>OX578277.1:15066061-15496061 GCA_951217055.1 Gerris lacustris
TTTTAAGCACGCCCATAATATGGGTATCAAATGACAGAGTTTGCTGAGAAGAATACGAATAAAAGCTTGGTTTTTAAAAATGTGTTTTAAACAAAATTAAAAAAGATTTTAAATTAAACATAATTAAAGATTGAAATAATATTTTTTTAATAAAATTTTTATTTAAAAATTATTTAGAACTTTGCAAATCTCGGCTAAATTATCGATGTTGAAATTGTTATTTTTATGAACAGAGTTAAAAATAAATAAATATAAAAGAAAAAGAGAATTACAACGCTTTAATAGCATTTAATTTTGTCACCATGTCTAAAATTAAAGTGAAACAGATTAGATAAAAATAGCTTTAAAGCATTTTTATTTATTTATTTAGTGTTTTATAGCTGCTTTGTCGTAATTAGTTTATTTGTTCTTGGTAATTATTTGAGATATTCAATTGTTATAATTCATAAGTTGACTTAATTCAAAACATGACCTAAATACAGGCTCTAACGTGGTATAAATACGTTGACTATTTGTCAAGTTACGTAACGTTATCAGTGCTATTGATAAGGTATGATGTGTGTTTAAGAGTGATATGACGTGATAAGGGGAGGAGTGATAAGGAGAACCATGCTTGCTATGATTGATGTATGTTCGTCAGGTGCTCTTCACGCTTTCCTATTTTTTTTAAATATTTTTTAAAAAACCTAGTTTTAACTACCTCCATTAAACTGTCGTTAGTTACTCTTCTTTTAAATTCTTATCGCTATAACTGCTCTGCTACCTTTTATAATTTTAACAGCAATTTAGGAATTTTTGAAAAACAATATTATCTATGTTGAAAACTATGTCGATCTATATTTTCATTTGGGTTGTTGTCAGGGTTAATAGGTAAATAATTTGATTCCTTCTCCTTTTCCTTTTAACAGCTATATTTCGCCCTTACTGAGAGCTTCCAGAGAGACCAGTCTCACCCTGTGAGAGATATAAATATAGATATATTTTATGTTTAAAAATCCAAGTATGGAAGAAACGAAGCCCTGAAGTACATATCCTTTTTGGCAGACTTAAGTTGGGACACCCTATATATATCTCTCTGAAAGTCAACATGTTGCTTCCCTCAAGTGTTGAATAAGAGACCGGCAGACAGACCAATGTCCAACACCAATGTTCTCATATCTGAAACGGATTTCTGTCTTGGAATTTTTGATATTGGAGACATTTATTATTTTTTTTTTTTTTCGTTTTTTAGAACGATCCAATAGCTTCCTTTACCTTCGGTAAGCTGGGTATCAATAAATCGAATATTTTAAGTCAAATAAAAAGAAATTGAACAAATATTTGTCATTTTTTCTTTATTATGATAAATATTTATTTTAGCGGAAAAATTGATTTGATCAAGGAAGAGAAACAAATGTTTTTTCCTGGAAATATGTTAAGCAGTTGTTTATTCAATTTAAAAAAAAAATCTTTTATTAATAAATTCCAATTCTTTTAATAGAGTTTAAATTCATTCACGATAAATTCAAAAGTCAGAAATAATATTTTGCTTCAATTTGTTTTTATAAAAGAATTTACTTTTGGATCCGTTTTTTTTTTTTTTATTGTTTTTTATTACATGATACTTACAATATAAAAATAGCGTTCATTAAAACGAAACCATCTATATTTAAATATTCTCTCTGTATTTATATTTTCACCTTTTTTTTTATTTTTGTTTATTGAAAAGTCTAAATATAACTACAGAAGCTCTTAAACTAGGTTTATTAAAAATATGATTGACGTAAAGAGTAACGCCAAGAGGAACTTCATTTTATGAGATATTTTTAAAATGCTAAATAAACCCTGATAAAGCATAAAGTTAAATAAAAATTCAATAAAATAAGGTCTGATAAACGAATTGTCTATTTATAGATCTAGTCAGAGGTTTATCTGATTGTGCTGAAAATTATCAGCATCAAATCGATTTATTTTAATCCTTTGGTGATTTTTAATTCGATTTATTCTTTCGATTCCATTGCGGTTAAATTAAAATTATACTAGGCATCGCGTGGCTCTAGCATTGAAGCGAGCGTATTGCAATAAAATACTGAATATTGAAATTTGTTAATCATGATGAATGTCATAGTTGAAGATAAGTGGAAGAGGGTAGTGAGGGGTAGAGTGGGGGTACTAGGTACAAAGCTTTACTTCATAACAAACCTACACACAAAACGACTATAAGAATCTTAACCACCCGGAATTGCTTTTAAACTAATATTATAAATGTATCACTTCATTACTCAAATACTACTGCTTGTATCAAGTTGAAATTTTACATACTTGTTTCAATTGTACTTTAGACGATGTACATGAAGTTTTATTAAGATCGTTACGTTAGAACGTAAGATATCGGTAAAAAGGTTGTTTTCTCTATTTTAAACGTTTAGGTCCGCTTTAATAGTTTTAGCGATCTTTATTAAATCATAGCAGTGTCGTTGTTGGTTTTACTGAAAAATGTTATTGGTAAAAAATGTTCGTCTCATCGAGTAGGTGATGATAGAATTTTTTCCCGTCCTGAAATTCCAATTTTAAATTTGAAGCTTACGTTTATGCGAGCATTGCGCGCGAACTCTTGGACGGATCACGCTGTCCAACGAACTTAGCCTGAGTATTAGTAAGAAGATCATGTATACCAAATTTCAACTAAATCGGTCAACTTCTACTCAAGTTATCGTCACACGCGTAAACGTTACTGACAGACAGACAGACAGATAGACAGACAGACAGACAGACAGACAGACAGACTGACAGACAGACAAGATGCATATTTCGTTGAATGTAAGAAGCTCGCTTACGCTCGCTTCAATTAATATCTTTCATGTCCAAGCCAAACTTAAGCCGGGTTTTCATCGGTAGAGTAAACAGGAGAGTAGAGTGTACTTTACTACCTACTCTATCAATTTTGATTTTGGAGCGTTTACACATAAGCTAGTAGTAAGTATAGTAAAAAAGCAGAAATGACTGCACAACAATGTATAAACTGAAACTAAACTCTACTTGTTTTAACTTGCTATTGAAAACGTTTACACATGCAGAGTGGGAGCTGTGGAGGGGGAAGTAGAGTAGAGTCCACTTTACTGCATGCGTTATAGTACTCTACTCTACCGGCTACTAGCTAATCTACTCGCCACTCTACTCTTCGGAGCGTTTTTTCGGGTTTCTACGGGTAGAGTTACTCTACTCGATACTCTACTCTCTGTTTACTCTACCCGTGTAACCCGGCTTTAATTATTTTCATCTAAATTTTGTGAGGAGTACAGACATAGGCCAATAAACAGATGTTAGAATTGCTGACCCTATATAGCTGATGCTGTTGGTGAATTACCTAATTTTCTACCACTTCTCTGTTTACCTTTGCAATAATAATATCTTTATTTAAACACTGCTTACATTGTCGTGGGTTTTTTCTTTAAATAGTCTGCGAATGAGTGTGGCACATAGCTTTTTCGCGTCCTATTTCGTATATTTTCTTTGTTTTTATGTTTTTACACTCTATTATTTGTCAAAATTGTTTTGATTTACTACATGAATTTAAGTATTTAGCAAAAAAAAAAAAAAAATTTAAACTAATTTGATGCATTTTTTGTTTTTTACCAGCTTTTATTTAACTTGCAATGTTTGTATGTATGTATGGATGTATGTTCGGGTCAAATCTTGCATCTGAATTTTAAAGCAGTTATCCTCAACTGAGTGAATTTAAATTTTACATTCACGTTTAGTTTGGATGACAATGCATGGCTAGCTAAGTGACGTCATTCTAAATCTATTATGGCTGGCAGCACAAGATGGTGGACTAGTTATTTTTTTGAGCACGCCCATAGTACGGGTATCAAATGAAAGGGTTTGCTAAGAAGAATACAAAAAATAAAATGCCTCCACTCTAAATCCATTATGACGTGTAGCCTGAGATAAAAGCTTGATTTTAAACATATTTTAGCGAATTTTCAAAGAAAATTACGCTATTGCAATGGCAATGGCTTCAAAATTTTTATAAAGCGAATTTTTGAAAAATGTTTCCATGGAAATCCGTTTTAGACCATTCTGAATCAATTCCTAAAATTTAACACTTTTTTTATGTATGTATGTATTTATGTGTCACTTCAGACGATAACTCCCCTTAGGATGCACTTAAAAATTTCTAACAAATTTTAAAATGTCAATAACATCAAAAGAAAGGATGAGTTCGTTGGCCAACATTTTTGGAGTTCATTTAAGGGTAACATTTTTACAATGTAGGTTCAAAAATAGCATAAATCGGTGTTTTTTCCATTTTACCCCACTTTTATATGAAAATATGATAAAAGTGTACATAACAGCAATTACTGTACTCTTAAAGAGCTTTCCAACGACATGCATTTTGAAGGGTAAATACTATTTTGACTTTTGTACCCCGTACCCCTGTGTACCAATTTTGTTTTTCACCCATGCAAATTCAAAACCATAATTTTCCTATATTATCATAAGCCAATAATACGCAGATTTCTTTGAAAATTCCCTCATTAAGTCACAGTGCATGACTGAACTTTTTTTACTATTAATGTTTTTAACTTATTATATGAAAGCTCTTGATGCGGTATACCATTATTATAAATTTTATAATATTTATGTTTTTAATATTTTTATATCGACAATTAACATCATATGCAGGCATTGAGCACCGTTCATTTTGAAATTTTTAACTTTACCTGTTTTAAATAAACAAGTTTTAAGTTAAAATTTAATCGTTAATTAGATTAAGTGACAGGTTTTAAAGGTGGTTAGTTTCGGTCAGGTGTTGAAAAGTACCATTTAAATGAGTCAGGTTTTACAGAATGCAAGTAAAAGCAAGGTAAATGTGTCGAGTTTGTTAGTAATCGTAGCCCCTAGTTATTTTTCGGCTGCTGTGGACAGTTCTAATTAGTGTTGAGTGAGGAAGCTGGAAGGACATTCCCTAGGGTGGCTGTAACATGTAACATGACGCGAGGATAGTTGTGGTCTTGGGTCAGCCTTCGTTCACTGTCCGGCCTCATCCTAGTCTCGGACCAGTTTGTTGACCCGTGCCCCTACCTTTTCTTTTCATTATAATTTCTGCCTACACTGTTATTATACTTTTTTCATTCCTTGCGTTTTCGTTTTCAACTATTATATAGGTTACAGTATTTATAACTGCTCATTGAAAAGCAAAAATAAAACCGGCTGTAACAGCAATTTTATGCGTATGTGTCATGTTTTTTGATTGTTGTTTAATTTCACATTAATATTTATTGTATTAAACAATATTTTTATTTGACATATTTTGCTAGTTATTAGTTTAATTTTACTTCCAAGCTTAATGAAGATGACGAAAGCTATGTGGTCGTTCTGAAGGACCATCATTATTTTATGTCTCCGATTTTAATAATTCTAAGACAGAAATCTGTTTCAGAGTTTCGTGTGTGTCTGTCGGTCTGTCGCTAAATTTTTCCGGACAAACATATTTTAAAAACTGCTAATCTGATTATTCATTAAATTTTCATGGTAGGTCATAATTAGTCCATTGTTGGTCCCATATAAATTTCAACTGTCTGCGCCTATTAATTTCTCTTCTACATGCTCACAAAAATAAATTTATTTACACCTATACCTTCAAAAGTACTCATCTGACTTTTATGAAATTTGGTTTGTTTGTCGAAAGTTGGCCGAGAAAAGCTTCAGATTAATTTCAACGTCTGAGCTCTTTTAATTTTGGTAAATTGATACTTTAAATCATGTAAAATTCAAAACAATTTTTTACTACGTTTTTATTAGCTTGCTTGCTTGTTTGTTTGTCCGGTACAAATCTGGCAATCGATTTCTAACTAACTTCCCGAATAGCTAGACATTTGAAACTTTTAGCATAGCTCAGAACACGATGACAATGCATTATTTTAATACTTTTAGCCATCTTTCAGCAGAATTTAAGTGGTTTTCAGCTCATTTTGCTGTATGGAAAGTTAGTTCCGAAAAAATCCGCAAGTTATTTTATTTGTTTTGCCATATCCTATATTTATGCAATCTTCATTTTGACGGGTTTCAAATATGTGATTTTTATAAATAAGAAATAAACATTGAATGACAGCAAAACAGGAAATATATTGATTATATTATTTCAAATATATCGATGGCCAGGGACCGCGGAACTTATTTCAGAGAGGGGGGGCGAACTTTGGATATATGCATTGCGGGTTTATATTAGCATTTTCCCAATTTTTTTTTTTTTTTTTTTTAAATTATGACTGTTCCTTCGACACTCAGGCGGTGTGGGGTGGGTGTTAGATTTTGTTTTTAAGGCGCCAGGTCATTTTTTTATGGTAAAATAATAATTAAAATAATTATTTAATAATTATGAAACATAGGGTCAGGGAATGACCAAACCCTGAGCCTCTTGGCAAGGAGAAGGATGAAGCCTAAACACATGTAATAAAAGAAAACACAATATACTACTTAGTTGAATATAATTAAATGTATGAACCCTCAAATAATAAATAATATAATAAAATATAAACTGTTGATAAACGTACTTAGAGGTCATAAACTTATATAATACCTATCTACTATAAAATTAAATTGGAGGCCTCCCCTATCTCACTTGAAAATAAATTGTTAATACCTTTCTGGTATAAACTAACAAAGGAATTAAAAATAAAGGTAACTGCTGTAAATTATAAAAAAATAGGAAATAAACGCACAATTGGGTGTAACCTCTAAACCCAAGGTGGCTGGTCTTTAGTAAAAATAAATTATAAACTAACTATATCTAATACGAGTCTTATCTGTGTTTGTCTGAATAGAAGCTTGGTGGTGGTGGTCGGAAGGTGGTTGAAATTAGATGGTGAAATTCAGGGCAGGGTGACACGGAAGGATGTCTTCTCTCTCTCGAAAATTAGACGCTTAAAGAGTCCAATGAAGATAATAAAAAAGAAAAGATTTACTATGTTAACTGAACAACTTCACTGAAGAAACTCACAGGCAAAACCTATACAGACAGAGGTTCACTTAACTAAATCCTCTAAAGAGGTGTTTCAACATAAAATCCCAAACTTAGGAAAAAAGCTAATCAGTTCTCTCAAAAAAACTCCGTAGTCCGACTCTCGGCCTCGAACGCGAAATTCGCCGAGATCTGACGAGATCGTCAGTCAGGATCGATGTTGCCGCTAAATTCAAAATAAAACTATAAACCATTGGCGAAGGTTGACGACGAAACCTTTAACGCAATGTTAATTATTAATTTTTGGTAACAAAAGTCCCCTCCTTAAAGAGAAAAGAAAAACGGAAATGTTTTAATTAAACTGAAACAATAAAGTACCTAAAGGAAAAAAATAACAATAAGCTGCAACTATTGCAAATTGACACAACAACACCAACGACGACCACGAAATGAGTACCTACTCCCTCTCTCCTGGATGACTCTTTAAATCTTTGACATGCCATCTGCCTTGATCAGTACCATTCATATCACACAGTTGATAAACGAGCGAGCTAATCTTTTTAGTTATTCTGCACTTCACATATTTGGGCGCAAGTTTTGCAGAATAATTTCGTGATGCATCGGACTGGACGTGTGATTTTCTCCAGACTGTGTCTCCAACATTGTATTCCTGTGGACGACGTCGTAGGTTATAATGGTGACGACCTTTGGCATGGACCTTTCTCAATCTTTGCTTAACTTCTTCCGTAACATCTGCAAGAATACCAAGACGACGTACTCTGTCCTCCGCTGAATCGGTATTTACATCTTTGGCTTTATGACTTTCCCCGGAGGTTTCAAGTTTACGACCAAACATAAGATAAGCTGGCGTATAACCTGAAGACTCACTGACAGCTGTCCTTAATGCATATCCCAGTTGAGGTAGATGGCGGTCCCACAGCTTGTGGTTGTCCTCTATGTAGGAAGCAATCATCTGCTTTATCGTCTGGTTGTATCGCTCCGTCGGATTTGACTGAGGATGGTAAACAGGATTATAATGTATATGGATGGAATACTTTTCCGCAAGGCTCTTAAAATCACGGCTGATAAATTGTGGACCGTTGTCGCATATTAGGTATTTTGGAACTCCAAATACCATTAAAATATCTTCTTCGAGATACTTGCAGATTGCAGTAGCCTTCGATGACCTGAGGGCACGTAGGAAGGTAAATTTTGAGAAGGTATCAACGATAACTAATAAACATTTATTTTGTTTCGTTGATCGAGGGAATGGTCCCATTAAGTCAATGCTCAAAGTATGGAAGGGATCTGACGCTTCTCTCTGAGTACCCATCAGACCGGCAGGTAACTTCCGAACAGGTTTAATAGACAGACAAACTGTGCAGCGTTGTACATAATGGTAGATATCTGAGCCCATTCCTGGCCAGAAATATCTCTCCGAAATCCTGCGTTTAGTCTTGAACCCACCCAGATGACCAGCTGTTGGCTCATCATGAAATTGGCGCATGATCTCCTTACGAGAATCTTTTGGAACAACTATTTTCCAAGGATCTTCATCACTGTAGTCGTTGGTAGGTCTCCTCTTCATCAAAACTCCATTCTCAACAGTCCAATAAGGGTAGTTTTCTTGATTTGCTTGCACCTTTTCACACATCCCGATATACCACTTATCGGTCGTTTTGGGAAACACAGTGACTGTCGATATTTTCTCAACAGGTGCTCTCGACAAAGCATCGGCAACCACTTGGTGTTTTCCTGGACGATGAACTATGTCAAAAGGGTATTGCTGAAGGCGGAGAGCCCAACGAGCAAGCCTTCCTTTTGGTTCGCGTAACCCTTGAATCCATTTCAAAGCCATATGATCAGTGATGACCGTGAAAACCTGACCTTCAAGATATGGTCGGAATTTTTCTATTGCCCAAATGACAGCTAATGCTTCGAGCTCTGTCGCACTATACTTCCTCTCCGCAGCGGTCAGTGAACGGCTGGCGTAACTTATTACTCTCTCACCATCAGGAAAGTTCTGAGTAAGTACGGCACCAAGACCTACTGAGCTAGCATCTGTTTGGAGGGAAAAGGGGATAGAAAAATCTGGACAGGTTAAAACGGGAGCTGAAGATAAAGCTTCTTTTAATCGAATGAAAGCTTGGTCACGTGCGGATGTCCATTGCCAACGACGATCTTTCTTAAGGAGTTCAGTGAGTGGCGAGATTATGTTAGAAAAACCTGGGACAAACCGACGGTACCAGGAAGCCATACCTAGGAACCTTCGGACTTGCTTTGAGTTTCTGGAATCGGATAGTTTACAACCGCACTCACCTTATCGGGATCGACGCGTAAACCTTGATAATCCACAATATAGCCTAAATATTTTAATTCGGGTACGCAAAAAAAAACATTTATCTTGATTAAGCGTTAAACCAGCTTGAAGTAACCTTGAAAATATTTTAGATAAAACTTTTATGTGTGTTTCAAAATCAGACGTACAAATTATAATATCGTCTAGGTAGACGAATACATATACTTCAAGTTCTGGACCCAACACGCGATCAATTAATCTTTGCCAGGTGGCAGGGCTGTTATGAAGTCCAAACGGCATTCTTTTAAATTGAAAGAGTCCTCTTGTTGGTACAGTAAAAGCTGTTTTTTCACGAGATTTTTCCTCTACTTGAACCTGCCAAAACGCAGATTTAATATCTAACGTGGATATGTAACGGGCGTTTCTAAGACGGTCAATTATGTGCGAAACATATGGAAGAGGATAAGCGTCCTTTTTGGTGACAGAGTTCACACGTCTAAAATCTACGCAAAATCTGTATGATCCGTCTGGTTTTGGGACCATAACAACAGGTGAGGACCATGGTGAATTGGATGGCTCAACAATGTCATTCTTGAGCATTTCATCTAACTCTTTATTCATTTGAGCCTGAACACTGGGTGATACGGGATAATACCGTTGTTTTATGGGTAAAGCATCTGCGGTATCAATAGCGTGCTCCACCATATTAGTACATCCAAGTTCAGAACCCATTTTATTGAAATTTTCACTGGTAAGTTCCTTCAGCTTCAAGCGTTGGTCGGATGTCAAATGATCTTGGGAGATAATAGTAGAACCGATGGAAGCACTTTGCATTATTTTCTCATCTGAAGACCTTCGAGCTCTTAAACGGCCTTTGACCATATCGGCAACAATGCCCATAGATTTCCAGAAATCAATACCGAGAATCAAAGTATCCTTCACCGATGGTACTATCAACGTTGGAATTAATTTAACGGTTCCTTCAACCTCCATAGGAACATCGACGACACCTAGAACTTCACAGGATTCTCCATTGGCGACTTTACACCGAAGAGAGCTCTTACGGATCTTAAGGTTCATTTTCTGAAAAATATCCCATCCTTTAGCACCAACAATAGTATGTGAAGCTCCAGAGTCAAGTAGACCTAATACTGGAATGCCATAAATATTTACAGTTATGTGAGGCCTTTTGTCATTATCAGGAAAGGTAATCGCACTCGCTATACGTGCGTTAAAGTATGACTTGACGAAAGTCAGATATTGCTCCCATTCTTTCTTTTGGGCCACAGGATTCCGAGGAGTACGAGGTTGACCCTTTACTTTCGTACCCCGGAAGTGTTTCCCGATTTTCTGGTACATTTCTGACATTTGTTATCTACCAAGTCCTTACTTCCACACTTACGACAAAAACCTAGTTTTGGACAACAATAAAACGTATGACCTTCTAGACCACACATGTAACATATTAATTTTCTCCTAGGCATCGTTGACGATTGAGAATTGGGATAAGAAGACCTTTTTGAAGTAGAAGGTGTTTCTTTTAAGGATAGAGCGGACATCTCCGATACACTTTCATCGGAAGAGCACGCTGTTCTAAGCCCAGCTTGACGGGATTCTCTTGTTCCCGTGTAGGCCAATTCAGGAGCAAGGAGTTTTCCTTTCGTTGCACGAGGTGGAGGACGGTATTTTTCCACGTGCAACAAATCATGTTGAATCAACCTCCCAGCTTCGGTGAACTCTTGTAAAGTCTTCACACGGAATGGTCGAAGACTCTTATAAAAATATGGAGTTACATTACGAAGTAATATATGTAACTTATCTTCATCAGATAATTTTTTTGATAAACGAGAAAAATATGTCTTCATCACAGACAAGTAAGCCCCAAAATCTTCTTCGGGTCCCTGTGTTCTATACATAGTTTCCATCATAAGTTCATGCTGATAATCTGTATCCTCGTATTCGGCTTTTAATTTCCTCACTAAATCTTTCCAAGAATAAATTTCACTTCTATTAGATTTGAACCAAAGAAGAGCATTTCCAGAGAAAAAATCTATAGCTCCCCTAAAGAGCACTTCGTCTGTAGTGTTACGAGCATACTTGTAGTGATCTACATCTTCCAAAAATGCCTGTAGACTAAGACCTTTTCCATCTCCGGAAAATGTTAAGTTCCAGTCTTTGGTTGGAATTGGACGACACACATACTTAGGATCGTAAGACATGGGAAAATTATATGGACCAGGCACTCTGTTTTGAACCTGAGGCTCATGAGAAGGTAATGGTGGTTCAGTGTTGCTTTCTAGAGCGGATGGATTCATGTCCTTAGAAGTACCAGGAGCTTTATCTTCCGAATTAACCGCATCTCGTTCGTCCTCATCTTCGTCAGGGCTTGACCGATCCCCGCTAACTTTGGTTTTGTCTTCCCAAGCCACAACTAAATCAAGAATTTCGCCTTGTAGTGTAGTAAATTCCTCAATAAGTGGTGACTCGACGGGAATTGGCAGTCTATTAAGCCTCATATGCAGATGAGTTAACAGGGTACTAGTTCTTCGGAACCCTTTACCTCCACTAACTGTCGAATAAGAACTTACCAAATCCTTGGCTGTTACTAACTTATCTTTAATAATGGTGATTTCTTCCTCTGGATTTAAAGATAGAGCTGGTCCAGGAGGTATCATGCTCTTGTTATCACGCTCTAAAGCGAATAAACCGCGTAGATATTTCCTCATATTTTGTACACCAGTAACACCGGTAATGCCTCGGATTTTTAACTCGTAAGTGAGCTCATCTGACAAGAGTCTATGTGCATCCATGATTATGATAAAAAAAATAACAAAAAAGTGAAAGGAAAGAATGAAATGGTTTTATAAAACTGATTTCCTCCTAAAACTAAAATTAATTCTACTTACTAACTCTAGAACTTAAATGTAATACAGTTCGTCAGAGAAAAGTGGTGAAAAAGACAAAAAAATAAAGATAAAAAAATGATAGCAATTATGAATATGCCTATTTATTTTTTCAGTCTTCTGGGATATTACTGAAGATGTGCCTTGAAGTAAAACGAAGCTAAAGGAAACAAAGCAAAATTGAAGAAAGAGAATAAACGGATTAATAACAGAAAGAAAAATAAAAGGCATTCGAAGAATACGCAATTCGTGATTTCCTGACAAACCAACTTAAAATTAATTAACCTAATTATACAACTAAAATATATGCAGACGGCGGATACCCAAAATAATCCAATAATGATTAAAGAATTAAACGCCCTTTGCAAAACTAATTTACGCTTAAGTTAATTATGCGTAAATTTAAACTAAATCTAAAACCTATAACTAAACCAGCTGGATTTAATCTAAAACTATATCTAATTCGGAAATCAGATTCTATGAATTAAAAGCAAAAAAATATTTGAGGATAAAAAAATACAAGTATCGATATTTGCATAATATCGTAATAATAATATGAATCACTTATGAAAGAATAAATCCTTAATAGACAAAATAAAATATGTCATAAATAAAATTCAATTCAATATTGCATCGCAATATAACACAAGAATTAAAGGAAATGTATTATAAGTCGAAGAAAGAGAAGAAAAATGCCTTGTAGAGAAGGGTGGAGAATAGTGCTGCAGGGAAATTACAATCTAATTAACGGCAGCCTGGCGGGGAAAGAAATTACTGGGTGTGGTGTTGGTACCACTGCTTAGCTGTCATTCAATTAGTTTTATTACATGTAAACATGAGTTTTATAAAATTATTAAAGATTTTTGCAAATAAAATTATATTGTAGTATTATTGGCCTTGTTTTGTATTTAATTACAGGATAAAATAATAGGGAAGATGTGTGGTAACCAGATACGACGGCGGATTAAGTTAAAATGATAAATAGCAATCCAAGGAATATGGATAAGAATGTGAACCGGTAACTTTGCTATTTCTAAGGAAAATATGATGTTAATGTGAAATAAATTTACAGCCACAGAGAGTTTGAGGTTGGTTACAGCTTATAAAATAAAAATGGATTTAAATTTCAGTGAATTTATCATTAATTAGTGAACTTATATAGGTGCAACATTTGACCAAGTGCATTAATGTGAATAACTAACAAAATTTAATTCTGATCATAAATATTTTGATCTTAAAAGTAGCAGACAGATATATTTTCACTATTACAATAAAAAATAATTCCTGAGAAAAGCAATTTTTAGAGATATGTTCAAGAATACATCTGACATACCTAGCCAGTACATAAAGTGTCCCTAAACTGTGAATAAAACAAAATTATGAAAATAAATTCTACCCAAAAGCAAGGTAAGCACCTGTATACTGGAAATAATGAAATTATTTTAATAAATTTTTTGAAATCTAGCCCCACGTTGGCAGTGCCACTTTTTATGACTGTTCCTTCGACACTCAGGCGGTGTGGGGTGGGTGTTAGATTTTGTTTTTAAGGCGCCAGGTCATTTTTTTATGGTAAAATAATAATTAAAATAATTATTTAATAATTATGAAACATAGGGTCAGGGAATGACCAAACCCTGAGCCTCTTGGCAAGGAGAAGGATGAAGCCTAAACACATGTAATAAAAGAAAACACAATATACTACTTAGTTGAATATAATTAAATGTATGAACCCTCAAATAATAAATAATATAATAAAATATAAACTGTTGATAAACGTACTTAGAGGTCATAAACTTATATAATACCTATCTACTATAAAATTAAATTGGAGGCCTCCCCTATCTCACTTGAAAATAAATTGTTAATACCTTTCTGGTATAAACTAACAAAGGAATTAAAAATAAAGGTAACTGCTGTAAATTATAAAAAAAATAGGAAATAAACGCACAATTGGGTGTAACCTCTAAACCCAAGGTGGCTGGTCTTTAGTAAAAATAAATTATAAACTAACTATATCTAATACGAGTCTTATCTGTGTTTGTCTGAATAGAAGCTTGGTGGTGGTGGTCGGAAGGTGGTTGAAATTAGATGGTGAAATTCAGGGCAGGGTGACACGAAAGGATGTCTTCTCTCTCTCGAAAATTAGACGCTTAAAGAGTCCAATGAAGATAATAAAAAAAGAAAAGATTTACTATGTTAACTGAACAACTTCACTGAAGAAACTCACAGGCAAAACCTATACAGACAGAGGTTCACTTAACTAAATCCTCTAAAGAGGTGTTTCAACATAAAATCCCAAACTTAGGAAAAAAGCTAATCAGTTCTCTCAAAAAAACTCCGTAGTCCGACTCTCGTCCTCGAACGCGAGATTCGCCGAGATCTGACGAGATCGTCAGTCAGGATCGATGTTGCCGCTAAATTCAAAATAAAACTATAAACCATTGGCGAAGGTTGACGACGAAACCTTTAACGCAATGTTAATTATTAATTTTTGGTAACAAATTTTTTTTTTTTTTTTTTTTTTTTTTTTTTTTTTTTTTTTTTTTTTTTTTTACAACTAAATTATATTGTCATAAAAAATTAAAAACAGCAAGGTCTAGTATAACCTCTGGGCAGGACCCATAGTCGATTTGATATGAAGTGATTTTACGTTCTGCCAGTGCTTTTTGAGCAAAGACACAAGGAAGTTGATGGCAAGATGGACATTTTGAACAAGTTCCCCTAGAAAATGTAGCCTCTATACACAAACTAAAATTCCTACTCGAGCATTCATCTCCAAACTTAACATTAGTCCTCTGTATATCGTCCTCCCCCTTTCTTTAAAATAGTTTTCCAGTGCTTGAGATAATGCTGAAGATACTGATCTATCTGATATCTTACCTGAAGATATAGAAGAGAAAGTTAAGGAACTCTCCGGTGTATCTATGGGAACTGAGATTGCTGAAGATGATATTATGAACATTCAATATCTCTGTGATCAGGTTATTGAGATTTCTAACTACCGAAGCCAATTGTCTGAATAGTCGAAGCAGGCTGCTTTGCAAGGTTTATTAGTGAACCTGCATGGCTGATAAGTCTAGCTCCGACCAGTTCTCCCAACATAACAGTAACATTAGGAGCTATAGCAGTCATACGAGACTTCAAATATTCATACAATTGGCTTCGGTAGTTAGAAATCTCAATAACCTGATCACAGAGATATTGAATGTTCATAATATCATCTTCAGCAATCTCAGTTCCCATAGATACACAGGAGAGTTCCTTAACTTTCTCTTCTATATCTTCAGGTAAGATATCAGATAGATCAGTATCTTCAGCATTATCTCTTGTACCCATTAGTTTGACAGTTTTGACAAGGTGGACACGATGATAATACAAGCGATATCTCTGCTAGATGACCTGGACAAGGAGTTGAACAACTATGTGATGAGATGTCGAGAGTGGTACGGCTGGCATTTCCCTGAGCTTGGAAAACTTATCACCGACAACGTTACCTTTGTCAAAACTGTCAAACTAATGGGTACAAGAGATAATGCTGAAGATACTGATCTATCTGATATCTTACCTGAAGATATAGAAGAGAAAGTTAAGGAACTCTCCGGTGTATCTATGGGAACTGAGATTGCTGAAGATGATATTATGAACATTCAATATCTCTGTGATCAGGTTATTGAGATTTCTAACTACCGAAGCCAATTGTATGAATATTTGAAGTCTCGTATGACTGCTATAGCTCCTAATGTTACTGTTATGTTGGGAGAACTGGTCGGAGCTAGACTTATCAGCCATGCAGGTTCACTAATAAACCTTGCAAAGCAGCCTGCTTCGACTATTCAGATTTTTGGTGCTGAGAAGGCTCTCTTCAGAGCTCTTAAGAGTAACAAGGAAACTCCTAAATTCGGTCTGATCTATCACTCATCTATAGTAGCCGGAGCTTCCGCCAAATTAAAAGGAAAAATTTCTCGTACACTCGCTGCCAAGGTTGCTCTTGCCACTAGAGTGGACGCACTAGCTGACAGTGAAGATGGGAACTTAAGTCTTGGTATGGAGCACAGAGCTAAGGTCGAGTCTAGACTTCGACACCTCGAGGAGGGCAACATGAGAAGCTTCTCCGGAAGTGCTAAGTCTAAAGCTAAATTTGAGAAATACCACAGCAAGAGTGAAGTGTCGAGGTATGGTGGAGCTGAAGATTCGACCATCACTCCTGGAAAGAGGAAGCGTGAAAAGAAACCTCTCATAGAAGATATTACACCTGACTTATCTACACCTTCAACTTCAACAGAATCACCTAAAAAGAAGAAAATCAAGAAGGAAGCTGATATCAAACAAGAACCCGAGGACTTTGAAATGGAAGAGGGTGGACAGGAGGAAGCTGATCTAGAATCATCAGAGAAGAAGAAGAAGAAGAAAAAGAAGAAGAAGGGGACCATGGATGAATCTGTAGAATACTCCGCAGATATAAAATCGAAAATTAGACGCTTAAAGAGTCCAATGAAGATAATAAAAAAAGAAAAGATTTACTATGTTAACTGAACAACTTCACTGAAGAAACTCACAGGCAAAACCTATACAGACAGAGGTTCACTTAACTAAATCCTCTAAAGAGGTGTTTCAACATAAAATCCCAAACTTAGGAAAAAAGCTAATCAGTTCTCTCAAAAAAACTCCGTAGTCCGACTCTCGTCCTCGAACGCGAGATTCGCCGAGATCTGACGAGATCGTCAGTCAGGATCGATGTTGCCGCTAAATTCAAAATAAAACTATAAACCATTGGCGAAGGTTGACGACGAAACCTTTAACGCAATGTTAATTATTAATTTTTGGTAACAATTTTTTTTTTTTTTTTTTTTTTTTTTTTTGGTTTTTTTTTTTTTTTGGTTTTTTACAACTAAATTATATTGTCATAAAAAATTAAAAACAGCAAGGTCTAGTATAACCTCTGGGCAGGACCCATAGTCGATTTGATATGAAGTGATTTTACGTTCTGCCAGTGCTTTTTGAGCAAAGACACAAGGAAGTTGATGGCAAGATGAACTTGTTCAAAATGTCCATCTTGCCATCAACTTCCTTGTGTCTTTGCTCAAAAAGCACTGGCAGAACGTAAAATCACTTCATATCAAATCGACTATGGGTCCTGCCCAGAGGTTATACTAGACCTTGCTGTTTTTAATTTTTTATGACAATATAATTTAGTTGTAAAAAACCAAAAAAAAAAAAAAACCAAAAAAAAAAAAAAAAAAAAAAAAAAAAAAAAAAATTGTTACCAAAAATTAATAATTAACATTGCGTTAAAGGTTTCGTCGTCAACCTTCGCCAATGGTTTATAGTTTTATTTTGAATTTAGCGGCAACATCGATCCTGACTGACGATCTCGTCAGATCTCGGCGAATCTCGCGTTCGAGGACGAGAGTCGGACTACGGAGTTTTTTTGAGAGAACTGATTAGCTTTTTTCCTAAGTTTGGGATTTTATGTTGAAACACCTCTTTAGAGGATTTAGTTAAGTGAACCTCTGTCTGTATAGGTTTTGCCTGTGAGTTTCTTCAGTGAAGTTGTTCAGTTAACATAGTAAATCTTTTCTTTTTTTATTATCTTCATTGGACTCTTTAAGCGTCTAATTTTCGATTTTATATCTGCGGAGTATTCTACAGATTCATCCATGGTCCCCTTCTTCTTCTTTTTCTTCTTCTTCTTCTTCTCTGATGATTCTAGATCAGCTTCCTCCTGTCCACCCTCTTCCATTTCAAAGTCCTCGGGTTCTTGTTTGATATCAGCTTCCTTCTTGATTTTCTTCTTTTTAGGTGATTCTGTTGAAGTTGAAGGTGTAGATAAGTCAGGTGTAATATCTTCTATGAGAGGTTTCTTTTCACGCTTCCTCTTTCCAGGAGTGATGGTCGAATCTTCAGCTCCACCATACCTCGACACTTCACTCTTGCTGTGGTATTTCTCAAATTTAGCTTTAGACTTAGCACTTCCGGAGAAGCTTCTCATGTTGCCCTCCTCGAGGTGTCGAAGTCTAGACTCGACCTTAGCTCTGTGCTCCATACCAAGACTTAAGTTCCCATCTTCACTGTCAGCTAGTGCGTCCACTCTAGTGGCAAGAGCAACCTTGGCAGCGAGTGTACGAGAAATTTTTCCTTTTAATTTGGCGGAAGCTCCGGCTACTATAGATGAGTGATAGATCAGACCGAATTTAGGAGTTTCCTTGTTACTCTTAAGAGCTCTGAAGAGAGCCTTCTCAGCACCAAAAATCTGAATAGTCGAAGCAGGCTGCTTTGCAAGGTTTATTAGTGAACCTGCATGGCTGATAAGTCTAGCTCCGACCAGTTCTCCCAACATAACAGTAACATTAGGAGCTATAGCAGTCATACGAGACTTCAAATATTCATACAATTGGCTTCGGTAGTTAGAAATCTCAATAACCTGATCACAGAGATATTGAATGTTCATAATATCATCTTCAGCAATCTCAGTTCCCATAGATACACCGGAGAGTTCCTTAACTTTCTCTTCTATATCTTCAGGTAAGATATCAGATAGATCAGTATCTTCAGCATTATCTCTTGTACCCATTAGTTTGACAGTTTTGACAAAGGTAACGTTGTCGGTGATAAGTTTTCCAAGCTCAGGGAAATGCCAGCCGTACCACTCTCGACATCTCATCACATAGTTGTTCAACTCCTTGTCCAGGTCATCTAGCAGAGATATCGCTTGTATTATCATCGTGTCCACCTTGTCAAAACTGTCAAACTAATGGGTACAAGAGATAATGCTGAAGATACTGATCTATCTGATATCTTACCTGAAGATATAGAAGAGAAAGTTAAGGAACTCTCCTGTGTATCTATGGGAACTGAGATTGCTGAAGATGATATTATGAACATTCAATATCTCTGTGATCAGGTTATTGAGATTTCTAACTACCGAAGCCAATTGTATGAATATTTGAAGTCTCGTATGACTGCTATAGCTCCTAATGTTACTGTTATGTTGGGAGAACTGGTCGGAGCTAGACTTATCAGCCATGCAGGTTCACTAATAAACCTTGCAAAGCAGCCTGCTTCGACTATTCAGACAATTGGCTTCGGTAGTTAGAAATCTCAATAACCTGATCACAGAGATATTGAATGTTCATAATATCATCTTCAGCAATCTCAGTTCCCATAGATACACCGGAGAGTTCCTTAACTTTCTCTTCTATATCTTCAGGTAAGATATCAGATAGATCAGTATCTTCAGCATTATCTCAAGCACTGGAAAACTATTTTAAAGAAAGGGGGAGGACGATATACAGAGGACTAATGTTAAGTTTGGAGATGAATGCTCGAGTAGGAATTTTAGTTTGTGTATAGAGGCTACATTTTCTAGGGGAAAAAAAAATAATTTAGTAATAATAAAACAATAAAACACTCAAATTAAGCAATTAGGTTTTTTATGATAAACATCACTTTACAAAATAAGTTATGCTTTTATAAACATTTCTATAGAGTATTTGTACTTAAAAACATACTTAATGCGTTTAAAGAGATAATTTTGTACTATACGTGCAAATTATATTTCAATTTAGAGATTTTGCATTTTTTCAGAGATCAGTATATTTTAAAAATTATTCTTTAATTATTTATACATCGATCTATTGATATTATAAATTGTTCATCAATATCTAAACTTATTAACTAAAATTGTCATTTTTATTAAAAAAAAAAAATACTTTAATATCTTTGAGATCAATTTATAGATTAAATTATACTTTAATGACTACTAAAGAGATCCATTTGTATAATTATAAACTATACATTAATGAATATAGTAGTGACCACTGTTTACTTCAAATTATACAGTAACATCTAAACTTTTACAGAGAATAACATATTTATAAGTATCCTTTAGTGACATTTTTACTTTCTCATATAAAGTATTGTGATGACGCGAAAATTTGATGTTGAGATTTTAATGGATTTACACGTTTTGAGGTCCCCTGAGTCCAAAAAAGAGGTTTTTAAAAAATATCTGTCTGTCTGTGCAGACACCTGGAGCCTAAACAAATGGGCCGATTTTGACGAATTTTGGCATACACATTCAGACAAATCATACCCTGAGGCGAAATTGAGAAATGAATTTTAGCTCTAAATTTAGGGGCTCTACCCCCAAAAACTCTTAGAAAACGTGAAAATTATTTCTCGAAAACGGTTCCGACATTTATTGATTAAAAAATGTAGTCCATTTGAATATGAATCAAACGATATTAGCCGTTTTCCTGGGAAAAATCTAGTTTCTGAGAAAATAGCTTTAAACGCGGAGGGAGAGAGGCCGGGTTCAATTCCCCACCGAGGAGGTTATTTTTACGATATATTTTGATAAAATGATCAATAATAATTAAATGTGCCAACGAAATCTAGTAAATGGAAAACACCGGACCAAGTAGTTATGAAATCGTATATGAGAAAGTTTGTCAAAGTTGTCTCGGACCGATTTTTTTAAAATATCTATACTGGTATGAAGAAACTTACTATAAGTGTTTCTTCATAGCAACTTCTAATTATTTATACTTAAATAATAATTATTATTTATTCTAAAACTTATACTTAAGAGTTTTTAGAATCAATTTATAATTTGCATTAATAAAAACCATAAAAGTAGTACCTAGTAATTTTGATCTCGCAATGAAATTCGACTAAACTCGATAACATTTGTAAAAATAATAACGATCGCATAAACTAATACAATTTTATCTGTACCTTATAGCTAATAAATTCAAAATAAGGCCCGAATTGATTTGGAAACGTGCGTGAACCATGGATTTAAAAAAAAAAAAATCAATATTATTGTTTTAAGTATTATGTTCATCACTGACTTTTTGTACACTGTAATTATTTGATTAAATATAAATTTTAAAGTTTATTCTAATGTGAAACATATTGTAAGTTCAATTATAATAATTATTACAAAATATAAATTAAATGAATTAACATGATACTACCGAGTACACTCTGACTCCACTCTCTTACAATCTTAAACTTATACCTCAACAAATTTTTTACAGCATTAATATTTTTTTTCTTTTATCTAACATAATAAGGTTATATACCAGTTAACAGAGGGGGGGGGGGGCGCTTCCCCCCTCGGTTTACTGTGGGGGGGGGGGGGGGCGGCCGCCCCCCCTGTTCCGCGGTCCCTGTCGATGGCACGGTTTAGATTTGGTGTTGGGGAGATCAGTTGTACAAAGATTTGTCCTTTTATAGGTTTAAGATCAGCTCTCTAGATGGTTGTCATTTATGTGAAGTAAATAAATTCGGAACTATTTTTTTTCACTAACATTATTATACAACAATAACAATTATATTATCAACATTACATACGATTCAACAGAAAATTTAAAAACGTAGTATATAGAAAGTTCTTTTTATCTTGAAATTTCCAGATTTAATAAACGGGGTAAAATTAAATAAAGTATTACGAAAAAAGACCTATACTTGGCAGACTTTTTTTTTTTAAGAAATCTTTATTAAAACTGGAAATGATATTATAAGGTGTCAGAGATTTTTAAATAAATTGTTACATTATCGTGCATATCTTGTATTCTTAAACTTAACTTGATATAATTTTATCTTAGGCTAATGCCACCCGGGTAGCGCCACCTGGGTGGCGCCCACCTGGTTGATGCCACTTGCTCCCGCCACCTGACTTGCGCCACCCACTTATATTAGGGATGCAGTCAGCCCCTTATTTGATTTCCCCTATATTTGATTGAAGGAGTGGGGGCTGAGTGGCAGGGACTTGTGTGGCACCGTGTGACAGGCTCAATTGAAAACAATGGGCTGACCGGGTGGCGCCACCTGTGGTTGGCGGCTAGACCGTCGGACGGTCGACCGTGTAGTGCCATCCGGCAGGTGGCGCCACCTCTTGTGACAGGTTCCATCTATTCTCATTGACGACCGGGTAGCGCCACCTGGGTGGCGAAGTGTGTCATTAGCCTAGCAAATAAGAAATTAGAAAAACTTGTGGTGAATTATTTAAAAAATCAGAATTAGACAAATACACACATCATTAATCACTAGATTTGTCGAAACCATTCTGTACTAGATTTGATCAATTGTGGTTTTTTGATAAATTCATTTTACTGCTTAAAATCTCAGTAAAAATAACTAACTCTATGAAAAATAAGAAAATAATAAATAATAGACTGCCAATTGGTGTGGCACTTAGCTTCCTCGCATCCTATCCACGTTTTTTTATTGATTTTATGCTTTTACAAGTCATCATTGTCAAATTGGTTTAATTGTTTCCCCCGTTTTTTTTTTTTAATCTGTCAAAATTGTTTAGATTTTTTACACGAATTAAAGTATCAATTTAGCAAAAGTTAAAGAGCGTAGACGGTTCAAATTAATCTGGGGCTATCTGCGGGTTACTTTCGATAAACTATGAAAGTTTCATTCAAATCAGATAAGTACTTTTGAAGCTATATGTGTAAATACATGTATGTTTGTGCGCATGTGGAAGAGAAACAAATAGGCGCAGAAGGTTGAAACTTATATGGGATTAACAATGGGCTAATTATGACCAACCACCCAAATTTCATTAAAATTGAACGTTTAGTTTTTAAGATATGTTGGTTCGCAAAAATTGAACGACAGACCGACAGACAGACACGGAACCAAAAATGTTCCCTGATGTCTGAAACGAATTTCTGTCTTGGAATTTTTGAAATCGGAGACCTAAAAGTTTTTCGTTCTTCAGAACGATCACATAGCTTCCGTTACCTTCGGTAAGCTCGGAAGCAATAATAAAAATGAAAAATAAGAACTCTTTGTATAGATACTATTTTGCTCATGCAATAATAGAACAATAGGAATAAAGCAGTGATTTAGAAGAAATGTCCATTTCGCTGCAGTCTCACTTTTATAAATAGATATTCTTAACCTAAGAATTAAAAATTGATTTTTTAGATATATTATATTTTAATGACATCCCTGAATAAGTTTTTACTGTCCATTTTATAATTCTAACGCTTTGTTTTTCCCTCTGAAACATAGGAATCTTAAAATGAATACTTGATTTTGTGTGTTGTTCCTAAATCGTGTAACACTTCTAAAATATTAAAATATTCAAAAGGATAAGATATCTTCCTGTCTTAAAAATTGTTTATTATTTTCCCCGAGCTTTCATTTATCATTCTGAATAATTTTATCTCAGCCACCGTGTATAAGAGGAGAAAGAAATTTCTTTGAAACAAGTTTCCCCTACCAATCAGGATGAAATGAATATATATATAAATATATAGGTATATACAGGAAAAATTCAGGATGATCGTACATTTGTCTTGTCATATTGGTATAATTTCCTTATTTTTATTTTCCACGTCCCTTTATCTTTTGTTCTCTGAAATGAAGAAAAATATTAAGCAAAGAAAAAAACAACTTTATCTATTTTAATATTTATATTCCTCGACTAAACTTTTCTCCAAACTTAAGAAATAAACAGTTGTAAATTTTTAACATACTCGTGTATTTTTAATTATGAATTATCTAGGGTCGTATGAGTACTAAAATAAGATAACAGAATGTTATTTTGTTTACAACAGAGGTTTTGTAGATAATACTCATAATAAATGAAATAAAAAATCAAAGAGCGAAATTGGAATAAGTGTATTTTAAAAATAACAGCTAATATACAAATATAAAATTAATAAATTACTATATTATATATTAGTATCGGTAGCTCATTGCTAATGCAATCGCTTCTCACACTGGCCTTCCCGGGTTCGATTCCCTCTTCCGTCATAGTATCTCCATATAGCTGGGTAGCTGCTTATGTGAAGTGGCTTCTAGATTTTCTCTGGATATAGACTTATATGGTCAGGTCAGGTCAAACTCGTATTTGACTAGACTTAATTTTAGATTTTTTTAAAATTAAATTATATATATAAAAATAATGTTTTATCATGATTTTCCGATGTTTTGGAGGCAGAACTCCCAAACTTAGAGGTGATTTACCATCTTATCCTGACATTAACCATTTAACTTAAAGTAAATTCGACAAGAACATGTCAATGGCTTAAATATTTTAATCATTGAGTGCTTTGCAAATAATGTATATCATTAAAGAGCTTTACAAATAATGTATAATATACATTATTTGTAAAGTATCATTAAAGATTATTTTTAAATGTACACCTACGTCATCAAAGACAATTGTGTAAACTACTTTGTTTATATTCGAAACATTCATTATTTATTTAGCTAATTAAAAATATAAACTGCGTGTTTTTTCGTTTATTCTAACTAATGCGATTATTTACCTCATTTTCCTAATGACTTAAGCTTGTTTCATTGAATTGAATCACATTTAACTGAAACTTTTCATTAAATATTATTAGAGGAAGATTTACAACCTTATTCTGACATTAAACATTTAACTAATTATTGTTTTTAATATGAGTAATTAGTAATTAGATGGCTTGTAAGGTGTAAATATCAGTATGACACTATTTCATTATACGAAACGTTTCAACCCTTTGTGCGATCTTCCTTTCGTTTTTTTCGTCTTTCTAAAATTAAAACAATAATAATTATAATTTAATTCAAAAATTAATTTTTCCTACAGTTGACTACTTTACCTCACTCGTTTTATGTTATCGCCCTCCACAGTTCCAACTTAAGAACATAAAGAAATTTAATCTAACCAAATATTAAATAATCCAAATTATAATAATAATAACAATGACAACTAATGATTATTTTTTTAACTAACTACATGATTTAAACACTATACTTCAAATATAAAAATGTTAAAATATAAAAAAGTAAAGATAGACAATCTAAAATAACAGAGCTTGGTCAGGTTTGCTGAATCAGGCAAAAGAAGGCATATAAACAAAACAGCTGGTTTAATTGATATTGTAAAACCTTTTACATGTTGATGAATACTATATTATTTTATATTTTATTTACAGATTAAAAACTAACTGTAGGAAAAATTTAATGTGCAACTCGAGCTTAAAGTGTCTTCGCTGCACTCGAGAAACCTTTCCGTCCTCGTCTGCGGCTCGTGCGTAAATATTTCTCTCTAGTGCAGCAAAGTGCCACTTTGCGTACTAGTTGCACAAATAACTATTAACCGTTTATTTTCTTTTATTAATTATAGCTAATATTAACATAATTTTTTTGTTACATTCAATAATTTGAAACTTAGTCTGTATAAGCTATCTAATTACTAGTAATTTCTCATATTATGTTGAATTACAAGGATATATCAAACAAATTAATATTAATTTATTTTTACTTCTACATTTTTTTTTTACTCGAATTTCTTATTAATGGTTTTAATTAATTAGTCTATTTGTATTAATGTTGTTGTTATTTAGAATTTGACAGCATTTTCTAATAATTTTTATTTCGCTTCTAAAAAGGAATTAAAGTGTTAATTTATTACTGTATACATATACATATATATGCGGTAATTAATTTTATTTTTATAATCATTCAATATGATTTTACTGATTTATGATGAAATAACTGCGTTTAATTAAATTTTTTTTTATCTAGAGTACTTTAAAAGTTTTGCAACTCACAGTACCCTGCATCCTATATTGAGTTGCGTTTGTTGAAAGTAGCCTACAGCTCTTGCCATGATTAATTTCAGCCATCTGCGCAACTTAAACGAAACAAGAGTGACAGATCCTTTTTTTATGTGAAGGGAGGAAATTAATTTTTTAGGCAATAATAAGTCGTAAAAGCAAAACATAATCAAAGTGCGTGATAGACCTCGAGGAAGCTATGCGCCACACTGATTGACAGATTTTTTTTAAATTAGTTTTTTTGAGTTTTATCTACTATATGTAAACTCAAAATTATATTTTTAAATTTAATCAATTGTATTTTTTTTTTTAAATATTTCACGATAAACGTGATTAATATTTCACGTTCTTTATTATCAATCGATATCGTATAAATTATCTCATTGTTTTGTGGGTTGAACTTGGAGGGGTAAATCCCTTAGTCGGAGGAACTGACCTCAATCTGTCGAATCCATTGTCTTCACTGACAGGGGACGAATTACAGGAAAAAATAAGGACGTATCCGGTGAATCTATGAGGATCCTTCAATAATGTAGGACAGAACTGGGCTCTGGAGTTGAAATGAAGCCCAAATCTCCTGGTAAAGGTCAGCCAGTTGGCCCTTATTATTCCCAGGGTGATAATTTAACCCTTTTAACCACGTGCCTTGCTCACTGACATTTCTGTCGCTTTTAACGACCGGTGTAAAACTTTATTTTCGCCAGTAAAAAAAAAAGTCAAAATGATTCTTCTCAACTCTCTTCGCTTTGTATTATGAACATTGCAACTTCATACTTAAATGTTACGAGAGCTAACGTGGCTGTGTGGATTAAATTACTTACCCACGTCTAGTCGGCTATCAATGACTCAAAGGTGGCACTAGGTCGTGGGTTCGATCCCGCTCCGTAATGCTCTGATTTATATGGCTCACTAATGATCACACCATACTCGCTTCGGCGGTAAATTGTACAGAGGTATGATTGGTAAAGTGCCAGAAACTCTTTCCTGGGGCTAGTAAAATATATGGCCTATTTGTTGCTAGGTTCGAAATAGTACATTACGAGTCTGATGCCGAAAGTAGCATTTTGCATGCGAATATGGAGTATGCACCCGAGCGTCAGCGAGGGTAACTACACGAGCAAAGGAAAATGCAGTTTTCGCACGAGGTGCGTACCGTATTTTCTACGATTGTTGGATTTTAATAATAAATACAGAAAAACAATTACTTTAATTAAACAAACAGCAAATTAGTTTTGTTAAATGTAAACAAACGCGCAGATCGTACGATAGGGTGAAGAATTATGATACGCGCATGCGCAATGAATACAACTACGAAAAGAATCGAAGAATAATTTCTAAGCATCTAAACAGAGATAAAATGTTTATATTTCGTATTAATCGTAGATAAAGTAGTTAGTCCTACTCGTCCAGTACTAGCATTAAACTGTTATAATCAATGTAGATAATTATAGTATTTGTTATGACTTGTTAGCCCTGCTTTAGGAAATTTGCCATTGATAATTACCTAACACTAATTATTAACTTGAGCTGTGGATCAATCATTAGTAGGATAGAGCAATACAAATATGACCAGAATAAAGGTAATACCAATACAGCCTCATCTAGCCACTCTTTGGCCACAAATTTCGTTTTGAAGATACTAAGATCTTAGAGAGAGACTAAAACTAATAGAAGAAAAATTATGGAAGCGCTGAACATCGCTATCAAATCGGATAAAACGGTATATATTATAACAGATTTCTGGTCTCTCAACAAATTGTACAATCGAATCAAAATTCCCTCTGTGGGCAAGGAGAGTCGCATTACAAATGTTCTTTGAAATAACATTAGTTTACTCTTATTACGACTTCTTACCAGCAACTATTTTCTCAGCGACTAGGTGATTTCGTGTTTCCTTTGGTTTTTTTAAAAAAATATCTTTGACATTTTCCATATTTATGATTCATCAAAGGTAATAAATTATTTATCAATGTTTGCTGTTCGGTTTTGTTTATCAAAGCGGCAATTAGCTACGCACTTCAACCCCCCTTTAATATTTGACAAACTTTAATACTATGCAAATGCCCTTAATCTCATATTGACTTTGAAGCGAGGGATTTACTGCGCTTATTCTAATTGGATTTTAAACACAGAAATATTATGCTGTTAATTACCTTGTGTAATAATTGCCAAGATAACAGAGTCTCGTATTGCCACATTACTATTTATGTTAGAAGAGTTGCATATTCAACATAATTATTATATAAGAGTTACTGACTAAATTTTAAATCTGGGAGGCAGAAACATTTATTTGTTTTTACCTGTTGGCGTATTTTGTGCAATTGATATTACAAAATGTAAATATTATATAAAGGCCTGGTTACACAACCACAATGGTGTTGTCCCATCATTCCATGCAACCACAAACCATTAGAGCTTCCACAGTTGTTTTCCACCTTGTTTGGTTCTAGCCATTGATTTAAATTATCGTTTCTTAAATTAAGTTCTTTCTTCTACTACTGTTCGCTTCCAGGTGAGTTTTGGATGTCATGGCACCTTTTAAGTAGTTATTATTTTGCGGGTTCTGGAACAAGTATATCGATTCGATAACTTATTGATTTTTCTTGCCCCGATTATTGATTTTGTTTTGCGTGTTTAGTCTAACCACCTGGCATGTACTTGTACTCCCCTCCTAACCTCATCCGATATACTTTCGACACCCTCACCTGTACCTGCCCACGTGTACCGGGGGGCGAGGTATGTTGAAGAAGCCGTAGCCTGTCGACGAAACGTCGCTGTCTCTGAGTGTTGAGCCTATAAAAAATCTCGTGTCCCGACCGGTGCTCGAACCCACGATCCCTCGACGATTATATATAAAGTATAAGAACTTCATCGCTTTAAGTTTAGATTTGATATATTGAGTTGGCTTTTTAGTCTTTAAGGTAGATTTTTACCCTTTTTGGCTATAATAGTTTTAGATCTTCTAGTCTTCCAGTCAACCTTCAGCAAAAATGTATGACAAAGTCTTGCTTTAAGCATGACAGAGTTTGAAACCATGATAAAAAGTAGAGGAGATAGTACATAGCGTTGCTCCATGGTGTGTGGTATTTGGCATTTACTGTCTGCATATTCTAAGTCTTCTAGTCTCCCAGTTAACCATTTAACCTCCACCGAATGCATGACTAAGTCTTGCTTTAGGCACGACAGAGTCTGATACAAAGATATAAAGTAGGGGAGATCTGCTTCATGCTGTTCCTGATTAGAATTGATTCGTTGACTTTGCTTTTGTTCATGCTATCGCTGTATCAACTTGATCCTTTGTAAAGGCTCTTGAATAATGCGAGTGATTTTTGCAGACACTCCAACCGTAGAAATTAATGATTGATTATTGTTAATAACGATAATCCAATTTCGAAGTATAAACGCAATTACAGTCGTCACAATCGATCTAAACCTTTGCTTCTCTTTAACCATTGAACTTTTCATATTATCTGTATTTGGTGAAATGTTCCGTATAATTAAGTTAAAAAATAAAATAAATTCGTAGCAATAAAATAAAACATTTTCAAAGGCAAAAAAGTTAGTTCTACTAAACCTCCTCATGTACTACGAGTACATAATTACTTAACAATTAAAAAAAAAACTCTTCTCTGGCGGGGAATCGAACGCGACCTCTCATCGTTCGTGTTAATAGCTATTTTCACAGGAACTAGATTTTTCGCAGTAGAAACGATATAAATGAGGTTTGATTCGTTTTTAATCGGCTACATTGTCAAAACCTTGTACAAACCCAAATTGTCTCACATTTATAAAAATGTTTTTTGGGGTGTACTTAAATTTAAAGCACAAATTCATTTCTCGATTTCGCCTTGTAGTATGATTTTTTTTCTAAACATGAACGCCAAATTTTATCGAAATCTGACCAGTTATTAGTGCATCTGCTCAAACCACAATCGGGCATTTTTTAATAACCAAATTTTTATTTTTATCAAAATCGAATTTTCGTGACATCACAATATTTTAATGTTAATAATTATTTATTGTGAGCTCTAATTTTTAAAAGTGCGCACATGCGCAATGTGAGCCACATAAGTGTGCAACATGAGCCAAAAAAAAAATTTTTTTTTTTTAAACATTTTGAGTGGGTATCGAATGAAAGCTCCTGATGAGTGTCCTATTTAAAAATTGGATTCTTTGTTGCATTTTTATAAGTCGAAATATACTATCAAAATGGCCCCCTCCCCTAACCACCCTATATAACGGCTAGTCCTAAAATTATGAAATAATTCATGCTAATACCTTATGGTAGGGCGATGAAAATTTCCAAAAAATATTTAATTTACCTTTTCGTTGTTACCGATAAGAAAAATATATATTTTTTTTCAGAATATAATTTAGTATATGCTTAATTAACCTACAAAACCCTAAAAAGTACTTGGATGCAAGTACTTCCCTGTGCTTTTATCAATATATGAATCTTTCGTTTGTCTTTGTTTATTTGATAATGATATTGATTTAGTTTTAAGTAATAACGTTCTTTTATTATCTCTATTGATTATTCTTGTTTACTTCATATACAAAACATTTCTTTTGTTGTAAAATATTTGACTGACTGTCTAACGATTCTGTCTATCACAAGTTTTTCTAAATAGTATACTGCGCAAATCTCTTATTGCTAACTTTAAAAACTTGTTTTGCTAAGTGCATTTTTAAATGACATTATCAAATGACTTGTTAAGGAAACGTGTTGCTGCTATAAATGTGATTTCGTAACTATCAACATATTTTATGTAAATACGCGTTTGATAGTAACTGAGTTATTGATAGGTCTTGATTGTTATACCTATTAATAAGTACTTATCTCCATATTATTGCAGTTTTGTTGTTAATTGGTCAATTCTGTCGATTTTTTTTTTTAAACTAATTCTTTTTCTTTCTAATATACATAATATACAGCTTTACAGAGTATTGTGATTTAGTGCAAAAGCACATTCTAAAATTACACGTTTTAATGTCCCATAAGTCTTAAAATGAGGTTTTTAAACGTTTCTATATATTATGAAGTCTTAGAGTAGTTCTGAGCATATGTGTGCACTGTGCACCCTAAACTACTGGCGCGTTTTCGATGTCATTCGGCTTACCAATGTTATGTTCAGACAACTCATAACCAGTGGCGTAGCTAGGACATAGGGCCCCAATGTCCTAGTCCCCAATTATATAATATAAAATGCTACATGTTTAAGATGTTGGCACATGCGCGTGCTGCTATTTGTTACTCGACCTGGTCATGTCGGAGGTCTGGAATCGTCTGTCAAGAGACCAGACGCGACTTTTGAGTGTCGATTGAGTCGCTTAAGACTTCTTAAGCTTAGTCCACACCGGGACTCAATGTTGCGCGTCTTTGTTGCAGAGCTCTCGGCTGAGCCACAACATGTCCGCGTCCTCGGAGCGTATTGCGGGATACAAGTGCAAGATTTGAGGCCCATCGAAACGGGATTCTCTGGAACAATGTTGCGCAACATTGAATCGGGGCAGCACGCAACAAATACGAGCAAAATTGAGACCCAGTGTGGATTAAGCTTTAAGCTCAGTGATGCCTTTCCGAACGCACAGGTGTTAGGCAATTCGTAAAAGAGAGGTTGCCTACGAACAGGTTAAGGTTCAATGGTTTGTTAACATCGTAAATTACTCAACTGCGTACTTGGTTTAAAGTTGATAAAGCTGGACAAAAGTGTTATGTACTGTGAAGTAATTTGTGAGGATGACTTGAAAAACTTCCAGCTTGATTGTGCCATTAACATTAAATCGTAAAAAAAATTGAGTAACGCTTAGTACATAGCAGGCGACAAAATGTCGGCAACATGTTGACAATGATGTTGCTTTCATGTATCCCTTCTACAAGCAACAATACTCGTCCACATCGGGTAGTAATGTATCGAAGTAAAATGTTGGTTTGTATCTGTGTTGCACTTGTGGCTCAACAAAATATTAGCAACATACAGTTGAATGTTGCCTAAACTTTGTATCCTGGTGTATTCATAGCTTTACTGTTTGTCTTCAACAATTAATAATGTTGAAATTATCCAATTTTTTAACATTCACACTGAAGATACATGAAAGCAACATCATTGTCAATATTTTGCCAACATTTTGTTGCCTGCTGTGTACTAAGCTTTACTCAATTTTTTTTTTACGATTTAATGTTAATGGCACAATCAAGCTGGAAGTTTTTCAAGTCTTTTACTTCACAGTACATAACACTTTTGTCCAGCTTTATCAACTTTAAACCAAGTACGCAGTTAAGTAATTTACGATGTAAACAAACCATCGAAACCTAACCTGTTTGTAGGCAACCGATCTTTTACGAATTGCCCAACACCTGTACGTTCAAAAAAGGCATCACTGAGCTTAAAGCTTAGTCCACACTGGAGAATTGATTTTTATAAGATTCTACAGATCTACAATTAGATATTTCTTATGAACTTTATGTTATTTTTCCTTAATTATGTTTTACAGTATAACCTGATTTTGATATTACTCTGATTTTTTATAATTATTTCGTTCCAATGAATATATAAATCTTATTTTAGAAATAATTTATTTAGTAAGTTTTTGAATGATATGGAAAGTGCGGGTAAAATTTAAATCTATATAGGAGTTGTTTAAATCATGTCAGTTCAAAATTGTGTTTTCGGAGTTTTGATTTTCATTATTGATTATTTCAAAGCTATTGAACATTGTTGAAAGTTAAGTGCGGTGTTAGAAAGCAATCAAGACAATGGAATATCACTTCCCTCTAGTTATAGAACATGATTCGACCAACGATTTGGAAAATGAACAGATTAAAATACTAGAAGATGGATTTAACGATTTTATTGTTATCTTTCTACCAAAAGGTATTGTTTTAAACGATTTTTTTCATATTTTAATCTGTACTTAAATATGGTAACTAATATTGTTTTTATAATTCATTACAAAGAATCGACTGAATTGGAGTAATTCTTATCAATGGACGGTGAGTTAGTAAGCAATTAAAACTTTGTTATAAACTTATGTTGGAACATTAATACCAATATGTTTTGAGATATATTAAGCAGATAATGTTTTATCTAATAATTCAAACAAGTTTACCTCTTTCTCATGTTTTATTACTCAACATTTATTGTTCGCATATTGCAATGATAAAGTGTGTTATTTTGCTAAGTTACTCATTGGTTTCATAGAATGCTAATACTTGTAGTATCAAAAAGATCCATTTCATTCGAATTTAAGATATTCCAGGTTAATTGATTTTAAAATATAAATTCTCTTAGGTACGTGGTGGCCTACCGTTAAGTGGTTGAAAAAATATTGTAGTCCAGGATATAGCGTTCATAAAAGTTACTGACTTATATCAAGCTAGAATTTTGTGTATAAATTAATCTTTTAAGAATATGTGGTCGCTTAAGTTCGACTGTGGGACATAACTTGGCTATAAGCTGTTAAATAAAAACAACAACAGACAGGTGGAGAGTGGCCATGTCGCTTATTCTGGCGGACAATATGATTTTCACGACTCTTAGTACAAAATTATTTAGTAGACCACAAATCAAGTTGATGTTAGTTTGTCATTTGCTAGATGACCGCTTTGATTTTAATTACTAACCTATCAAGTGTCAAACCAATACCAACTTAATTTTTGCGTACTCACTAATTTTGTACTCAGGATCATGAAAATCACATTGTCCGAAAATATGAACGGGACTTGGCCGCTCTCCACCAGTCTATTTTGTTTTGACATTTTCATGTTTAGGCTGTCCTACATAACTCGAAAAGCGTTACTAAAAAACGTTACCCGGTGTATCAAGGAGTTAGAAAGGTATAGGAGGTGTGCACAGTCTGTGTCTCCAGCTTGAAAGTGGGTCGTTTTTTGTCGTGTAACTCTTGAAATTTTTCAGGACAAATCTTTAGAAGATAAAAAATCAATAATTAAGGTATTAATTAGAGGAAGGGTTCCATTCTCAACCTCCTTTTCTTTGATAATTTATTCAAATATCTAAAAATTCTATCAAGTTAAAATAAGAAAGGTAGTTGATTTACTAATAATTATAATTTTTTTTTATATTTTAAATCAAATTATAATTATTAACAACTACGGGAAACAGACAGAGAAAAATTCACTCCAGCGCTGGGATTTGAACCACAGGCCTCTATATCATGGTTAAAATTAAAATTTTATCTTTCCGTAGTATGAATACTACCAAAATCGTAAAATATGAATTTCTAATATTTATTATAAATAATTTTCTTAAGTGAATACTCTCTTTTCCACGCAATTTAATGTTTTTTCTATGATTAAAATAATTTGAGTTAACATTTCGCATGTTAGAATAAGAGAGTAATTTTTCTCAATTAGTAGAAAATAATCATTGAACTTTTTCAACATATCTGTTTCTTTTTCAGCTATGTTCTTGATGAATGTCAATCGTGATTTTTTCTAGGTTCTGCATGCACGTATGAAACTGTCTCCTATACTTTGCCCATACTACATTTCATAGTGTGGACAGTATATTTCATAGGTATACAGGGTGGTCCAAAAGTCCCCCCCCCCCTCTTAACTTTTGAACGGTTGAAGATAAATTAATGAAACTTAGGGTATCCGTACCATGTAAAGGGAAGTTTGGTTTCATCCAATCACGCGCTAGGGACAACTTCCCACTTTGCCCCTAACTTTAAACTTCAAAAGTTTGGACCTCCCTGTATATTTAACTTGAAAATATATGTTTAACATCGATTTTCCATGAAGATTGAAGAAAAATTACCTATAGGTTACTCTGGAGTAAGGCGTGAGGCTAAGATATCTCGCTCATCTCTCCTAATTGTTAGCAATCTCTCGTTTTATCTTCATAACCTTTTTATTTAGAGTTTCTTTCGTTGTTAACATTTTATAGTTAAAGCAGATGTTCGTTACATAATGAAGTTATGAGTTTCTTAAGTAAAGTGCATTACTACTCGTTAAGTCAGGAAAGAAGAGCAAGTGCAAACCACTTCCAGCCCTTTTAGCCAAGATTAAACCACTGAATGCAATGTAATCCAGTTAAGTAGTTTAGATTTACTGCTCCTTAAGCGTTAAACTACCAAGTTTAAAACAGCTGCTTCAAATTGTGCATCTGTAAAGTTTAGTATATTTATAGTTATTATGACTTTAAATCAAATTATAGTGCCGTCTGCTGGAAATTGTTGGATTTTAACAATAGAAAATCTCTCATGAGCTAAAAGCACTGGAGATGTCATTTGTCTTAAACACAATGATCCGTCGTTAAAAAAAGGAAAATTTTTTTTTAGTAAACATCCTCTTCTAACCTATCTTTTAGTAAGCATACTCTTTCTGCATGGTTTGCACTTGGTGAAAAACTCTGCAGACATACGAGAGTGCACTTTAATAGATGAATACTTTATGTTTAAAAGAACCTACCAGTTGACCCTATCTAACGTGATGCCACTTTTACGACGAAATTTATCTTTACTTGATTTGCAGAACATGCACAAAGATTACGTGAACGTAAATTATGAAGAGTACTTTTGTATTTCGTTAGTCCGTAATACTAAGAAGGAAAAAAACAAAAAAACCTATGAACTCTTATCTATGTTTGCTGTGAACAAAATTTCATTATCTATGACAAGTGGAGGTGTTTATTAGCCAAGAATTGACTGCTTATAGATATAGTTTTCACAAAATATGGTTGTCTCACTATAACCGGCTTTATTTTCTGATTTTGTTGATTGCATACACATCTTTATATTTTCTTTTCTTGTTTGTTTACTGTTGTCAATATATTATTTTTTATTTTTATTTTGCAGGAGATGGCGATGGGGACGCCACTGGTAGTAGAGAAAGCCTTGGAAGGATGCAGCCTGCTATACCAACAACCACCTATAAGGTAAATACATACTATGTTCGAATCTTTATGTTTACATTCAGTGATGTAGTGATATAGTGGCTTTATTATAAATCTTACATATTATCTATAGCCCTGGCGCACATTGAGACGCAGGGCAGGCCTTTTCAACAGCAGAATATACGAAACCGCCCAAATTAAGACGCAGAGCAGGGCAGCACAGGCAGTTTTTTTTAACCACCCAAAAATATGGGATACCGCGCGACTTGAGATATTACAGCCACTAGTGACGGGTAGGCCACGTGTGCCGTAGAATTGCTCTGCTCTGCTCTGGATCTCAACTCGCGCGGTTTTGTAAATTTCTGCGGTTGAAAAAAACTGTGCTGCCCTGCCCTGGGTCACCCGCGTCTCAATGTGCGCCGGGAATAGAGTCAAAAATTGAAAGATTATAAAAAGATACTTATTTATACCGTTATTATTATCGTCGTAAAAAAAGAAATAAAAGAAGCTTAATGAACAACTAAAATAAATCAAACTATGCAGTTATACCGGCGACAATTATATCTCCATGGTTCTTTCTCCAAACGTTTCTCTCCCTTCTTCGATATTATTATTAACTGTCACTTTTCACGTTTGTTCATAATATATTGGTTTTCTAAGCTCTCAATTCACTAAAAATATAGTTTATTATCATTAGGATTAATATATAGAAGACAAGAACTGCACAATTTTCTATTTATTCAGAGAGCTTAATTTAATCATTGAACGATATCTTTAACAAATAATATTTTTCGATCCATCGGAATATAGAGTCTGGGACATTATCTATGTTTCAAGGTTTGAACATAGACTGAATGGAGTAATAGATTATGGGGAGTAATATTTAAAGGAAAATGCTCTTTTATGAAAGTATTAGCCCTTATGCTAAGAAATTTGTTAATTTGTTTTAGTGCTAATGTTCAAGTTTCAATTTGTATTATAAATGGGTATCGATTTTTTAGTGTTAATATTTTAGTGAAAAGTGATATCTATTGTCTCCAATCTTTGCTCCTATATATAGTTTTTAGGAAATTGGGTATTGTTACAGTTTTAAAAGACTCCTTTTCAAACTTGACTATACCTTGTTGGGGATTTATCGTGTAATTCTCTAAGTGCTTGTAGTCAGCCCGGGTTCTTAGTTCCTATTCTTTTGGACAGGCCTCTTGAGAAAAAGCCCTGAAACATCTTGTTGGTATTTAGCTTATTCAATCCTTTCTGTAAACGGTTTGCTCGGCTCCTTGCCGGGTTGTGGTCGGCTCCGACTGTTGTAATTCAGGTCAAGAGTCCTCCCTCGTAGTCTTGTCGGTCTCCGGCAGAAACCGTCCAAGGTAGAAGGGAATCGTCTCTTCAAATTCTAAAGAGAAATTTCAGTCTGTCAAGTGAGTCCCGTGCTCGGAGGGAGTTTTCCACCGAGTATAACCACTCGAGGCAGAAGTACTCGAGAAGCAAGGCTGGAGTCAAGTGGACCTAGACCGGCTACAGACCTGGCCTTGCCGTATTAGAGGCTTTCCAACCACTCCTAACCTCCTTCCTACCCACTTGTACCAACTAAACAATTAAACACATTACGTTGACATTATCTCGAGGGTACTATAAGGCCTTTAGGGACAGCTTGCCCATTTCCACTGATTGACGTGTCTAGATTCACGCTGATTCTACCAATCGGCGCTACTACTGTCTTAAGTCAGGCTATCAAATCTCGTTAATTGATTTGACTTTTCTTTTTACAAATTCAATTATAATCCGGTTTGTTTTTTCTTGAACTTCTGGCTTACTTCTAGTACAACATAGACTTAGTTTTATAAAGGTTAAAAACTATTTTCTTTTACTAGAGAATTTATCATCCTTTGAAGAGAGAAATTATCATCCTTTAAAGAGAGAATTTATCATCCTTTTGGAAACAATTTTTAAAATTAAATTATAATTATGGAATAGAGATAGAACAGAGATCTAGTGCTGAAAGTAGCATTTTGCATGCGAGTGTGGAGTTTAAAGTAGTAAAACCACACGAGCAAAGCAAAATGCAGTTTTCGCACGAGTTGCGTACCATACTTTATCTACGATTGTTTGGATTTTAATTATTAATACAGAAAAAAACAGTTACTTTATTTAAACAAACAGCAAATTAGTTTTGTTAAATGTAAACACACGCTAATCATGCGATAAGGTGAAGAATTCTTCATTTCCGCCCTAGTACGGAAATTAAGAAGAATCATGAAACGCGCATGCGCAATGAATACAACTACGAAAATAATCAATTTCTACGCATCTAAACAGAGATAAAATGTTTAAATTTCGTATCAATCGTAGATATAGTACTTTTCTTATCCCGGCGCAGGCGGCGTAGTGTATTTGTCTTCGTTCTTCCATCAGTATTTTTATTTAAGTTGTATATTTTGCTTGAGTATTTGGGGGCCCCGGTAGCTCATTGCTAACGACTGCCCAACTCATGCAGTATAGGTTAGGGTAGGGACTTTGGTAGCTAAACATCGATGTTTTCGATGTTCGACATCGAACCGTAACAACATCGATGTTAGCCAAAGCATTAAAAGAAAACTTCGATGTTAGCCAAAACATCGAAAGAAAGCATCGATGTTAGCCAAAACATCGATGTTTTCTATTCATCGACTTTTCAACCCGAGCTGGTCTTTCAGAATTTTACCTCGAGCGATGGAAAATTCACTGTTTCCGTAGTTTTCGTCATCTTTTATTCCATGCTTCTTCTGAACAACATCGATGTTGCCGATAAGTCGAAACTCTAACATCGATATGTTTTTGGATCCGATACATCGACATCGATGCCCCAATCCTACAGTAGGTCCATCTGCTTCGGTAAGTGAGCCATCTGCTCGCTGTTCACACAGCATCTCCATATAGATGGGTAGCTGCTTAAGTGGATTGGCATCTATCCAGCTGCATATATGTCAATTATATAGTTTATACAGCTGAGGGTGCAAAAACACTTACCCCTTGTAATCCATTACAGTTTTCTAATCCCTTTAGCAGGGCTAAGTCCTATTTTTGGGCTAAACGAGTCCAGTGAAAAAAGCCCTTACACTGGGTAGAAAAAGAAGGGTAGACTAAACTATACAGCAGAGAATTCCGAGGTAAGAAAGAAACCCTCTCTTTTTTCCTAGTCCTTAATTCTTTCTTAACCCCATCATTCTTTTTTTAGTCTATCCATAATAAACTATTGTAGAGTAAAGGAGGTAGATATATCCTCCACTTTTTTGTTATAGGGAAGGAGATATGTCGGACTACACTCTTTCCATCTGTGGTATTTTCTCACTCCTTTTTTGTGGCATATTCTTCCAAATTTTCTGGTTGTTTTTATGTTTTTGAAAATAAAAGGACGAGAGTAACTGCGTTTTTCTTTCAAATTTGTCATTTTCCAATTTTTGATTGTTTGTTTTTCTTTCATAAAAATTTGTTTGCGGGGACAGTTATTTTTTTTTTAATCTCTTTAAGCTGCTGTAAAAGATGAGTCGAATAGATAAATTTGCTTAAAATCTAATTAAATTTTAGGTGACGCTAACTATGGTGACCCAACATTTTTAAGTAGGGTATCATTTTAAAAGTATTGATGTAGATCACAAATATATATCGCGTTTCCAAAATGGCGGCCATTACCCCTAAAATAACCAAATAAGATCATACCTAAGAGCTAAAGAATAATATATGCACCTTGCTTCTCCAAAATGAACTTTTTAATACATATTTTAGTTGAAAAAAAAAGAAAAAATAAAGATATATATATATTATGTATAAAAAATATTGTACGATATATGAATTTTAATGATCAAAGAAACCCTTTTAGTAGCTTGTTGGCAAGTACTCTGTTTTAGTTTTATTATTATTTTAATTCTAGTGCTTTTCAGTTTACAAATTTATTTGAATAATCTGACTTCTTCTTGGTGGAGGTAAAATTGATGACAATAGACATTATGCTATTCGTTCAAAATTCTAAAAGGCAAAGAGCCCTTATTTCCGTACCTTCTTATGCGAACAATTATAATATTAATGTTTTTATTTTATTCTTCAGATATATTTTCTTTTAAGTGATTTCTTTTTTAAAAAAAAATTATAATACATTTTTAAAAAACAATAAAAGTAATTTTATATTTTTTAATAAATATAAAATATTTAAAAAGAAATGGAATACAAGTTTATGAGAAAAAAAAAAATAAAAATAAGTTCAGGGGAGGGGGGAGAAAAAGTGAGGATATTTGTGTTAAAAAGAATAAAAAAATTGGTTAGGGGCAGATTTTAAACAAAGCCCCTTACTTAAGTTGCCCTGGTTAGAAAGTAAAAGAAAAGGCAAGAAAAAGGAGGGCACAATTAAAGCGCCGTATCTACAAGACCAAGGCAGCTCGAGGGAGGAAATAGGAAGAGGGGCCTTGTTCTACTTTGCTTTAGAATTATATTTGAATAACAGATTAGACTTAAAAGGAGGGTGGCTGAAAGTGAACAAGTCCTTCCTCTTTCCCCTCGAAAAAAAACCCTTTTATAAAGTTCAAACTTTTCTCGGAAGCTCGGGAAGAGAAAATATTACAAGTTTTCATCAGGATTAGTCTTGAGTTTTTAACGAGATTTGGGGGGAAAATTTCAAGATGAATAATAGTGAAAGTTGTATCAAAGTACAAAATGTAATTTATAAAGGAGGAGAATCGTAAGCTTAAGTTATATAGGTCTTCCTGTGGAAGATCAAGTCTCAAAAGATTCCGAAACTACGTCATTTCGACTTTCCTTTCTTATACGAGAGTATAAAGGCGAAGTTGTGACCTTAAACTTAATAATTTTAAAGTCAATTTACTGTATACATATTTTGTATACTTTTGCGGGTCAGTTTTCAGGGCTCTATTTATGATTTATAGATCCATTCTAGAAGTTTTAGACATTGATTTTAGAAGCGGAAGATCTGAAGTAACTTTAAGACCGTAGTTATCCAGCTAGTACTTTGTTCTGAACTAGACTATACGCTTGTTTGATCAACTTGACTACGTTAGCGCAAGGCAAAATGTCTTGCTTCCTAATTTCTCAATCTGCTAACTTCCCCTTAACTTTGTTACTAGTTAACTCAAAAGTACCGTACCGACAAGCTAAACTGAATTCAAAGTGATTTGCTTAGTCTTATTATACTCTCTAGTTGTGCTGATTCGCTATTCGCTATGCTCCCTTATAATGAAATAATAGAATGTTCCCCTGTAATACCCTGTACTTGGCTTTTGATATTTGCTATAACTGTTTTATTGCTTACTTATATAGTCTAGTATCTAGGTTTACTTTTGTCAGCCCATTTCAATGCCTCTAATCCATTATCTGGAACACAAATATTTTATCCAAATACAAAGATATGACCATCTCCTCTTTGACGTGGTTTTAAACAGTCAGTATGAAAAACTAATTTGTCTGTGGTAGGCTGTGAAATAGTAACATTTGAACCTAAAAAAGTAGCTAAAATCTATTTTTTCATTACGTGGACTTCTATTTCTATATTTACGTATTTCTATATGTACTATATTCTATATTTACGTATTTCTATGTACTATATTTATATTCTATATTTACGTCTTGAAGCAAATATGCTAAATATAATTGCCGTGCGGTAAAAAAAAAAAAAAACTCACTTCACAGCCTAGGAACATAATATACTATTACACATGGATGTATTTTAGTTTTTGCCATATAACTCGTAAACTATGGGTCGTTCGGTATTAGTCATTATGATTATTTTAAAAGTACAGTAAATTTGCAGCAGCATAAGCTCAACCGGAGCTCTGTACGACCAATAAGTTCCGAGATATGGCACTTCGAAAATTGGACATTTTTTCCAAAAAAGTAGTGATCTCGTTTCGGTGTGAATATCGGCGTAAAACTGTTAACGTACGAAAAAAGGTATAAGGAATGAAGTTGTAGTAAATATATTTGGCTTTCTTTAATGTCCAATGGCAACTCTGTGTGTCTAAAAGTTACTGAGATATGACCCTTAAAAAATTATTATCATTTTCCAAAAAATGGAAATTTTAAGTATTGCTCTCGTTTCGGGCCGTATATCGGCATAAAAGCTCTCACCTACGAGAAAAGTCATTAAAAAAGAAGTTGGAGTAAATTTAATTGGCTTTTATGCAAGCACAAAATGAAGCTTGTAGACAAAACAGTTCTGTTGCAACCGTTAAAAGGACAACAAAATACGGTAAATTGTAATTTTTAAGAAATGAATCTAAACCACTTTTTCTAACAATTTATTGGGCCTTAAGCAAACAGGGCCGCCGAGAGGCCATGTCAGCCAAGTCTGAAACTAGGGGCCCGGGACCCAGGGGGGCCCGGACTCAAGGCAGGCCCGAACTGGCCTGACGGCCGTCGGGCCGGTGCGCCTTTTAGAAAATCACGATCAACGCCTTCGACAGTTAAATATAATAAAAATTATTTTTGGTAAATAAAAATAAATAAGAGAGATAAAACAAATAAGAGTTTAATTCGGAGTTAAGAATGCTATGAAACGGTATGGTTTAGAGCTCAGTTTGATTTCCAAGTTAGGTGTCAATACCTATATAATTATGTGCGTGCGTGTATATCCGAATAAATATAAATGATTCTCCCTTCTTTATTTTGGACTGGTAGCGAGATCGAGGTTTAGCTTAGATCCAACTCTTTTCTTATCTAACAAATTTTACCTCCCTTTGTAGTTGTTAACTTTTCTGCCCCTGCATTTCCCTTACTTTTTGAATTGTTATCTCCTAATTAAATAAAAATATCATTACTTTATTAACTTCAAATATAGTTAGTTACTTTTAATTTTGTCTCTTTTCTAACTCCACCATGTATAAGTAGTTATTACTGTGATTTTATAATTTATATTTTAATGAAAAGCGTAAGAAACTTAGGTCCTACCACGGTGTCCCACGACACCACAATTTTTTTTTAATGTTAATATGTGGCATGATAAAGAATGTATTTTCCTAAAATAAAAAAAACCCTAATAACAGTGTAGGCTGGGTATTAGCTAAAATAGCGTAAAAAGTGATTTTGAAGCATGTAATTTTAAAAAAAAATTCGCGAAGGGTGCTCCACCATATCTTACCGCCCAGGGAACCACAAGACCTAGAACCGCCACTGAGTACAGTTTATTTCTGTATTTCATTTTTCAGTTTTGAAAAAATTTCTCGATAAGTCTGCTGAAGACTTAAATTTCACTACTTTTTACTTTCTCATATAAGTAAAGAGAAAGTATTGTGATGGCGCGAAAATTCGATTTTGATGGATTTACACGTTTTGAGGTCCCTTGAGTCCAAAAAAGTGGTTTCTAAAAAAATTTCTGTCCGTCGTCGCCTGGAGGCTAAACTACTGGGCCGATTTTGACGACATTTGGCATACATGTTCAGAAAAATCATACCCCGAGGCGAAATCGAGAAATGAATTTTAGCTCTAAATTTGGGGGCGCTACCCCCCAAAAATTCTGAAAAAACATAAAAAAAAAATTTTTCTCGAAAACGGGTCAGACGATTTTGATTACAAAAGTCGGCCGCAGCCGCATTAGGAACAAAATGGCCTTGAAAACTGTTATTACCCACAAATTGTTGTCCAATTTAAAATGGCTGCAATTACCCTTATTATTGTTAACTTTTGCCAATAAAGAAATTTATTAAAAAAAAAAAAAAAAAAAAAAAAAATCTAAAATGTAGTCCATTTGAATACGAATCCAACAATATAAGCCGTTTTCCCGGAAAAAATCTAGTTCCTGAGAAATTAGCTTAAAACGAGGACAGAGAGAGCCCGGGTTCGATTCCCCGCCCAGGAGAAGTTATTTTTATGATAAATTTTGATGAAATGTTCAATAATATTTAAATGTACATTTGAAAACTAATAAATGGAAACACTGGGCTAAGTAATTATAAACAATATATAAGAAAGTTTGTCTGAGTTGACTCGGACCGATTTTTTATTTGAATTTCAGATGTTTAGTTTTCGAACCTCTTAGGGAAGGGGACACGAACTCCCCCCCCCCCCAACCATGGCGAGGGGGGCCCGCAGATCTCTTGACTTGGGGCCCGGCCTAGCTCTTGGCGGCCCTGTAAGCAAAAATAGCTTTCGTGCATACTACCAGATCAGTGTTTGGAAATCAAAAGAAACACTTTCAACTAATAATGTATATAATGTACTCTAACGTATGTTTTGACTAGGTCATAACTATAAGAAAAATAAATTAATTTAAACTTGAAACCACACTCAAAATTTATTTTTTCCGAGGTAGGCTGTGAAATAGTAACTTTAGAGCCTAAAAAACATAGCTAAAATCCATTTTTTCATTACGTGGACTTAAAAAATCTTTTCATTACTCCTAGCTGTAAAGAAAAAATCTTTTACGTCCTAGGCACTAAAAGATTTTTTCTTTACGGCGGGTAGTTGTCAAAACTTCCGTTAGTAGTGCTGCAGTCTTTGTAGAAATGCTTCTAGTACGATAAAAATCCGCTAGATGTCAATGCGTTTTATTTATCTTTTCTTATAGTGTAACCTCATTTTAAGGTTTCTTTTTTTAAGTCTTAAGTATGTACTAATATTTGTTATTATTATATATTGATTAGTGATTAATATTTAATGTTTTTTCATCGTCTGCTACCTCGGAAAAAATAGCATATGCTACGCGACTTTGAAGTGTTTTTTCTTTACCTTGGCAATATTTACAATATTTACTGTCGGCAATATTTACTGTCTCGCTTCGCTCGACAGTAAATGTAATTGCCGCGGTAAAGAAAAAACTCACTTCACAGCCTTGTAACATAATATACTATTTCTACATGGTTTGAATTATATAAACTATCATTTATTGGATGTCTGGGCTTTCATTACCCTTAATAAAAAAAAACGCAATTTTGAATTTGATTTTTAGGTGCTTTCCCATGATTGGATTTTGTCTGATTTTGGATATGTTACAAAGCAAGGTTAGTTTAGTTGAAAACCACTTTAATTGCTCGTGAAGCAATTCATCCCAGGTTGAAGGGAATTTTTTCTTAGTTTTCCTAGACTAAATGGGTTAGAAAAGGTTGGGATTCATAAAATCACTGACGAGATCTACGCCTTAAGATCTATATTTATTAAAGCTTTTAACCAAAACTACTAAATCTATTGATAAAACTAGTTTATTTCTCAAAGTTTCAAATAATTTCCAGGGTCTTACCCTTTTAGTTATCTCCGGGATTTAAGTAAGGAAAATACCATTGTAGGATAATATTCTCCATACCTATATATTCATGGAAGCGTGGGTTCTCAAAAGAAGTACAATAAAGCGGCCTAGTATTATTTATCGCTGCTGTTTTAGAATGTAAAGTGACCCTCTTTCCATTTATTTTGTGTTACTCGGTGAAATTCATGGTGTGGAGTTATAGAGTTTTATTATTTTTTTTTTTTGTTATTTCGTATGTTTTATATTTTTGTATTTTTAGCCTGGTTCCATAGAGTTGGTTTTTAGTGAGTCGTACTCTATGGGGAGTACAATTCGAGATGAGGGTATCCTGCGTTGGATATTCTCACATTCAACTCATAAATATATTATGAAATGGGTTATGTGTTTTTCGTGTTTGAATTACATTGTTTTTTTTTGGGTTTAGTTATACTGTTGCTTTTGGGAATAGGAAAATAAAGGATATATTATGGTTAAATTTATAACTCAGAAGTATTACCTTCCAGGTTACAAAAAGGTTATTCGTTAGATTTTTCCGAAAAATCAATACAATGCTAATAGTTTGCGCTTCCTTCCTTATTGGGTCGTTCACTCCCATTTATTCTCTGTCTGTGGATTTTATCAGTATTTTCAGTGTTGGACGGCTGACCAATAGCGATGTGTCACTTTTAAGGGTTGCCAATTATCGGTGACAAACCCCCTCTATTCGACTATGCCCATTTTTGATGAGATAACCTGACACATTTGTCATCCCCCTCTCCTCCACTTGGTTCTATTTCTATTGACTCTAATTGTCATTTATCTGAAATAGTCGGTTTGCTCATTGACATTCATTTTTTGTTGAGAAGTGAAAGAAAACAAGTTGTTAACCTTGTGTCAACGTGACTTCGTTATTAAACCTCATTCTACGCCTGTTAAAATATTTGCAGATCGCTATATTCTGCTGTTCTGCTGAGAGGTAGTCTGTAACTTGTATCACATAGTTGGTGGCGTAGCGAAACCAGTATACCTATGCATCTACTTATACAAATATTGTGAGCACGTTTGCAATTATAAATAGAGCGGAGACATTAGGAGGTACTTTTGTTTCAAGATTGAAGAAGATCTTTAGGGTACTCATAATACGCCTAAAGACACGATCAGCTCTTTTCGAAATTTTCAGAGTATTTTTAATTTAATTACTTTTCGTTTGTTCACTAATGACTTCACGACTGAGGTGTCAAAGCGATGTTTTAATTGTTTTTTCACTCTGTTGTATGTTGTACGAGATTACACGTTTATTATAAATTCGTGATGTAGTTTATTATATGAAGTATCATTTAAACGAACCCTTTAATAGTCAATACCCAACAGGTTATGGGCCCAGCACGCTTTAACTGTTGTATAATTAATCCCCAATTGTTTTTCAATACCTAACCAAACCAAAGTTTTCTTTTTTATTACGTCCCGATCAATTCATCATCAGGTAGGGTTACCATAATTTATGAAGGTCAGATCCGGACAGAAGGAACTCCCAGGGGGGGAGGATTTTTTTTTGAAATTGGTAACATCAATAAGTTACAAATATATAATTACTTTGTATATTTATTAATATAATATTTGTTAATATTTAGCAGTGTACCAACTGGTGGCACGCAGAATGAAATTGCCCTGCTTTTGCTGCGTCTTCCGTTTATCTTAGTAAAATCCGGATGCAAAATCGGAGTGTCTGGTCGAAATCCGGACAAATGGTAACCCTAACATTAAGTCATTGCTGGACGAAAGGGTTTAATAAAATACTCGACGTGATCAGCTGTGAAACATAATTCTCTTCTCTAGAGTTTGAGCATTTAAAGAGCCAGATATATATTAGTATTTAGATATATATTAGTATTATTATTATTATTTATTATTATTATATATATAAAGTGGCTAATCAGCTGATCGGGTTATCAAAATGTTTCGGCACTTCCAGACCACCTAGAGACTCGCGGTTTTTTGCGTTTGGTCCCAAATCGGCCCAAACCGACTAGAAAAATCTGAAAAGTCGAAAAAAATTAATTTTACCCCCCTTAAAAAAATAAAAACGGGGGACGGGAATTGAAGGGTTTCTTCGAAGGGCTATAGCGGCTAAACGGTTAGTCGTATCAAAAAGCGGATAGCACCAACGGTAACTGATTTTAAAAGATCTACAATTTCGGTCCTATGACTTTTTGTCCTACGACCAACGGTTCTAACTTAAATCAAGAAAATTTTATAATTTTTCGTTAAATTTTGTACTTTGAGCTCTCATAGCGTTGAAGGTTAATGGCCGATTTAATTTTCGATTGGAGTATTTAAACCCCACACTAATGCTCTTTAAAACGAGTATTTATTATTCAAATTATTTGTATTTTTTGTCGATAAAAATGAGTATTTATAAAGAAAAAACGGATTTAAAATTCCGTAAATAACGTCATGTTTACGTTTTTTTTAATAAATAATACTTTTTATAAGCTTATTTTTATTATTATGTTATAGTTAAAAACAAGAATATATAAATATAAACAAATATTGAATAATAAAGTATGTTGTTCGATAGGTAAAAGATAATAAATACATTAGTTTCCCCGTAAACACACTTTGTAAACAAATGCCCCCTCTCTTTCTCCGTCAGTCTCCCTGACCAGTCTTACGTGTCCAGCCGTGGTGTGCACTTCTATTCCCCAGATCTTTTGTTATACTACCGACATTTATTAAGGTATAATTTTATTCTTATTTATTTAATTGTTTTTATTACCATATTATTGTTACTAGAATTGTTTTTAATAGGTTGTTAAATTCTATATTAAGAAAATGTTTTAATTTATTTAAATGAATATTTTAGTTTATTTAAATGAATTATTTACATTAGTTTAATAAATATTTTACTTTATTTAAATGTATGTTTTATTTTATTTAAATGATTTTTTATGTTTATTTAAATGATTTTTTTACTTTATTTAAATTAATTTTTATGTTTATTTAAATTATTTTTTTTACTTTATTTAAATAAATGTTTTACTTTTTTTATTGAGTCGAAACGTCTCTTCACTAATGAAATAACTTCTGAGTTTAGTATCTTCTTACAACTCACCGTCATTTTTTTTTGTTTTATTATTATTATTATTTTATTATTACTAGAATGAACTGATTTATAGTTTGTTAAATTCTATATTAAGTTGATATATTTCAGTTTATTTAAATTAATGTTTTACTTTATTTAAATGAATGATTAAGTTTATTTAGGGCAATTTATAGTTTAGTTGTGTGTATGGCAAATTATTTCGACTACATTGTTTTGATTTTTATATGATGTAGCTAAATTTATATATAGAATTATTATTTCTCCTTGACTTTAACTACTTATGTTTCAATTAATCTCGAGTACTAATAAATAATAAAATAAATTGACAAAGGTTCTATGTTTATTTTTATTATTCTGTAATAAAACTAATCAAATATAATGAAATTTATTTCATGACAGGGCCTACAGTTTACTCTAATATATTAACAGTGTGACACAGCCAGCGATTCCTAGCATGAACCTCACGGTTACGACCATCGATTCTACTGCTTTTTTCAGAAAAATTACCGCTTTCCAACTATATAAATCATATTGAGTGTTGTCAACCAAAATTTCGGGTCAAATTTTCCGGCCTAAATTTGATCCTTTTGAAATTCATTTTCCCCAAAAATGAACCAATTTCAAAGAAAATTTGAAATAAAGGTATATAAATGAGAAATTTAAATTTCATTAATCAATTCATTATTAATGGAACTAAACTAATCACAGTTAAGATATCTAAATATTTTATTCAAGTAAGAAAACCATCTTCGGAGGAAGTAATATTAATTCCAAGAATAACTTTAAATTTGAAGTCGGAAGAAATAGAGGTGTGGAAATTATGATGCATTGAAAGTTCCCCTTGAAATTAGCTTATTCGATGGCAATAAATAAACCCAAGAGTCAAAAATATTTTTTTGTTGGTGTGAATCTCGGAGTACAAAGTATTATATTTGATGAAATGGCCTATTCAATTAACCAATATGATAGTAATAGGTATAAAATAGTAGTAATACAGCCGCTGATTGAAAATTTAAGATGGTTCCTCAATCTTAAGAAAGAGTAACAAATTATATCTGAAATATACGAAGTGACGTACGTAATAATATCTCTTAACGAGTTGCATATGTAACAGATTTAAATGACCTTAATGATTTCGTATATCCTCCTGAAGTACTTTTTAATAGCCAGCAATATCTCTAATATTTTAAGGCATATCTGAAATAAGTATCTAAATATTCTATTCACGTTAGAAAACCATCTTGGTTATATTTTATAAATTGTCAGAGTTCATTAAAAATAAATCCCAGGGCCAAACATCTTTTGTTGGTGTGGATATCAGAAACATGCTTTAGCCCCGGCCAATGTACGTCGTAGTAAGAAGTAGCTCCTTCATACATGTTTTGGTACCATCTGAGAGGGCTACAGATGGAATTGCTTATACACGGAATATTGTTTACGGTCCATTACTACATAGTTAAAAGTATTTTGTGTAGCATAGTTTGTTTTTAGGATTACGTTTTAGTTTTAGGTGTGGCCTAGCTATATGTTTCCTCTGGATGGCGAGGAAATTCCTATTAAGGAAGGCGGAGTTAAATTTTATCCTCATTTTATAATCATTTTGGAAAAAGTCCTGCGATTTTTTTAGATACCCATTTTCAAGTAATTTATTTAAATTTAAGTTAAGCCATTTTCATTTTCTATATTAAGCTGAATAAATAATTAAGTATAAAGTATTATAATTAATGAATTGGCCTACTCAATTAACCAATATGATAGTAATAGATATAAAACAGTAATAATATACAGCCACTGATTGCAAGCATGAACCCCGCGCGAAGCGCGGGGCGAATGCTTGTCTAGATATATATTAGTATTTAGATATATATTAGTATTTACATCACTTGGTGGGACAGAAAGTTTATTTCACAACTTTTTTGGACCAGTTTTTTTTACCACACGAGTGATAAAAAAAGATATATTAGTATTTAGACTGGAGAAATGTCTGTGCGTGGTGTCAGTACGACAAATGTGCGCGAGCCTCTAGCTCAAGACGGCGCTAGTATATTACCTTTTTAATGTGTATTGTCACTGACTGATGAGATATGATAATCTATCCTTGTAAATTTACCAGTGTTTTAATAATAATAATTTTAAAAATTTAGAATAGAGGAATGAGCACAAGGTAATCCGTTTGAAAACTAGCTACTAGTGTAGCTAGTAAGTATTCCTCGGGACTAAAAAGCTCTCAAGCCCCGTCGTCAACTCGGGATACCACTAGCTAAGTAATCAAGTAAATAGTATTTTTATTTTTACTAAGAGCTTGAGTATCTATTGGGTTAGTCCTAGCTGTTCGTGAACTATTCCGTGGACGTGGATACGCTCTCTTACTTTTCATTGTTCTTCTAATTAGCAATAATTCTTCTCAGCATTTATGTACGATATCATCTTTATTATAATTAGTATTTTTTTTTCCTTTTCCTCTTCTTTGAGACGTCAGTATTAGGCCAGAGAATTGGGATATATGTATCAATGCGATCATTGATATGAAATAAGTCTCCTCGTCCTACAGGAAACCGAAATCAATATTGCGTATGGATTTGATGATATTGAAAGGATTATAAATTTAATGAAAAGCACAAAAATTATAATTATTTATTAGTATAATACTGTAGATAAAACAGCTTGAATTCACTTTAATCTGTTTCTTTCTAGTGAATAAGTTACTTTAAGCTAATTTTCTTTCTCTCTCACAAAAAGTTGCCTTCTTGTTCTATATTTGAAGTATTTACTTTAATTTTACTGTCAAATAGCAATATTATGACCGTCTATAGTTGTTCAACGTCTTTATGCGAATAGTCTTTTATGATATCCATTTTATCTCTGAATTCACAGTTTTCCCTTTATTTTTTAAACCTTCTGATAAGGGCATTGAAAGACAGTTATAATTTCCTGTCTATTTTATATAAATGGGTGTAATAGGTCAATGAAAAATTATTGAGTTAAAGAAAAACCAGTATGGTGATAAACTCGAAGAAAAAAAACGTAACATTAAATGGATAAGTGCCGTTTTACTCCGAAACTCTTGCGATAATTCATTCTGGAAAGTGCTTTTTGTCACTTTATTTAAGAGTTGAAGATACTCTGAAATAACTATAAACTCTTATTATATCTCTTTAAAATATGTTTGCTTTTCAGTAAATGCCCTTCTTGAATTATTAACCTAAAAGCATGGTGTTTTTATTTCTTATTTAAAAATATAATACATTTGAATTCCGAACAGTTATTTTTTTTTTTTTCAAAGTATAAAACTGGGGAACGTCTAAGTTTTTAATAATAATCGTGATCGTATTAAAATATAAAACCTTTATGATCTAAGATAATCGTGCTTATTAGCCAACATGAAGCAAAGGGGAGAAAAAGTAAGAATTTATATTCTTCTTCGTTTAATAAATTAAGTGTTTTTATTATTGACTGTTAAGTAATATATAGTCCAACTATTGGTTCTTCTAGCGCAATTAGGCATTGGTATCGAGTACTCTTACACTCTTTTAGAGTACTTCGATTTAAATTAATCCTTAACCTATATAACTGGGGGCTGCTTAAGATAATTAAATATTGAGTGTTTGATGTATAAATTATAAAATCAATGATTAATTTATTTGCTTATCTACCTTAACATTTCTATTTTTTCTTTCAACTTCACTAAACAAATCGTATTGACGACTTTGATTTTTACGTTTCCTTTAATCCCTGGAGGGACGTAGAGCTCCAACGAATGACTCCTACCTGACTCTATTTTGGCCCATAATCTTCAATTCTCCTCAGCCCCCCAGGTCTTTCCTTCGTTCTTTAGTTCTTTCTCCGCGGTTCTCCTCCTTTTTTAGGGTCCGTAGGCAAAACCAAGGACCCTTATATTTTCCTGCGTGTGTCTGTCTGTCCGTCCTCTCGCGTGCTCTCACGGCTACACCTTTCGTCCGATCACTTTCAAATTTGGCATATATGTGTCTTGTACCTGCCCACATATTTTAAAAATATAGCGACTTAAAAAAAATATTTTTCAAAAAAATTAGGGTAAAAAAACTTATGGGTTAAATTTTTTTTTTTTTTTTTTTCGACACCGTGAGGGGTATCATATGAAAGGGTACGTCGAGCTGATTACAAAAATATATAATTCTTTGGATATAACTTTGATAGGGCGAGCGCAGGCAAGTTTGAAGTGGGTGTGAAACGTGTCCCCCCCCCCTCTATCTCGCTTATGTGAAGTGCGAAAAATCTGGAAAAATTCCTGAACATTCTTCGACCAAGGGTCGAAGAAGCACACACTTGACCTGTTTATTACTTTCTCATATAAAGAGAAAGTATTGTGATGGGGCGAAAATTCGATTTTGAAATTTCGATGGATTTACACGTTTTGAGGTCCCCTGAGTCCAAAAAAGTGGTTTTTAAAAAATGTCAGTCTGTCGTCTGTCTGTCTGTCTGTCTGTCGGTCTGTCTCTCGTCTGTCTGTACAGACGCCTGGAGCCTAAACTACTGGACCGATTTTGACGAAATTTGGCATACATGTTCAGAAAAATCATACCCCGAGGCGAAATCGAGAAACGAATTTTAGCTCCAACTTTGAGGGCGCTACCCCCCAAAAACTCTGAAAAAACGTGAAAAAAAAAATTATTTCTCGAAAACGGTACCTGACGGCTTTTATTAAAAAAATTTTAAAATGTAGCCCATTTAAATACGAATCTAACGATATAAGCCGTTTTCCCGGGAAAAATCTAGTTCCTGAGAAAAAAGCTTAAAACGCGGACGGAGAGAGCCCGGGTTCGACTCCTCGCCCAGGAGATGTTTTTGTCAATAATAATAATTGTCAATAATTAATAATAATTGTCAATAATAATTAAATTTACATACGAAAACTAATAAATGGAAAACACTGGGCTAAATAATTATGAGCTCGTATATGAGAAAGTTTGTCTGAGTTGTCTCGGACCGATTTTTTCTTGATGGTATTTTCGTTCTTCTGAGGGTGTGTCCGATCCAACCATACCATTTCTTTTTTTATTATTTTCCCTGTTTGATTTTAGCCGAATTTTTTTCAAATTTTTCTTCCGAGCTTATCGACTTTAACGGAAGCAATATGATCGTTCCGAATAACAAACATATTTTGTCTCTGATTTCAAAAATTCCAAAACGTAAATCCGTTTCAGACATCAGGGAACATTTTTGGTTCCGTGTCTGTCTGTCAGTCTGTCCAGCTCTGATAATGGCAATTTCTTATTGAAATAGCCGGCTTGAAAATTTTTATAGTTATTAATGAAGAGAAGGGGATTTGACAATGCCTACTAACTCCCAAATTGTTGTCGGTGTAGAGTTTATACAAGTTGGTATTTTCCTTACTGTGATATTTTTTTCCCCCAATTTGTCCAATGTCTTAACCAGGCCTGCTCTATCCATTGTCCGCTAGAGTTGTTCTTATAAAAGATGGAACCTCTCTCTCTTTATCCACTCGATTTCGGCCTCAAGTTTTTCTCTTTCAGGCCCCTCCTACGTAATATTTATACATTCTTTTGATTGTCTCTTGCAGGACTTTGTACAATAAATAATAAAACTTTTTAATGGCAAAAAAAAATGGAAGTTATTCCTTGATAATCTTAAGTTTTCAACAATTGGTAAATAAAATTAATCTTAATATTAATAATTAATATGTGAATTATTGGTTTACTATTAATTACTTATTAAATGTTATAATATATATATATATTCCTTCTTACTACCGCGCTTTACTTATTATTAGTTAAGTTGAAGCTTTGGGGTATTCATAACAATTATTATTGGAATATATCGAGTTTGCAAATTATTAGCTGATGAGTTGGTGAGCTAAATCAGCTGATTATTATTAATACGGGATGAGTGATAGGGGAAACATGGTAGAAGTGATAGATTACATGAGGGTGTATTAGGTCCACCTCAACCTCGTCATATTTGAGGTCATCCTAGTACATAGCTTCATAATTAGCCTGTGGTCTACATCCCATATTACGAGTTTATTAACTCTACTATTCATTTCCCCCATTATAATACCTCTTGTAATAACAATTTAAATATTAAACTTTTTATTCTTAAATTTAAACAAGTAAGGCGCGCTTCACGTAAGTACGTGGGGCGATAATCGCCGGTTTCTGTACATTAAAGTTGAAATTATTAAGTGTAATATAATTACACTAATTTTAATAGTAATATTCTTTTTCTACTCTTCAAGACCTTTAAATTGATGTATAACATGTTATGGTAACTAAAACTATGTTTAGTCTCCCGCCATATTGGCCGCCATCTTGAAATTTTAATAATTGCATATTCTTTTTCTTCAACTTCAAGACCATTAAATTGATATGTAACATGTCATGGTGACTAAAAACTTTTTTTTTAGTCGCCCGCCATCTTGAAAATATTAAGTGTGAAAAATCCAAAATGTGGCCAGTTGTCTCAAATGCCGAGGTGCACCTGTGTGCCAAATTTCATGTTCCTAGTTATAGTATAGTTTATGAATTGAAACAAGCAACGGACAGACCGACAGACAGAGCCGTTATATAAGGTTTCTTTTTGTACTTAGTACAAAAACCTAAAAGTATATAAAACATAACCTAAAAAAAATTAGGTTGACCCACCGTAAATAAACCCCCACAGACTCGCTAATCAAAATGTTTGGGTACTTTTAGGCCACCTAGAAACTCGAAGTTTTTTGCGTTTGGTCGGAAATTGGCCCAAACCGACTGGAAAAATCCGAAAAGTTAAAAAAAAATATATTTACCCCCTTAAAAAATTAAAGATGGCGGACGCACTTTAAAGTTTTTTTGGAGGCTTATTGTGGCTAAATGGTAAGTCGTATAGACAAGCTGATTGCGCCAGCGGTAACTGATATTATATAAGATACTATATAACTTTGTTCCTATGACTTTTTGTCGTATCTCCATCGGTTCTACCTTAAGTAAGTTAAATAGTGCTAAATTTTCTTTATTTTTTAAACAAAAACTTGGAGTGCTAATGGCGTCCACAATTGTTGACCGATTTAATTTATGACTAGGGTGCTTAAATCTCACACTAATACTCTTTAAATCGAGTATTTATTATTTTATTAATTTTTCCTAGAACTAGAGTTATTAAATATTTACTGGTGCAACTTCCGTATTGAGAGATGAGACTGTTATATTCTTATAACTATTATAGATAGGAGAATATTATATTCTTATGAAACGGAATGAATGGTGTATAATATAGTCCTGATTTTATTCCTAGAAGGCTTGGAAACAAAACTATTTAGGCATTTCATTTAATTGCTAGGCCTACATGTCAATAGGATACATAGCCACTAATACCTAGCATGAGCCCCGGGGTAAAGGCTAGTAATTTAAGTAACATTAAATTAGAAGTGATTAATAGTTATATGTTGTTTATCACCATTAGTTTAGTTAATTACAAAGAATACAAGTTTAATCACTATTATAGTATGAATGAGAAGCGATAGGGATAGCCGAGTGATAAGCGTTATTGAAACTTGCTTGACACTTCCATCTTTACCGACCAATCTGTTTTTTACTGTCTCCTGTACCTAATATAAATAAAAATAAACTATTGCCATAGCGAGAAAATTCCATGTTTAGATTTTTTAGAGATTTACGCATTTTGAAGTCCCCTGAGTCCAAAAAAAGAGATTTTACAAAATATCTTGTGTCTATAAAAAAAAAAAAATTATTATTATTATGATAAAAAAAAAAAAAAAATACATTATCAATATCTCTATGAGGAAGTCTTGTTCGATTTATTATATTTATACATATATTACATATATATATATATATATATATATATATATATATATATATATATATATATATATATTTGCCTATTTGTCTATTATTATTATTGTTTTTGGGTTTTATAGATACATTTATTAATATTATTTAAAATTTATATTTATTAATCATAATTTACTTTAAAAAAAATCCCCTCCTATAAGCTGGAAATTGAACCTGACCTCTCGCCTTAGTAATTAAATTTATTTTTATCAATATCTCGAAACTAGATTTTCCTTATTAGATTTGTATTTAAAATAAATACATTTTAGAATTCGAATCCCAGCGGGGTGAGACATGTTTCACACTGATGATCTCATCGATTAGATGAGTAAAGTGGCCGGATAACCCCCGTCCTGTAATTATATATATAAAGTGGCTAATCAGCTGATCGGGTTATCAAAATTTTTAGGCACTTCCAGACCACCTAGAGACTCTCGGTTTTTTGCGTTTGGTCCCGAATCGGCCCAAACCGACTAGAAAAATCTGAAAAGTCGAAAAAAATTATTTTTACCCCCCTTAAAAAAATAAAAACGGTGGACGCGAATTGAAGGTTTTCTTCGAAGGGCTATTGCGGCTAAACTGTAAGCCCTATCGAAAAGCGGATAGCACCAGCAGTAACTGATTTTAAAAGATCTACAACTTTGGTCTCTTGACTTTTTGTCGTACGACCAACGGTTCTACCTTAAATCGAGAATTTTTTTTAATTTTTCGTAAATTTTTGACTTTGACCTCTTATGGAGTCCGTGATTATTGGCCGATTTAATTTTTGATTCGGGTATTTAAACCCCACACTAATGCTCTTTAAAACGAGTATTTATTATTTAAATTATTTGTATTTATTGCCGAGAAAAATGAGTATTTATAAAGCAAAATCGAGTTTATAATTACGTCATGTTTACGTTTTTAACACATACTCTTTTTTATAAGCTCATGTTTATTTTATTATATAGTTAAAAACAAGAATACAAAAATATATAAAAAAATATTGAATATTAAAGTTTGTTGTTCGAAAGGTAAAAGATAATAAATACATTAGTTTCCACGTAAACACACTTTGGATCCAAGCTGTAAACAAACGCCCGCCCCCACTCTTTCACCTTCTACTCTCTTTGCCTTTAGTGTAACGTCTACTTCCGTGGGGCACACCTCGCTATCTTTTCTTATACTACCGGCATTTATTAAGGTACAATTTTATTCTTATTTTAACTATTTATTTAATTGTTTTTATTACCATATTATTGTTATTAGAATTGTTTTTAATAGGTTGTTTAATTCTATACTAAGTAAATGTTCTAGTTTATTTAAATTAATGTTTTAGTTTATTTAAATGAATGTTTTACATTAATTAAATACATATTTATTTTATTACATTTTTTTATTTATTACATAATTATTTTTATAAGCTTATATATTATAAATATATATATTATAAATATATTTATTATTATTATAGAGTTATATTGTATAGTTAGAAACAAGTATAAAGAAAATATTGAACAATAAAGTTTTTCTATAGATTAATGATAATAAATAAATAAATTAGTTTCCACATAAACACAGCTTGAAACCTAGATTTAAACCAATATTCCCTCTCCCGGGCAAAATATCCCCTCATCTTTTCTTATAGTATCGACATTTAAGGTACAATTTTATTTTTATGCTAACTATTTATTCATTATTATGTTTATTATTATTATTATAGGAATGTTTTTGATTAGTTTCTTTAAAGCTATATTAAATAAATATTTCAGTTTATTTAAGTTATTGTTTAGTTTAATTAGGATAATGTTAAACATTAGATTGTAAGTTTTAGATATCATAATAATAAAGTTTTTTTATGTTAAAAATTACTACAATGGATTATTTAACTAAATATATTTACTTTTTTTAAGTTTTTGGTAGTTTTCATACTACGGAAAGTTAAATTTTAATTTAAATCAAATTATAATTATTATTAACTACGGGAAACAGACAGTGAAAAATACACTCCAGCGCCGGGATTTGAACCACGGGCCTCTATATTTCCAGTATAGCGCTCTTCCATCTAAGCTACGCAGGAGAATGATTTTTCACTACCGTAATCGATAACTAGTCCCGAATCCAAGCTTTCAATATTCATATACATTTAGACAGTCAATATTTATGACATTAGAACTAAACCAAGAATTAACGCCGTAGTTAATAATAATTATAATTAGATTTAAATTATAATAAATATATTTAGTCAACCTAAGTCCTTAGATTATTATTTTTTTTTTTTTTATTAATTTTTAATAACTTTGGTTCTATTCAATATTTTTCGATGAAACCAAGGCTACAACATTTCACAGTTTTGTTCACAGTTTTTCCCCAGTGTCCCCTTAATGAAAAATATTTTTTCTTTTTTTTTTTTGGTCAATGAATCCGCGTCGCGTAAAAGTTCAAAAAAACGAAAACTTTGAACCGGCCTGAACGGGTGTATATTGATCAGAACATTTCGAGCGGGGTATCAAATTGTTTGTCTTGGAAATCTCATATTGTCATAGCAAAAAACCTTGGGACGAAAAGTAAAAAAATTAACTTTTCCGATTGATTTGAAATTTCGCACAGTGGTCAAACTTATAATTAGAAAAAATACTTTGTACCTTTAGTTTCACCTTAAGTTTCGGAGAAAATCAAAGAAAACGGGCAAAAAAGGAAATATCACCCGTTTTCAAACGCCCGTATCTCGAGTTGTATTTGTCCTATTAACGCAGTCTCAACGGCTTATTGCTCAGAAAAACTACCTCATTCAAACAATATAAATCATGATGGGTGTTGTCGACCGAAATCTCCCGACACATTTTTCAGCCTAAATTTGATACTTTTGAAATTCAGTTTTCCCCCAAAATAACCGATTTCAATAAAAATCGGTATTTACCTTTTATTTGACATAAGGAAAAAAAATGTGGAAGAATTTTTGTAAAAATTTAAATATTTTTTATATACGAAAAAAAAAAAAAATATATTGGAGGGTTATTTTAGATTGTAACCTTCTGCAGTATCATCTAACATTTATTTAAATGATATAATATATTGTATTGTACTATTTGAGAGCCCTAATTTGATGTTTCACTCGATATGGTCTTGGTCAGAAAATTATTTTCATTACCTTTAGGTGTAAACATTAATCTGTAATTAATTAATTAGAGATTTATATTTGAGTTTGATCCGTGTTGGAAGTGACTTGGCGAAATTGACCCTGGGGGGTCTTATAGATGTGTCAATATTAAATTCTGTAAGCCAGTCGGTGTACCAGATCATAGGTTAACTTTGAAAGAGGGTGCAGTTGTCAAGCAAATAAAATATTTTAATTTCACTAATCAATTTATTAGTTGATAGAACGGAACTAATAATAGTTAAGATATCTAAATATTTCAAAAGCATTTGACCTAATAAAGCTGTTGAAAGAGACTAAAACTACAAACCAAAAAAAAAAAAAAAAATTCATTTTAGATTTTTTTTTTTTTTTTTTTTTTTTTTTTGTTTTAAATCGTTGAAACTGTTTTTTAGGAAAAAAACAGTTCTTAACCATGAAGTAACATTGTTAGTAACTTACGTAAAAGTTACTATAATAGCGAAAGTTAACTACGAGACTACATCTTATCTGAATATGTATTTACATTCTTAATACGCATGATGAGTTTGTTAGCTGCATACGCTTTCGTTCATTCACACTCTTCATTTGTACTATGCTTAATTATTTCACCGTGAAAATATATTATAATTTAATTCTACTAATTAACAAAATAGAAACTTAGATGAGAAAATTTTAATGAACGTATTTTAAAACGTTATTTAAACGTTTTTTATTCAAATATCTATAGGTAGTTTAAATCGAAAAATTATTACATATAAATAAATATACATATTGCTATTTTAAAATAAGGATTTAAGTGTCTCTGTGAAAGCTACAAAAGTCTTATTAGGGAATAATTTTTTTTCAACCGTAAGCGGGCGTTATCAGCTCCATATAAAAGAGAATTAGGAGGAAATTTGGAGTCAGCAGATGTAGTTGGTCCGAGTGGTAAACCAGACCAAAGTTGCCACAAGTTGAGTAAGAATAGAACGCAGAGTTTTACCACTTTCTACAGATAGAGGATGGAGTAGAAGTTTAAAGAATCAATCGAAATGGAATGGATATAACATAGAAAAGAGGAGGACCATTTGAAATTGTGAATTTATTTCTAGAAAACGCATCTGACACTAGTTATGTTTCACAATAGATTTGAAATTTCTATATCTCTGCACAAAATTTGTGATTTACTATATTATAAATGTTAAGTTTACACTATGATAACGCTTATCACTGAAGATGATATATATTATGTCAAAACACGTTTGTTAATCTATATATATAAAATCCAAATACCACTCACTGACTGACTGACTGACACATCACGATATCTCTGAAACCACTGGACCTACGACCATGAAATTTTGTAGGTGTATTCCTCGTACCTCCTAGGTGCTCGCTAAGAAATATTTTAAAAATCCGCCCTCTTGATTCAAGATGGCAGCCATTTATATACAAAATTCGACAAGACGATATCTCGGGAACCAATTGTACTAGAACCTTGAAATTCAGAAGTTGGCTTCCTTTTATGAAATTAGTAACTTTTGATAAATAGTTTACCAATCGGGCATATTGATTCAAGATGGCGGCCATACATATATAAAAGTCAACATGTGTGCATGTTCTTTATACAAATCTACAGTTTTAGTCCGATCTCGATGAAAATTTGCACACTTGACCTTCAAAGCAAGGGGAAAATCACTATCTACATGAATATTCAAAATTTTAATTTTGGTACACAGGGACACAGGGGTACGGGGTACAAATGATAAAGTAATGAACATCCTTCATGATGCATATCGTTGAAAAGCTCTTTAAGAGGACAGTAATTGTGTTTATGTACAGTTTTATCATATTTTCACTTAGGAGGGGGGTATAATTAAAAAATAGACTGCCAATTAGTGTGGCACATAGCTTCCTCGCATCCTATCTGTACTAAATTTTTTTAACATTAAAATTATTGTTATATTACTTTATTGTTTCTTATTGTGTAAAAACTATTAATAGTTTTAGCGATCTTTAAGACTTCATAGCGGTATCGCTGTTGGTTTTACTAAAAAATTGTATTTGAAAAAAATGTTTGTCTCATTAAATAGGTGAAGTTAGATTTTTTCCCCGACCAAAAATTCCAATTTTAAATTTTAAGTTCACGTTTACGCGAGCGTAGCTCGTGAACGCTTGGACGGATAACGTTGTCCAACGAACTCGTCCTGGGCATTGGTAAAACGAACATGTCTACCAAATTTCATCAAAATCGGTTGACATTTACTCAAGTTATCGTCGCACGTTTCATTATTCGCGGACACACAGACCGACAGACAGACAGACAGACACGAGACCAAAAATGTTCCCTGATGTCTGAAACGGATTTCTGTCTTGGAATTTTTAAAATCGGAGGCATAAAAGTTTTTCTTTCTCAAAAGTGAACACAATGCTTCCGTTACCTTCGGTAAGCTCGGAAGCAATATAGCTATATCTTATATAAAAAGAAGTGTATCCGTATGAGGGTATGTCTTTTATCCTAATTTGATGAATATTTACACACATTTTCTTCAAAACAAGGTGAAGGTCACTGCCTACATGAGATTACGAAATTAAAATTTTGGTACACAGGGGTACGGGGTACAGGTACAAGTGATGAATACCCTTCATCTTCATGATGCATATCATTGAAATGGTCTTTAAGAGTACAGTAATTGTTGTTATGTGTACGGGGTACAAATGGCAAAGTAATGGATACCCTTCATGATACAAATCGTTGAAAAGCTGTTTAAGAGAAAAGTAATTGTTCTTAAGTAAAGTTTTGTCTTGTTTTCATTTAGAAGGGGGAGAGGTAAAATGGAAATTTATATCTATATATGTATATAAAAGTCAACATATGTGTGTACATATGCATGTTCTTTTATACAAATCTACAGTTTTATTCCGATCTCGATGAAAATTAGCACACTTGACCTTCATAGCAAGAGGAAGGTAACTGTTTAAATGAATTTTTGAACTATAACTTTTGGTTCAAAGGTGTACGGGGTACAAGTAATGAATACCCTTTATCTTCATGATGCATATCGTTGAAATGCTCTTTAAGAGTACAGTAATTGTTGTTATGTGTACAGTTTTGTCATATTTTTATTTAGGAGGGGGTAAATTTAGGATATTTGCAAATGATCTTATCAAAGAGGTGGGGGATATAACTAGGAGGGATAGAATCTAGATATTCTCGCATAGTAAAATAATTTGTATGCTTTCCTGGTAGTTTTTAAACTTATCAAATTTAAAAACACTCCGTAGCGAAGCACGGGTATCCAGCTAGTAATTAATATGAAATTGTGGTGACAATATTGTTGTGGTTCTTTTTAATAACCACTCTAGTCATATTCATGATTTGGGACCACAAAATATCTGTCAAAACAACCTTCATGTTTTTTTAAAAAATAAACAACATGAACATGTTTAAAGTGTTTAGAACAACCAAGAAGTGTGTGACATAAGGTTGAAGAACAACCTACATGTTGTTAATAAAGTTATGTTACTCGCCTAGATCATTATTTTCTTTTTAATAATCTCTCACTTTACATTTTAATTGCGGTACAATGTAAACTCGTATGCCATGGAATGTTTTCTAACCACAATCATGATTATTAGTGTTATAAGGTTGCTTTATCTTATCTAACATGTATACTTTATATTGGTATAATGTTCCAATTAAGACTTTAATTTAGATAAATATTTATATATTAATTTAAAAATGGTGATATCCTCTTAAATCTAATTCTGATTAAGGCCTTTCTACTGAGAACTCATATTTTAAATGTTTATTTTCCTGATTTTTCTAAAATTGCTTCTTAACGAAAGATAATTATATTTTTTAAATTCAAGTTTTGTAATTGCTTTATTGGTTGTATAATATATAATGCAACTACAGCCTGGTATTCATTTAGCTAAATATCTAACAGTTTGCAATTTATTTTTATTTTTAAAATTTATATTCCTTTTTGGTCGGTTGCCACCTTCAAGTAACTTATTTGTACAAATAGTTATCTTCAGGGCATAAATACAAAGAAATCGTATGATTTGATAAGTATGAAAATAGTTATTTGTGCAACTAGTGCGCAAAGTGGCACTTTGCTTCACTTGAAAGAAATATAGGTTTCTCAAGTGCAGCAAGGACACTTTAAGCTCGAGTTGCACATTACATTTTTCCTACAGTTAGTTTTTAATCTGTAAATAAAAAATAAAATAATTGAGTGTTCATCAACATGTAAAAGGTTTTACAATATCAACTAAACCAGCTGTTCTGTTTAAAACCTGTGTTGCCTTTTTTTTGCGTGATTCAGCAAACCTGACCAAGCGCTGTTATTACCTTTCATCAACACTTACTCATCAAATTTGATTTTTTTTTTTTTTAGATTGTCTATCTTTACTTTTTTATATTTGATATATATATAGTGTTTACATCGAGTAGTTAGTTAAAAAATTATCATTAGTGGTCATTGTTATTATCATTAAAATTTGGATTATGTAATCTTTGTTTAGATTTAAGTTCTTTATGTTCTTAAGTTGGAATACTTGAGTGCGGTAAATTAAAATGAGTGCGGTAAAGTAAAACGAGTGCGGTAAAGTAGTAAGTGCAGGAATCTGCCGTTTTTCGTACTATTTTTGAGTGCGATAACAACCACTTTATCGGTCAACTGTAGGAAGACACTTTTTATTTCTGCAAATATATAGACATCCTAAAGCCTTGCCCAGACTGCCGGTTTGAACAGAGGAAACGAGCAAAGCATGGATATTTGCGCTTGCGCAGATATCCATGCTGGTGCACCTTCGCATCTTAGACGAAAACAACATTTATACTTATTATATTATCGTAATGTAAATAATATTATGCTTATAAATATCCCAATTCTGTGTATTGAAAAATCATCTACTTTCGTGGTACAATAGTATGTGCATTTCACTGCTGAATCAGGGGTCGGAGGTTCGAGACTCACCCAAGTAAGAAACTTTTTACAGGTAAATCAACTGCCGACTTAAGCCGGTGGATGATAAAAAAAACCTATCACTTAGACAAGTCTCGAAATACAAACTTGGTTTCACGATATCGTTTCATCATACTATCGCGGCTTAATAAGTTTCACTTAAAAAAAAAAAAATAATAAATTCTACCGGTTAATAGTTACTAATCGATTCCTCTTTTAATTTTAAAATTAAATCGTTTAGTTTGCTACTTTATTTACCCCTGAGGTATTATGGAATAGAGTTGCGATTAAACTATCTATTATTCCTATCTGCAGCTATACATTATCTATGACTCTTGACCCATTTAATCCTTTTGTGTGGGAACATTTGAATAATAATAGAGTACCATTTAATAAAATAAAAGTTTTTAAAAATAAACCTGTCATTGTATCTTGACGTTTTTTGTTGTCTTAATTAATACGTATTGTCGTTTGTTCATTGTTGTTAAGAGTTTTTCACTTTGAAATAACTCATTCAAATGATTATCTTATCAAAAAGGTTTTATGTTATCACTGAGCTGAAAAAAGGCAATCTATGAGTGATATTATTATAATGATATAGTAATTATTCTAGAGTCAGTATACATTCAGTCTTTGAAATGTTCCGTAACGTTTATTTTCTAAACGCGTTTTCCGTGTTTTTATTTCATTTTAAAATATCTGTGTTGATTTAATGTGCGTAGAGTTTTTTTAACAGACGTTTGTTTTTTTAAAAATGTTATATGAATTGCCAGAGAAAATGTTTGTTATAGTAAATAAAGTATATTGGTTTATGCAATGCGCTTCGGAATTTGTTCAGGAGAGATATAATGGTTACGCTCCTGTTCCTATGGTACATATTATCAGTCGATTTACTGTTTAATGATACTGATAAGATTTATTTCACGTTTGATTTATCTATAAGTTAATTGCTATGGGTTAATTAAACCTTATAAAGCTTATTAGCTCAATGGTTAAATGATACAGGTGTCGATTTATTGATTGTCTCATTTTACTTACGCACTATTGTGTTTGCAGTAGCTATTATAATTTATAACAACTGTCTTTTATATATATATGATAGAGATGTCTTCTTAAGCCTCGTCCAGACTGCCGAACCGAACAGAGAAAACGAGCCGAGCATTGGTCTCTGCGCATGCCCAGGCTGAGATGCGCAGGTGCACTATAGACTGGGCATGCACAGAGCACTGGTCTTTGCGCATGCCCAGTCTATAGTGCGCCTGCGCATCTCAGCCTGGGCATGCGCCGAGACCAATGCTCGCCTCGTTTCCTCTGTTCGGTTCGGCAGTCTGGACACGGCTTTAAGTTATGGTTTTTTTTTTGACAATTAAATGGCTAATTTTGTTTTTTGACAGTAAATGAATAATTTGATTTTTTGAACCACTATATAATTCATAATAGTTACACAGAAGTTTTAAAAATAATATGGCTGTGATTTATTTCGAACAATAACTTTACATTGATTACATTCTACAATATCAGTGTCTAAACTTAAGGTCAGAAATCATTAATGAAAATATTACTCTCTGAGATCCGAACTCAAAATATTGTTTCTGTTTGGAGGCCAAGGAAATGATGTTTTACTATTCCGACACATTGGTCTCACAATAAATCTCCTTTATTGAAAATTTTAAATAAGAAAATATCTTATGAATACATTATGTTTATTAAATAATATGATTTATACAAATTATATTACATACTAGCCTTGACCCCGCGCTCCGCGTGGGGCTCATCTTAAGGAGGAATCTGTGTGTACGATAATAGTAGGCCAAGAGATCAAATGAACACCTTAAAAGTTCCATTTCCGAAGCCTTCATAGAAAAGAAACAGGACTATATACATATATATTATAAGTATAAGCATGCACACTCACTCACATTATATTTATATGTATGTGTATTTTCACATTCGTTTTATTATTGAGATGGCAATCCCTGTGAATCGCAGTTAATCGTGAATTTATTACATGAAAAATATCCTCCACTTCATTATTAGGCACGACAAATAACCAATAAGAAAACGAATACATTCTTAATCTGAGCCTCAAGATTTTTCACATAAGGTTCAAATAAATCAAACGCTGGTGTCTTGGAACTTTTCCTTACCAAATTATACCAAAATGGTGGTGGTATGTATCTTATAGAGAGGTATTATACGCAGGACTTATAGTTATAGTTACTTATAGTTATAGTTATTAGTTATAGTTATTAGTTATAGACTTATAGTTCCGAAATTATTTAGCGTTTCAAAGTTCAAAAGTTGGAATTTTCAAAATGACGGCAAATATCAAAACGAAATTCTTAGGAAATTATTTTTCTTTTAAAGTAGTAAAATTGGTGGATATTTCAGCACTTTATCGGAAAATGGTTCAATATTTTACGAATTTTCGAAAGATTTCCTGACTGCAAAATGGGTTAACGACATTACAAATTTATGATTTTCGGGGTGGCACAACAACATGTAGGTCGTAAGTACTGATTTTTTTTTAACAAGTTTCAAACCTCTAGCTTCAAAGCTGTGGGAGTTATGCGTCATTTTTGTTTTGATGTTAAAATCAATAACCAACATTGTCATGAAAATCTTTTTTTTTGTATAAAATTCTAAATAACTTTGGTTATACTCAATATTTTTCAATGAAATCAAACCTGCAACATTTTGCGCATGTTAACTTGAATCATTTTGAAGTCAATTTTTTTTTAAGTAATATTTTTATTAACTTAATATGTAATATGTATTTCATATAATTTATTACATCATAATGACATTATAATTAAAATGAATAATATTTGATTAATTTTATTTTGTTTTTATAATGCAAAACATATATATGCGAGTATATGATACTTAACTAGAGTGTTCTTCCGTATTTATATATAACAAGTGTAATGTTATCGCTTGTTGTTTCTTATCCTTAATATTATAATCTTTCTGTTCTATTTTAAGTTTTTTTCCTTAATACTCGGTAAATATCCGCGAGATAACTGGCCTTGTTTGAAATCCTATTAAAATAACCGATTAAACGGAGAATAGGCCACTACATAAAACATACGGACAATCAATATGTAGTATGAAATTACATTTTCTTTACAAATTTGTACCAACATCCTAACATCCATTATTATTTTATATTTTGACTGAACCCATCCTCCAGTATCTTTATAATCTCGAAAACATGTGGAAACTGATTTTTCCTCCTGAAAATGACATATTATGGTTTCATTCAGTATTTAAATCGACTACTTAAGGTGACTTACTTTAAGGTGCTTATTGTCTGATGTCTTTTAGAATAATTTAGGCTTTAAGGCTCCCATACACGGTCAAAATGTTTGCGCAAACATTTTGACCGTGTATGGGGCTGTTTGATGTTTGCGCAAACATGATGTTTGACATGTATGGCCTAAATTTGCCCGACATCAGGTTTGTCCAAACATGTTTGCGCAAAATGTTTGATCGTGTATGGGGGCCTTTACTTTCGTTTACAAAGTAAAGACAGTGACAGAACCACACTCATTCACACAGTTTAATATCTCGATGTTTGTAGTTTATACTTGCAATGATAAATAAGCTATTACATTGTATTTGTATTAAATCCGAACTTACCGAAGATAATGGAAGCTATGTGATAGTTCTGAAGAACGAAAATATTTTATGTCTTCGATTTCAATAATTCCAAGACAGAAATCCATTTCAGGCATTATGGAACATATTTTGGTGCCACGTCTGTCAGTCTATCTGTCGGTCTGTCTGTCGCTCAATTTTTGCGAACCAACATATCTTAAAAACTACTCATCTGTTGTAATTGAAAGTTGGATGGTTGGGCATAATTAGCCCATTGTTGATGCCACATAAGTTTCATCCATCTGCGCCTATTTGTTTCTTTCCCACATGCGCACAAACATACATTTATTTACTCCTATATCATCAAAAGTACTTATCTGATTTTTATGAAATTTGGATGGTTTGTCGGAAGTAGCCTGCAGATGGCCCCAGATTAATTTTAACCATCTGCGCTCCTTAAATTTTGATAAATTGATACTTTAATTAATGTAAAAAATCAGAACAATTTTGACAGTTTTAAAAAACGTGGGAAAATTAAATAAATTTGACAATAATAGGTTTTAATAGTATAAAAGCATTTATGTATACCAAATAGAACGCGAGGAAGCTATTCGCCACACTTATTGGCATTGGCAGAGTGCTTTGTCTTGAACTTGGCAACGTGTCGATATATTGGCTTGAACATAAGAGAGATTGGCAAGAAGTGAAAGATTGATAAGGGGACTGCAATGGGGTTGTTTAGAGGCTTGTAAGGAAATCTGACCTTGACACTCCAGAGTTAAGAGTTAACCAATACGAGGCATCTCTTCACCAGACCTAATTTATCTATACTGCATCCTTGCATATCCTATGTCTGCAGTTTCTTCAGTAATTCTTTTACTCCATATCTTCCTTGCCGCTAGTGCAAGATGCAACCGATATTCCTCTCAGATCAATACCGCGACATCGTTTTTAGTATTAAGAAAATACAGTGCTGAATAAAAGAACTAATAGACAAGGAAGTCATGGGGCCCTCTTATAAATTATCTATTAAAGGTAGGATCTTTTGGTCTAAATACATTCATGAAGCCATGGAGATGATTAGTGTGACGTCACAAAAGCTTTCGAAAATTTAACTCAGTGTTTGTTATGTTCCTTTTTCTTATCACCTCTTATCAAACCCATGTAAAAAGAATGGGAGAATTTTATCAACTTTTTAAATAATTAATTATTAAATTATTATTGATTTATAAGAGTTTTCACCCTTTGAACGTTAATATAGTATGTCTATTTTAACGAGTGCAATAAGGAAAACATTAAAAACTTTCGTTTTAGTTGTTTAAAATTCATATCAACGAAAAAGCTATTTGAGTTATTAATCTTTATACTCGATTTTTTGTATTTCCTGTTGTTGTGTTCGTGTTCATATTGTGTGTCCGAAAATAAATGTTCCTCAAGTTTTGAAACTCAATGAAGTATACTCAGGATACAGGACTTGTAGAAAGATAGTGATACTTAATCTGCCAGGTAAAAAAAGATTATTTGCTAATAATATACCACATTTTGTTCCTGGTTACTTGCAATGTGCATTATATTTCACCAATGTTGGAACATAGTATATAATATAAAATAGATTACTGACCAGCCAAGGAAAAAGACGTTGATGACGAGACAAAGACCAGACTGTTATTATTATTATTATTTATGTTTTTTTTTTTTTTTTTTTTTGCTTTTTTTTGTTATATATAGTAACGAGTATAATAATATAAGATATAAGTACGTTGCATGTGTACTTTTTTAAAATTTTGATTAACGAAACAAATTGAATACATTAACTTAACATTACTTAGTACTCTGACATACTTTTTCGAAGAATATTTTTCTCCTCCGAAAATAAATCAAGTATAGATGAAATTTTCATAACGCTCGAGGAGGTGGAAGACACAAATTGTGTCTTCCACCTCCTCGAGCGTTATGAAAATTTCACACAATATACAAACTAAAATAGAAAAACCATTTCAAATTTTCAAAAATGAACAATAAATAAGAACGGACGCGTAGGGTATCAATTTAATAGAACACACTCACAATAATACTTATTTTAAACCACCAGAACGGCCATTTTTAATGTTTTCTTATCTTACATTGTTAAAATAGACTTAGTATAATATCATTCAAAGGGTGAAAAGTCTTAGAAATCAGTAATAATTTAATAATTAATTATTAAAAAAGTTATAAAAATTCCATCATTCAAATTACATGGGATTGATAACAGGTGATAAGGAAAAGGAACACAACAAACCGAATCGAATAAATTATCGAAAGCTTACGCCATCTTGTGACGTCATTACTAATCATCTCTATAGAGACGTCACTGAGTATTTTGCCCCACCCTTCCTTCCTTGTGCACTTGCGCAGTGATCCCTTTAGGTTATAAACAAAGCTGAATAATATTATTAAAATACAATACTAACTTTATTAAAGGACGGTTTTAAAATGAAAAGCAATTGTTTATTTAATATTTGATCTATGTAAATGGACGACTCGAAAAATTAAATAAAAAATACAAACTAGAGCGACAGGAAGGTTTCATTTAGGTTAGCTTCAAACGCGAGAAAGTTGGTTTGGAACTAATTTTTCTCACGTCATGTTATGACAGCTTATAGATTATTCTGAAGCGTGTAAAAACGCTGGCTATAAACCCACCTATAGCGTCTATAGCCTCCTCTTTTTTTGTAGGGAGGGGAGGTGTGAATAAAATACTGGTTAATACACTTTATAATCCAGTATGCATTTCATTCCTCTCTCTTGTTATTTGTTCTACCACGCAAATTTGGGACTCTGAAAAATATAAGAACTACTCACGGACCCCCCCCCCCCCCCCCCTTTATATTTTAAGAGGAGAGAAAACCAAAATAATTTCCAAATTTTTCTTACGTCACCTATTTTTTTTTAAGAAAAAAATATTTAAAATACATTAAATGGCCGCCATATTGAGACGGCTGAGCCGAATATGCTGGTCAACTAAATCGTCCTATTTGTGAAATAGGACGATGTAGTTTTATAATTTAAGTTTTAGTAGTTCCTAATTGATGTAGACAAATATTACTACTAGTTTAAAAAAATAAATAAGATAGTGTAGTTAAATGAGTCACAAGACCAGATTTACGCAATATAACATATTTAATATATTTTAATATACATACTTATAACACACAACAGAACACAATTTTTATAAATTAATATTTTCAACACTTGACTTGATGTGTCAGTGGTTCTGACATCTAATAATAAACAAAACAGGTTTGTACTGAGTGATTAACAACACTCCCCCTCACCAAGTACCAGCAGCAGGTGCTATAAGTCCAAGTCTATTCAGCAACAAATTATGTGTAGGTGCACTTAGACCTTTCGTTAGTATATCTGCATCCATTTCTTCAGTTCTGAGATACGAAACTTTTACTTCACTTCTTTGAATAGCATCTCTGATAAAGTGTTCTTTTATTGCTATATGCTTAGATTTGGAACTAACTATAGGGTTCTTGGATAGACTTTGAGCGGCTTGATTATCATTGAAAATTTCTATTACTTTGTGTGGTATTCCCATATCATTTATGAGCTGTTTTAAGTGTATTGCTTCTTTCGCTGCTTCAGTTAACGCAACATATTCCGCCTCTGCAGTCGAAAGTGCAACAGCCTTTTGTTTTTTAGACTCCCAGCTGACGAGTGCTCCGGCATACTTGAAACACACTCCTGAGTAAGATTTTCTATTAACGCTGCATTGCCCCCAATCAGCATCAGCAAAACCTACTAGTGGTTTTCCAGTTTTTTGGTATACTAGTTGAAATTCTTTAGTTCCTTGAAGGTAGCGTAGTATCCTCTTAGCGGCTAACCAGTGTTCTTTATCATGACTGTTATTAAATTGGCTCAAATAACTCACAGCGTGTGCTATGTCTGGCCTGGTGGCTACAGAAATATACATGAGAGCACCTATAAGGTTTTGATATGGATATTCATTTGATGGATTTTCAGCTTTTGTTAACTCTTTACCAACTTCCAGTGGGGTGCTAACGGATTTGCAATCCGACATGTTAAATTTTTTAAGGACTTCATCTATATACTTCTTTTGTGAGACAAAGATTTTTCCATCTTCTTGTTTGAATTCTATGCCTAAACAGTATTGCAATTTTCCTAAATCTTTCATTTCAAAACTTTCTTCCAATTTTTTCTTTAATTTATTTAAATATTCCTTTTTCTTTGAAGCCACTATAATGTCGTCAACATATACTGCTACGAGGACGATGTCTCCCCCCTCCTTAGCGGTATATAGACATGGATCAGCTGATGATGGCTTGAATCCTAATTCCTTTAATTTTACATCTAATTTTAAAAACCATTGTCTGCCTGCTTGTTTTAGACCATATAATGCCTTTTGAAGTTTGCAGACTTTTTTAATTGAAACGTCTCTAAGTTGTTCCAGCATCTTCATGGCTCCTTCTAGTGTATCTGAATTTTCTTTTTCCGTTTCATCAATGACAATTTCATATAACATTTGTTCTAAGTATTCTGGTATTTCCATATGTATTGTCTCTTCTAAATCTCCGTTTAGGAACGCCGTTGTAACGTCAAGTTGACCTATACTTAATCCTAGTTCAGCGGCAACACCAAGTAATAATCTGACTGAACTCAGTTTAGTAACGGGTGCAAACGTTTCTGTGAAATCAATTCCTGGACACTGCGAGTAACCCCTAGCAACTAGTCGGGCTTTCTTTCTCTCCAGTTCTCCGTTTGATTTGTACTTATTTTTTAGTATAATTCTACAACCAACTAAATTTTTTGAGTTATCTTTTGGACAAATTATCCAAGTTTGGTTCTTTATATGGGATTTGATTTCACTTTTAATTGCTTCATTCCATTCTCTTGAATCAGGTCCTTCTAGAGCTTCTTTTACTTCACATAGAAAATTCATTTCATAATCTTTGGTCCATGCTGGTGGCTTTTTCTCTCTTTCAGGTCTTGGCTCTAATGTAGATTTAAAAAAAAAAAAAAAAAAAAAAAAAAAAAAAAAAAAAAAAAAAAAATTGTGTTCTGTTGTGTGTTATAAGTATGTATACTAAAATATATTAAATATGTTATATTGCGTAAATCTGGTCTTGTGACTCATTTAACTACAGATAGTTGTAATAAGTACTTTGTTTTACTGCATTCAGTGATATAAATAACTTATTTAGTTATTTAAATGTAAACTATAATTTCAAGTTAAATAGATAAATAAGTATAAACGAAACATAACCGTACTTATCTTATATACTTGCATTAGGTGGTGTATTTAAGTGCAGTAAAACGTGCAGTGAGTCTTTTATATATCTGAGTTGTTATACGTCTGACCTTGAAATACTCAACTCGTTTATTTTATATTCCTGGTAGGAATGCACAATTTCCCTTGATATTTTTAGATCAATTTATTTAATAAACTTTGTTACCATTGTTTTCTGTTTTGCCAGAGATTATAACAGTGAGTTTGTTGAACTCAAATTTTACTGTTCATATTGATCGCTGCGTCAGAATCTTTACTTATCTGATATGTTTTAGATTATTATTTAAAAGTTGTTCATAATATAACTCTACACATTAACATGGACTTTTATAAAACTGTGTAGAATTGTTTTCTTTTCTCTGATAATTTTTTTTAATGTATTTTATCATTCTTACTTGATTTTGAGTAAAAGGAAAGTTGAATGGATAAAATTCATGCTTTACAAAGTGCGTTATAAGCACAAATATATGTGTATGCATATAAACAGTGGCGCACACACACTCACGGAAGGGGCGGGGGGGGGGGCTGATGGGTTGATGCCCCCCAGAGCCTTTAAGAAAATGTTCAGATTTGAGAAAACACGATATACATATTTATAGGTAATACTCGTACGATTTATTTAATGGAAATACTCGTGAGGAAGGCGGAAAAAGTGAAATTTTTAGGGTTTTGTAGATACTTCTCAAAACCCTTATACCGAGGGTGATGTGTCCGTCCGTCCGTCGCTCTTTGGTTCATAGGGCCCGAACCGTTTAAGCGAAAGTACTGAAATTTGAAACACTGGTGCAACTTTTTGACCCAACCACAGGAAAAATATACAGAAGTTCATAATTAGATTTGCGCATGCGCAATTCGAAAAAATGTGGTAAACTCAAAAATTTATATTATTTTTAATTTTTGAGTAGGGTATCAAATGAAAGCTGCTGAAGAGTAGGACACAAATATATATATCCTTTTTTAAAATTTGCATTCCTTATTGGTTAAGTAAATCAAAATATACCAAAAAAAATTCCCCCCCCCCCCCCCCTCAACCACAATAGATCCGGAGTTAGTGGCATGTCTATTTCCGCCTTACCAGAGTTGTTGGCGTGGAATGACCAGTGTCAGGAAGTATATTGGTAGTATTCTTGCCCAATCTAAATATCTTAGTGGCTATAGGCTTCCGCGTTAATATCCGTACTAGAGTTTTGTGTTCCTGTATTGACCGCAATAATTGGTGTATGTTCCTACGTTTCGCTTCCTATGCTATGAGGCTTCTTCAAGAATTGTAACAAAGTTAACCACCTGAACCACCTGAAGACGTAAAATTCTATTCCATTTTTTAGGCGGAATGAAGAAAGGCATAAAATATTTATACGCGCTCTGTCCGGAACCGTATATTTCTCAAAAGTCAAGTCGTGGTAGCGGTATGCTCCATGTTTTATTCGTTGTAGCAATATAACCTTACCGATATCATCATATATATTTTTTGGTCTTCATAAATTATATACATAATAACTTATAAATCAAAAGTGTTGTAACTAAACAACTCTTGATCTAAATTATGTTGATAACTGCACGCCTTTCTAACAACCTCTTGGTACTTACCTACATGATAAGTATCAGTGGAGTTTAATGGTCAGGAATTGCTATTCCGGTGCGAGGAAGTTCCATAAAATCTTTGAAGAAGTGATGATAACCTGTTGCCTTCATTTCAAAGACTTAATTCAACCGTGTAATTCCTTAAAAAAGCTTTAAAACCTAACCTTTAACCTTTTTTTATCTTATGTTTTCTTTGCTTCTTCATTTAATTTCTTTTAGTATTTGCTGAATGTTGTTCTCTTAAGGTACTTAATAGGTAGGACTTATAATGACTACCTACAAATAAAAGCTTATCTATACTTACATGTTATTGGGGTTCAAGGTAAACACTGGTGGTAATACCAAGTCTACTATCTCTATCAGTAATCACTGCTGCATTTTGATCTTGCTGAATTCCTCTTGTTCTGCTCTTGCTTCGAGTCTTAGCTCCTTCTTAAACTTTTAAAATAAAACTTTAAACCACTCAAGGTTATTTTATCTTTATATTAAGTCAAAATGGCTTTCTTAGCCTTAACTTGAAACCCGTGCATTTTTTTTATTTTTTACTTAAGCTAAAGCTATTACAATTCTCTATACATTCGAGTACTTTGTCTTATTCTAACATTGTTTCATAATGTTCTATGATTGTAATATTATGTCATTTATTTATATTTATTTTTGCTAATGAGCTTACTCAAGAGAAAGGAAGAATTGTGATTATTCTAAAGAAATTCTTTTTGCTTTTCCTCACCTACGGTAGTAAAAGTATTGTTTTCACCCAATTTTTCTTTTTTCGAGATTTCAACTGAATTATCCGTTTTGGGTGTTTTTAAAACCTCCTGAGTGGTTTTCAGCATGACGTCTGTATGTGTGTTATCATCGTAGCGCCCAGGGTATTTAACCTAGAGAGTTGAAACTTGGGAGAAAAATCAGTCCTTACTTCTAGTTGAGCCGCCCGGAAAATCAACTTTTTCTGCCATCTTGAACCCAGTTTGTTGAGTCAGCAAAATTTTTAAAAATTCGTAAAAAAATCAAAAGTTGAAATTTGTCTCGAATTTACCTCTCTGTATGTCAAACAAATCCACCAAATTTAATTTTGATATTGGCCGCCATTTTGAAGTTATTGATTTTTTAATTTTGAAACTTTGACGCTTAATAATACTGAAAGTATATATACATTTTTGACATAGAGCATATCGTTGGAACCGGTAAAAAATATTAAAAAAAACCTATGAAATTAAATTAATTAGTTTAAAAGTTATAAGCTAACATAGTAATTAATTAGTGCGATACTTTCGTTAAACGTAAAAGTTTATATATATATATATATATATATATATATATATATATATATATATATATATATATATATATATGTATATGTATATATATATATATATATTTTTTTTTTAAATGATAAAAGAAATAAATTACTTTGGTCAAAGCGGTCACCCGTCTAAGTACTGACCACGCCCAATGCTGCTTCGCAGCTGGGGGGGGGGGGGGGGGCACTCTAGTGGCCTCCGAAGTGAGGAAAAGTTCCGAGGTATCCCCGGACCCGATTTTTTCTATTTAAAAATTTCTTAGGTTAAATAAGTGAGGAATATTATTAGTTTCGTGTATATCATTTGTTTAACATTTCTGCCAACACCCACATCTTAAAAACCACTCAGTCCTTAACTATGATGACCCAATTTTTTTTTTTTTTTGTAATTTTTGAATGGGATATAATTTTAAAGGTATTGATATGTAAATCACAAATTTATATCGTGTTTGAAAAATGGCGACCATTTTACACCTAAACGAACCAAATAATAAGTGCATACCAAAGATGCTAATGGATGTAATATGCATATTACATCCATTGCACACCTTACTCTCCTTATGTGCAATTTTATATTTTAGTAAAAAAAAATAGGAAATATGAGTTTTTATGACCGAAGAAACCCTTTTAGTATAGCTTGCTGGCAAGTACTTGACGGGATTTTTAAATCTGTCATAATTGTTTTGATTTTTTTTACACGGATTATCCTGATGTCTGAAATGGTTTCTGTCTTAGAATTTTTTAAATCGAAGTCATAAAAATGTTTCTTTCTTCAGAACGATCACATAGCCTCCGTTACCTTCGGTAAGCTTTTATTTCGGATTCAGGCAAGATGAAAAAATTAAAAATAAAATAAAACCTCTCAAACAATTAAAACAAGTCTTTTAATTATTATTAAATTCAATCGATCTCAAAAAAAAATGAATTTATCTTTTTACTTTTCCTCACTACCTATAGTAGGAAAAGTATTGTTTTAAATATAAAATCAACCTACTTCTAACTTAACAGTTTAAGTAATTAAAAAAAAAATACGTGTGGTGTCGTGGGACACCCGGTAGGAACGAAGTTCCTTACGCTTTTCATTAAATATAAATTATAAAATCGCTGTAATAACTACGTATACATGGTGGAGTTATAAAAGAGACAAAATTAAAAGTAACTAACTATTTGTACTAGCGGAGTTAGGCAAAATTAAATGAAAATCTTTTTATTATCTTTGAAGCGAGCGTCTTTCAATAAATAATGTATTGTATATTGAGAAAAAAGGTAATGATAAATTTATAGTTAAAGCAGGTGGTTGTAGAACGAAAAAGAACTGTCCTCCCAGGCCCCGTCGGCATATTACTCCAATTAAATATTAAAATAAAAAATATAAATCATTAACTCACAAAAACTTCTGCTTATATCAGGTTGAAATGTTACATGCTTGTTTCAATTGTACTGTAGGTGATGAATACAAAGTTTCATTTAAATCTTTGCGTTAGATCGTAAGATATCGGTAAAAACGTTGTTTTCTTTATTTTAATCGGTTTGGTCCGCTTTAATAAATTTAGCGATCTTTATCACTTCATAGTAGTGTCGGTGTTCGTTTTACTAAAAAAAAATATTTAAAAAAGTTGTTTGTCTCATTAAATAGATGAAGTTAGAATTTTTTCTCGTCCAAAAATTCCAATTTTAAATTCGAAGCTTACGTTTACGCGAGCGTTGCGCGTGAACGCTTGGGCGGATAACGTTGTCCAACCAACTTGTCCCTGACATTGGTAAAATGAACTGTGTACCAAATTTCAACTAAGTCGGTCAACTTTTACACAAGTTATCGCCAACGGTAGATTTCTTGACGGATTTTGCGTGACGGTGATTTTGTGACGGTTATTTTGTGACGGTGATTTTGGTCGTTTTTTTCGGATTCACTCCCGGGCTCCAGAACGTGCCATAAGGAACTTCGTTCCAAAACAACAATTTTCTAAATTAAGATCTATAAAATTGAAACTTATTTCTATAAACAGATTTATATCTATAGTTTATTCTTAGAATCTAACAGTTACACCGTATAACAGGAAGCTTAGAGTCATTAATATTAAACTCGTAAATGAGAAATAATCTACAAAAGAATTAATGTATGAAACAATAAATTATTTAATACTTTTCTTTAATAAAACTAATGTTTGCATTTTTTTTATGTTTTGCCCTTTTCACCGACCGCTGCATTTAATATTTCGAATTATTGTCGTGGCACTGTTTATATATTGTTATACCTTCTATTTTCCCTAGAGTAAATTATGACTACTATTTTAATTGGGCAAGGTTTTTCCTTTTCTAAATAGCGTGTTTTCCTATCACCTCTAGTTTTGTTTTTTTACATTATAGTGGATAAGCAACCATTTATCCACGATAACGTAAGCTTGTGGAATGTGGCTGCAATGCGGGAATCTCGTTCTGCGACGCTTTCAAATGAATGTTCCTTCTGTATTCATATTGGATTCCGCCAATCTTTTTTTGTGTATTTTATTTTTTTTTGTTTTGATGATAATTTCCAAACACAAATAGGAACAAAGACAAGATAATAACTAGGGTATAGTAAAATATCGTATTGTTCATCTTTCTCTTTCTTCTTTTTTTTAATTTCTTTTTTCCTCATTCATCCTTTTCCTATTATTTGTCTTTTTCCGTTTCTTTTTTCCTTTCCTTTTTCCGTTTCTTTTTCCTTTTCTTTTTCCTTTTCTTTTTCCTTTTCTTTTTCCTCTTAATCCTTCTATTTTTTTTCCTTTTCGTTTCTTTTTCCGTTTCTCTTTCTTTTTCATTTTATTTTATTTTATTTTTCCTTTTATATTTATTATTCTTTTTCAAACTATAACCTTTTCCCACAGTGCGGATTACGCTTTTTGGTTGGCTTCACTGCTTTTTCGACCATGTTTATCTTTGTTTATAACCTGCATCTAAATAACCTTTTATTTGAGTTTAATTCCAATTCTTATTTTTTTTAATATTGAACATCTTATATCTGCTATTAAAAGTGCTAATAATCATTGTTATTTATTAGAATAATAAATGAAAACTGTGTGTGCAATGGCCTAATAGATAATAGGTAACTAATGGGATAATAGGTAAATTTGGTTATTTTGAGTCAACTAAGTGGGTGAAATTGCACCGTCTTTTAACGTTTTACTAGACATGTGTACATTTTTTACTGTAAATCTAATTTACTGCGAGTTAAGTTAAGTTAATTATAGAAAATGAACGTGATGATGTATGCTTTTACTTGTTAACTTTGACACTGGTTAATTTTCTCCTAAATATTTATCCTATTTAGTTTGTTGACTATTATATTTAACGCATGTTATTATATCACTAATTAATTATTATTTTTGTTACAGGTGGAGGCGAGCGATACGCTCAACTCAGTGGCAGCTAGGTTCGATACGACACCGAGCGAGCTGGCAAAACTCAACAGGTTGAACTCAAGGACCGTGTTTCCAGGACAAGTGATAAGGGTACCTGATAAGAAAGCAATTCAGGGAGGCCAACCAGAGGGACCACAGGGTGACCAACCCATAGACCAGGAACCGTTACCTGCCACCCCGCCACCTCAACCTCCACAGGAACAGGGTATGTTACAGAAACTATTTGTTTTGCATATCCTGCTCGAAAAATAATTAACTATTTCCGACTGGTATGTTGCTGTTTGAACTAGCAGAGTAAGGGCTAAACTTTGATTCTCTCAGAAGCCAGATTCCTTGATCACATTTTTTTGTTGTTGTCAATTCTCAAATTGCAGCAGATTAAAAAGGATTTGGCAAGTGTTATAAGTTCTTAAATGTCCCAAAGTATTCGGACGATAAAGTTTATTGCTTAACGACAAGCCTAAACATATTCCAAATAACCTTAACTAATTAAAGACTTTTCTTCTGGTCCTCGACTCCTCGACTGTGTTTTTCTCTAAACACAAAATGAATTGTATTTGAAACAATTTGACAGGTGTATTGGGTGTTCTATTGCAGCTTTCTTCATATAATCTTTTGCTTATCAAGTGACTTTTCTTATGTCCAAATACAACCTTGGTGGTTGTATGACAATGGGTTGCTAATCTTGAATATCTTTAAGTCATTGCATTTTTTAAGGAATTAAAAAATGTCTTCTTTTACTTGGACAGCATACAAAGCTAGTTATAAATAAATTTAAGTCTTTTATTCCCTTTTATTTTATTTTTTAAATTTGGAATTGGTACAGTCGTATAACACATTCCTTTTGTATGCATTTAGCTAGTCCATCTCATTTGAAAACATATCAGCTTATTTAAATGCAAATATTTTAATGTGATACCGATATATCAATTGATATTAAAAGGACAGATATTTACAGTAGAACCTCGCTTACACGACTCTCAATAACACGTCAACCTCAATTACAAGTGCAATTTTATAATCCCCTTGAGATTTCCATAACACATAATGTTAAATTTTAAGTTAGCAACCGTTAAAGTGTAGATATGAGAGAGTTAGTGAGATACGGTCTAAAGAAAAAAACTAAGTTTTTACCAACTAGTTTCGTAAAATATATTTACATCATCAGGGTAACTTACATGTAGGCTTTTAACTTACAATTTTTTATTTTATTAATATAAACATAAAACCTGTTTTATAAATTGACATTATTGACAATTAATGTCTGTTCAAGAATCTTGTCTTGTTTCTACATAAGAAGAGAGATGAATAACAAATTTAAAAATTGGATATAATATTGTGATAACAGATACTGAGGTTATTGGTGTCAGTTCTAAAATTTACGGTGTTATTAGTTTTATATATATATATATATATATATATATATATATATATATATATATTATATATATTAGTTTTTTATATATATTGTAAGTTAAAAGCCCATATGTAAGTTACCCTGATGATGTAAATATATTTTACGAAACTAGTTGGTAAAAACTTAGTTTATTTTCTTTAGACCATATCTCACTAACTCTCTCATATCTACATAATGTTAAATTAACCTCTATAACGCGACTCTATAAAGGAATGGGTCGACCTTTAACATGTCTAGACTTGAAAACCCCGCCTTCGAACCTCGATAACACGACTGATAGCCAAAATAACCTTGATAACACGACCCTCTACAAAAAGAGCACCTCGATAACATGACTGTTTCCCTAATCGCCTTGAGACACTTCTTATCGAGGTTCTACTGTATATTGATTGTTTATGGATATATCGCAGGAAAGGAACGCAGTCGCTTAAGTGTAAACTAACGTGATATTTATATTGATTGATTATGGATATATCACGATAACATCTAATCCGATAACATGTTAGATTGGTTATCTATACAATTTTTGTCTGGTATTTAGATATATATATACTATTCGGTCGGTTGTGTTGAATGTTAAGCATGTGGTATTATATGCTGTATTTCCTAGCTGTCTCTCTAATGTCTATGTTATTTCTGATGTAGATGTAAAACTCTTTATAAAACCTTTTTGATTTTACATTTTCTTATTCTATTAACTTCTTGTCTTCTCATTAACTCAGAGATTGATCCCGGTTTTGTTCAGGTTTTCCGGTTTGTTTTTTTCCGAAACCGAAATCTCTTTCACACTCGGTGTATAAGCTAATATTAGATACTATATTACTATATTTATGTTATGTATTATTTACTGTTTTTGATAAAATTATAGGAATTATTAGAAAATTTCAATCTTAATCTAAGCTATATAAATCTCTCAGGTGAAAACACCTTGAATAGACAATGAGGATTTCATTTGTTTGTAGAGCGACATCCTCCTACTCTACTTACAGTCGTCATGTGCACATGAATCATAGTTATTACAAATAATTACATATTCACTCTAGTTTTTTTTTTTTTGTTTATGTTTGACCTCCAATTTCTGTATTCTTCTTTTTCCAGCGTAAGGGAATAGCTTAATAGCTCTAGTACCTCCACTCCTTTGCTTTGTTAACCCTTTAATTAAACTTTTTTTTAATAATAGTTAATTAAAAAACCTTGACATAATGCGTTTCTATAGACATCTTTTATAGATTCTAATATTCTAAGTACAACATCTTTAAATTTAATAAGTGCACTGTCTCTAAAATTGCTTTTATCAGTAAGTTGTCATTATCAACTCATCAGCACAATTAAAATCTGACGATTAGTTTTGTTCTTTAGATTCATCACAATGCTTGCGTCACGGCATAATGCTTCGTTAAGCTCGGCAGCAAAATAGTTAGCTGATAAAACTTTATTTACTCAAAAAAAAAAAAATATATATATATAATATACAGTTTCAAACGTGTCTTATTGATTTTCTTTTGAGCTTACCGAAGGTAACAGAACTTATGTAATCGTCCTAACGAAAAAAAAAAAAAAAAAAAAAAAAAAAAAAAAATATGTGTGTGTCTCCCAATTCAAACAAATTCTCAGACAGAAATACATTTCAGACATTATCCGTCTATCTGTTGTTCATGTTTTGTAAACCAACATTCCTCTCAAACTACTCAGATTTTTATGACATTTGGATAGTAAGGTCTTAATTAACCCATTTGGTACCACATAAGTTTCAGCCTTCTACACATATTTGTTTCTCCTCCACATGCGCACAAATATACATCTATTTACACCTGTATTTTAAAAGTAGTCATTTAAATTTTAAGATATTTGGATGGTTCGTTAAATATAGCCTACATATGGTCCTCCACGCTTATAAAATTTTGCTAAATTAATATTTTTATTCGTGTAAAAGAAAATAAATATTTTGACCAATCGAAAATGAAAGGGAGGGAATTAAATACATTTGAAAATAATAGGTATTGTAAAAGCATAAAATCATTAAAGTATACGCGGTAGGATGCGAGGAAGCTATGTGCCACACTAATTGGCAGACTATTTTTTTTTGTTCGCTTCTAAGACTATAATTATGCTACTTATTGGACCAAACTTGCTTACTTGTATTAATAATATGGTATCAATCTTGCTTGTTTTAATAATATTGTATCACTTTCACTTGTTTTAATAATAGGGTATCACTTTCACTTGTTTTAATAATATGGTATCAATCTTGCTTGTTTTAATAATATTGTATCACTTTCACTTGTTTTAATAATAGGGTATCACTTTCACTTGTTTTAATAATATGGTATCAATCTTGCTTGTTTTAATAATATTGTATCACTTTCACTTGTTTTAATAATAGGGTATCAATCTTACTTGTTTTAATAATATGGTATCAATCTTACTTGTTTTAATAATATTGAATCAATCTTACTTTGTTTTAATAATATTGAATCAGTCTTACTTGTTTTAATAATATGGTGTCAATCTTACTTGTTTTAATAATATTGTATCACTTTCACTTGTTTTAATAATAGGGTATCACTTTCACTTGTATTAATAATATGGTATCAATCTTGCTTGTTTTAATAATATTGTATCACTTTCACTTGTTTTAATAATAGGGTATCAATCTTACTTGTTTTAATAATATGGTATCAATCTTAGTTGTTTTAATAATATGGTGTCAATCTTAGTTGTTTTAATAATATTGAATCAGTCTTACTTGTTTTAATAATATGGTATCAATCTTACTTGTTTTAATAATATGGTGTCAATCTTAGTTGTTTTAATAATATGGTGTCAATCTTAGTTGTTTTAATAATATGGAATCAATCTTACTTGTTTTAATAATATGGAATCAATCTTACTCTTTTTAATAATATGGAATCAATCTTACTCTTTTTAATAATATGGAATCAATCTTACTCTTTTTAATAATATGGAATCAATCTTACTTGTTTTAATAATATGGAATCAATCTTAGTTGTTTTAATAATATGGTGTCAATTTTACTTGTTTTAATAATATGGAATCAATCTTAGTTGTTTTAATAATATGGTGTCAATCTTACTTGTTTTAATAATATTGAATCAGTCTTACTTGTTTTAATAATATGGTATCAATCTTACTTGTTTTAATAATATGGTGTCAATCTTAGTTGTTTTAATAATATGGTGTCAATCTTAGTTGTTTTAATAATATGGAATCAATCTTACTTGTTTTAATAATATGGAATCAATCTTACTCTTTTTAATAATATGGAATCAATCTTACTCTTTTTAATAATATGGAATCAATCTTACTCTTTTTAATAATATGGAATCAATCTTACTTGTTTTAATAATATGGAATCAATCTTAGTTGTTTTAATAATATGGTGTCAATTTTACTTGTTTTAATAATATGGAATCAATTTTACTTGTTTTAATAATATGGAATCAATCTTAGTTGTTTTAATAATATGGAATCAATCTTAGTTGTTTTAATAATATGGTGTCAATCTTACTTGTTTTAATAATATTGAATCAATCTTACTTGATTTAGAGAGTAATGACCTAATGAAACATTTGATTAAATTTTTTCATCATGACAAAATTATTAGTGTATATTTAAATTATTATGACGATACATAACATACCATATTGATATTATTGATATCATAATAATGCAATGACTGACAATGTTTTTAAAATTGTCATCGATATAAGAGAGTTTAATTTTCAAGACTTTTTTTTAAATAACTAGTCATCATTACGGTTTAGCTGCAGACTGATAATATAAATATACTAGTAGCTATATAGAAACTGACATAACTCGCTTGTACGCACCGATTATAGAGACTAAATAGAGTAGCTAAAGAGGGAAGGCAGATGGCACCATATTCTCAGGACTATCCCCACCACTAGAATACAAAGATTGAAACCTGGGTTCTGGTTGCCAAAGTTGTCAGTTTTCAAATTATAATATAAACACCTTTTAAATACCTGTCTCCTGTCATATCACTACCTATTAACTCTGAGAAAAGTCTTGTATTTTATAGCTTGTTATTATTCTAGGGGAGGGGGAAGCTGGTGCCACTCCCCACTCCCTCCGGCCTATATCATGACACCTCTATTTAGTCTCTATACTCGGTGCTGGTACGTTATTTAACAGAAACGTAGTGTTAATTAAATTGGATTTATAATCTGATAATTATGTTCCTCTTAATTAACTAATTTAACTTTAGCCTTCAGGGTATAAGTTTAGTTGACTTGTTGAGAATTTGGGTTAGATATTAACCACAGTAGAATCTTCATTTTCATTTACTGTTCAAGATTTATCAAAATGATTATTTCATTTGATTGAAAAGAGCAGATATCTTGACATTTCTGATATTGAAATAATTTTAAAAAATAAACTTTAATAACTTCTGTCTGATTAAGAAAGTTAATCCATTCGTTTTAAGTCATAATTTCAGATAAAACGCTAAGATAAATTTTACCTTAGAAGACGTGAGAAGGAAAATAAACCATCTTTCTTAACTTTAAGTAACTAGTATATTGTACAAATTGACCCTTTTTATGGTGATTTATTGCGCCTAGTAAAAAAAAAGCCATTCTTTTCCTGATAAAATAACTCCAAGAAGCACGCAAAATATTAACGCTTTTTGATTAAAAAACACACGAATAATGCGCCATATTACTTATAATTATATCATTTTGATTAATTTTACTATAACGTTTATTTTTTTTAAGCTATGATTGAATTATTTGTGTGAATATTATTATATTCTTGGCCATATTAATTGATAAAATATTTAATGTTTAAATTTTTATCTGCCAGACGTCTGTTTTCATGTGCTATCTTTTTTTTATCTAATTCGTACTGAATAAAACTTAAATTATTAATTAATAACATGCATTTCACTAGTTATTCGTCACTTCATTCATTATCTACTTTTTACATTATTCTTTTCATATTTATTATCTATTCTTTCATTATTATTATCTATTCTTTCTATTACTCTATATTTTTGCATCCTAAATCATAAATAGACGTAAACTTATAACATATAATAATAATTAATCGTATGTAACAAGTATTTAATATTAGGTCTATTTGATGCTAACCTTTAGAAAATGATAACCTAGAACTCCTAGATCGTTTTCTATCCTTCCTGGTACGTTGTTATAACTTAGTTTTGACCTTTGTGTCAAGCATTTATAAAAACCGGTCTTCGTAGGAAAAGGTGTAGCTCAGGGTGAAATACTGACTTCTCTATTCTTCTTCATTTAAACTTTCTTTTCAATAATAAAAATTGTTAAGTTTTCAAGGAAACAAGTGACTGAGAGAAATTATTATCTTATGAATTCATAACGGACTGTCTTTTTTCTTCCTTTCATGTCATCCTTCTTTTTGAATTAATAAAATCTGAGGAGAGAAAGCCAGTTTTAAACTATTTATTTTTCACAGCTTTTCCTGAGTAAAATTTTTAAAACTTTTAAATTGCAGTCTTTATAATTTAAGGTATAATGCATTTCCACCGTGAAGCGTCACTTTTTGATATTTTTTTTTATTTTTTTATTAAGTTTTAAACTAAATTCATCTCTCGTTTTGTCCGTTTTTCCGACCGAGTAGGTTATTTTTGTTTATAAAAGTTTTCGACCTCGTATCTTAAAAGTTGAAAGTTGTAGTTAAGTTGTTGTTTTCTCGCTGTGTTGTTAGTTTTCTTCCACAACTTCTCTTCCAAATGAGATTATATGACGCGAGAGACTTTGATGTAAACTTGTTTTGTTTGTTGCCCAGAAAACTGTTTTCCGTGATGTATTAGAATGACTTTAATCTTGTGAAAACTTAACTTTCTAGTTAGCGGTTTCGATTTCCAACAATAAACACAATTCTAAGAGAAGTGTTCTCCACAATAACATAACGTTTCCTTGCTTGTTTGTATCATTAGTTATAAACTTTTTATAGCAACTTTTTCTTTATAAGAAAACATGGTTAAAATATTACAGTAAATAATACGAAATATTTACTACCTAAAACTTATTTTTTATTTAGAGGGACTTGAGTGTGATTGAATCTCGATAATAGATAATTCGGATGAGAATGAATTAAGAGAAATAGATTATTCGGATAAGAATATGTTATTCTGTAAGAATGAATTAAGAGGAATATATTATTAAGGTGAGAATGAATTGAGAGGAATAGATTATTCAGATGAGAATGAATTAGTCAGAATAAATTATTCGGATGAGATTGAATTAGAAGGAATAAATTAGTCGGATGAGATTGAATTGAGAGGAATAGATTATTCTGATGAGAATGAATTAAGAACAATAGATTATTCGGATAAGAATGAATTAAGAGGAATAGATTATTCGGATGAGAATGAATTAAGAAGAATAGATTATTCGAATAAGAATGAATTAAGAGGAATAGATTATTCGGATGAGAATGAATTGAGAGGAATAGATTATTCGGATGAGAATGAATTGAGAGGAATAGATTATTCGGATGAGAATGAATTGAGAGGAATAGATTATTCGGATGAGAATGAATTGAGAGGAATAGATTATTCGGATTCGCTACACTTGACTATAATATGCCTCTTACGGAACATTTGTATAGGTCATGAATTAAAGTTTGGAGTCAGAAGTGTCGCAATTTTTAGGTAATTTGCTAAGCTTTCCGATTACGTAATTTTAATTATCTAATTAAAAATTATTTTTTTAATCGATCAAATTTTGTTTTCCACAAAACACCACGGAAATTCTAAACGTCTAAAAGTAAATTAAAATTGTAAAAAGTGAAAACATGTAGGTACATAATTTGATAGACGTGACCTTAGCTTAGACTTTAAGTCATGACCTATGAAAGTTTTTCGTAAGGGGTATAGTTGTAGGGTAGGTATATAGAAGTGAAAAAAAAAATAAAAATAAAAGAAGAAATTTTACGAAAGTTTTGGGGAAATAATTTATGTTTTAACAGAAAATAATAATAATTTTTCACTCTTAATTATGATTATGATTCTAGAGTAATTCAATTTAATTAAGTATCGGAATATTTTGTTAATTTTTTTTCTTTTTAATAGTAAGATTTTTCTTTTACCATACAAAACCTGAGTATAGGAAAGGGGAAAACAATTCAGAGGTGAATCTTTGACGAAGTTAACTTGATGGAGGATATGTTCATTTTACATCTCGCTTAAAGTTTGCACAAACAATGTTTCGATTTTTGGATCGAGCGTAACATTATATTGTTTCAATTACCATAATTTTGTGTGAAGACGATGTTTGATTATTGACCTACACCTCTTTCATCACGCAGTATTATTAAAAGATAAAAAGAAATTATTAATTGCGCCGACCTAGTACATAGTAGTTATATATAATATAATATTGTGGTCAGGTCGCATTAATTAGTCTCATCTATTGTAATATAAACTTTTGAATCCGAACTTGTCAGATAACGTTTTGTTTTTGTTCAGATTCATATTACTGGAACGGAAATGTTCAAATGAGAAGCGGAAACTCGTACTAAGTAAGCAAAGGCTGAGAGTAAAGATAAAAGTAATGAAATTGTAAAATGAAAATGAAATCGCCCGGGCCCTGGAGAATGTGTTAAGCGAGATAGCGCTGTGTGGAGTAGCCTCAGACAAAGTTTTCAACGGTAATCAAATTAAAGCCCTTCTTAATAGAGTTAAGCTTCAAGCCAGACATACTTAGCGTAATGCAATTTATTTTCAACCGACTGGCCTTTTTGTCTTGAGGAAGCTGGAATTTTGTTATGAAATATGAAAGGTCAAATGAGTTAAAATTACATTAAAAGGAAGTCCGAGTAAGTACGATGTTACGACGGAATTCTACTGTCTGGATAGAAAGGTATGCTTAGACAGAAGAGTGGAATACCAAAATGACATTTTCGAATGGATTCACGAAAGACCCTGCAGTATGGAATACCAAAATAACCATTGTAAAGGAAGGGAGCAAGACGAGGGTGTACAAAAATACAAAAACCGAACAATGTAACTGCGATGGATAGAATTAGGTAAAAAGGTCTAGTATTTATCTTAGAAAAGAAACTAAGCATTACGCTGTAGAGAGGACTAAAGCAAAGAAATGGCTAAAATGTGGCTGCATTATACCATATTATTATCTCTTCTTTCGGTTAAGCAAGCTGTAGAGAGGACTACAGCAAAGAAAAGGCTAAGATTTGGCTGCATTATACCATATTATTATCTCTTCTTTCGGTTAAGCGCTTACTTTTAGCAGAGTTCTCACCAATGTTGAGATTGGTAAAATGAGGGAAATTCACCGAAGGACATTTTTTATTTTACCAATCCAATCCAAGAACTGGCCACTTATTTAACTTCATTGATTATCAATGGTTCCCTCTGAAAGAACCTGCATGTGGTCTGAATCTGTTTGTTTTTGAACTCTTGATTGTGTACTTGACTATTAATTAATAGTTAATCTCTACATTTTATTACAACTTATAGACAGCCTTACTTTGTCTTTTGGTAAGCCATCGATTTCCATTACATTTTTCCGGGAAAGTACCCTTATTCTGATGGGTTTTTAAATATAAATCATTCAAAACCGTATTCTTAATGAATTTCATGGTTTTTAATACTTTGCTTCCGAGCTTACCGAAGGCAGCGGAAACTATGTGATCGTTCTGAAGGACGACAATATTTTATGTCTCCGATTTCAAAAATTCCAAGACAAAAATCCGTTCAGACATCAGGGAACATTTTTGGTTCCGTGTCTGTCTGTCGGTCTGTCGCTCAATGTTTGCGAACCAACATATCTTAAAAACTACACGTCTGATTTTAATGAAATTTATATGGTAGGTCATAATTAGCTCACTGTTGGTCCTATATAAGTTATACGCTTATTTGTTTCTCCTCCACATGCTCTTCAACATACATTTATTTACACCTCTAGCTTCAACAGTACTTATCTGATTTATATGAAAGTTTTATAGTTTATCGAAAGTAATCCGTAGATAGCTCCAGATTAATTTGAACCGTTTTCGCTCTTTAACTTGTGCTAAATTGATACTTTAATTCATGTAAAAAAAGTAAAACAATTTTGACACAATAATGGCTTGTTGTATAATGGCTTGGGCAATGAAATACGTTTAAGTCATCACCTTGATTTTGAAATATGAATAAGCTTGATGGATATTAAGGTGTGATCCATGGATATATAGGATGCGAGGAAGCTATGTGCCACACCAATTAGCTGTCTATTTTTATATGACTTTTAGTTGCTAAATATTTATAAAAAATTACCAAAAAAAAAATTTAAAAAAAAAATAAATAAATAAATAAATAAAATTATTATTATTTTTATTATATTAATTAATTAGTATGTTTGTCACACGCTAGTGACCAGATATTTGTCTGTGACTAAGGGGAGAGGGTAACTATAGTCTATGTCTATTTCTATAGTACCTTATCCCTACCGCTCTTCCTGGCCCTGTCTGCTACCATAATCCATGTTTGTTGAGGGGGACTAAACCACCCTTGACTTATTAATAAACTATTGTATCCGTATATGATTTATTAAATTGGAAACTATTTGATACATATGTTGAAAGATATTTCTCCTTTAATATTGTAAATATTTGTTTTAATTAGTCTTGCTTTAATACATGTACTTTAATATATGTTGTTCATTCTTGTTGAGTTAAAATTAGTTACATAAACAAGAGTCAATATTATTTAACTAAGTAAATTGCTTTTACCGAGATATTATGAAATTTAATTATAATTATGATGTATAATTAAACCCAACAAAACTCTTGTCTTATAATTTGATTAATTTCACATGATCAAGTTTGTCTCATTTAATTTTTAATTGAAAATGTAATTTAATATTAATCACTTTATGTTTATTGCCTTTAATCGAATTATTTCTCCTTTTATTAAATGATATATATACATCAAGCTATATTGCACTTCTGAGAAATTTATAATGGATTATTTGAACTTGAAATGGTTTCTGTCAGATTATTCAAGTAGAAACAAGAGGTGCTTTAGGTTAAAGGGTTAGTTCTACGAATTCGACTTGGTCCATTCTTGGAATTTGAGTAGATTCCAGTGAAAATGATTGTTTATGGTTTTGAGCCAGTTACTACGTGCTACGCTTTACTCGCATCGTATCTGGAAGTGTTCCAGGGTTGTACTGGGAACTCCCCTGGTGGTTGAGTGGAGTATTGATTCTCCAGTGTTCCAGGAAGACTCCATCCAGACGGTTACTCTTGTATCACCCTCTACCCCTTGTAGCTATTACCTGGTATCTTCTCAAGCTACGGCAAACCACACCCCCTTTGAACCCCTTCTTCCTCTTTACCGTTTCAAAGGCTAAATATTCCCTTGTTGGAAATTAGTTTGATTTGATTTATTCGCCCCCCTTTGAAACTTTTAAAATTTACCATGATGAGACCGGATTTAACAAGATGAGACAATCTCTCGGATGTTTCTCAGTAAATGGGATAAAGTTAACATTATTCTTCTTGCGGTTTCCTTGTACAAGCTTCAGTTGATTTATTTTGTGTTAATCATTTGGGAAATCGGGCTAAACCACTTAGCCTGACTAATGTACAAAATATATCTATTATTGTTGTGTAAGATGAAGGTTTTACTATTAATATTTTCAAGATATTCGTGATATTTTTTGACGACAAAAGCGCTGCGCTTCTAGCTACAACAAGTCTTGCTGCGAATTTTATCGAGATAAAGATGTTTACCTTTTGACATTTTTATGTTTGTGGCACATTAACCTCGAAAAGCGTTACGTTACACGAATGGGGATGATATAGGATCAAGGTTTTAGGAAGGTATAGGAGGTGTTCAATCGAGTCTGCCCGCTCTTGGTAGGGATAGTGTCTCCTACTACCGCACTTGGTATCGCTGTCGCTAGGGCGTCCCCTCCCCAAGCGATTCTAAAACGCTGTACACCGTACTAGGAGAATAGAAAAAGGTTGGAGCTAACTTCACTCGTTTACATCGCTGCTTAGAGGTCGGCTGAGTTATGATTGCAGTTTAATACTCTTGATAATACTTTACTAAAATGGCTCACTGTCTTGCAGACTCGTATGCAAGCATTTTTTTTATTATTTAAGATGATTTTCATCATAAGCGTCCTATAGACGTTCAACTTGGTTGTCAACCAAGTTGACATTCAAGTTTACAACATTTTTTACAATGTTGTCTACCGAATATACAGTTTGTACATGTTTGTTTTGGGGATTTTTGGAATTTAAAATGAGTGAAGAATTGTCATACCACGTTATTATCATGAATTATGTGAAGCCTTATAATAACTTTATTTAGTTGAGAGTTAAGAGCTCTAAAAGCATTAATTCGACTCCTAAAATTCAGTTCAATATTTCCAGTTAAGAGTTATTTTTAAGAGTTTATTTAGATTTATAAAACTCTTCAAAATAACCCTTAACCCTAGCTGAAGTTTGTTTGATGTCGCCGAGCCCGAGGGTTTTTTTTTTTTTTTCTTTTATTGTAATTCGATTATTGTCAGTCTTCTTCCTCTTTTGGTCTTCGCTACGAACTCAGCCGGAACCATACTCAGGCCTCTTCGCGTCCGATTACGTAATTAGTCAAATTGGAAAAGCTATCAATTAGTCTTTTGATTATAAAATTTGTTTTACATGAGAAAATCTGAGGGAGCCTGTGTGAAGAGTTAAAAGTACTCTTTATGCATTTATCTTTATCTTTTGTTAATTACAGTGAAAAGTTTTACTTATTTTCTTTTATCTAAGTTTTTTTTAAATAATAATTTGAAATCTTAATTGATGTAACTCATTAATCGATGACGTTGTTTAACAAAGTTAATGAAAATGTAAATTAAAAGATAAATATTAAAAAAATGAATATTAAATAAATTTTCGTTAAAGTGTAGGGACACAATTCCTAGGACAACACATGAATTCAATTACATGGATCATCGATGTTTAGCATGTCTTGCCGATCCGGGATTCAAATTTTTTTTTTAGATAAAGTTTTTGGCCCTGTGAAACATGTTTGCATCATCCTTCGTATTGTAATTTTCGTGTACATTTGTTGTTCTAAAAACAACTACCCCCCGCCCCGGACCCGTACCATTTAAAATGTCGGGACAAAAATTAATTCGCCCATGATCTTTAGACTTATCAGTCCGTCATATTTAATATCTCTACTCTAAAAATGTTCTTTGAGTTGTTATTTCTGTGCGGAAGATATCGAAACTGCCTATTACATTATTCAGTTATCATATAATCAGGTTTTAGCTCGTAAATGGTTACTCTACGCAAAGACAATAATATTTATAGACGGGGCAAATAAATTTCGACAATTTATCAAATTAATTTACATTCTTGAATTATACTTTGAAGAAGGAAATACACATTTCTAAAATGTAAATTTTCTAAAATGCAAATTTTCTAAAATGCAAATCTAAAACTTTGATATTCACTTCTGATTGGTCCTCAATTTCTTCATGAATTATCTTTTACTTGTGGTGGTTAACTTGTTGAGGATGGTAGTTTTGACTTTTAACCCTACTCTTTACCTTCTAACTTCTCCCTAGGTCAATGATTGGCCAGTGTGTGTTAACTGGTTGTGCTTCCTTAATATTAGTCAATGATTCTTATGTTTGTTTGACCCTGTCTATTCTTAATTTCTATATGAATTAACTTTTACTTGTGGTGGTTAACTTGTTGAGGATGGTAGTTTTGACCCTACTTTGTACCTTCTAACTTCTCCCTTGGTCAATGATTGGCAGTTTTGTAAACTGGTTGTGCTTCCATTAGTCAATGATTTTTGTTTGTTTTTGTTTGACCCTGTCCATTCTTAATTTCTATATGAATTTACTTTTACTTGTGGTGGTTAACTTGTTGAGGATGGTAGTTTTGACTCTACTTTGTACCTTCTAACTTCTCCCTTGGTCAATGATTGGCAGTTTTGTAAACTGGTTATGCTTCCTCAATATTAGTCAATGATTTTTATGTTTGTTTGACCTTGTCTATTCTTAATTTCTATATGAATTAACTTTTACTTGTGGTGGTTAACTTGTTGAGGATGGTAGTTTTGACCCTACTTTGTACCTTCTAATTTCTCCCCAGGTCAATGATTGGCAGTTTTGTAAACTGGTTGTGCTTCCATTATTCAATGATTTTTATGTTTGTTTTTGTTTGACCCTGTCTATTCTTAATTTCTATATTAATTTACTTTTACTTGTGGTGGTTAACTTGTTGAGGATGGCAGTATTGACTCTATTCTTTACTTTCTAACTTCTCTTTTGTAAGTTGTACTTTAACTAGTTTTGTGTAAAACTTAAATTCAATCATGTTCTTGAATCTTTAAAACAATGCTGTAGGAAATCTAGAAAGTTGTATTAACTTAGGTCGTTCATTCTGACAACCCTTGTAACATGTGTGTGATCACTAGATTATGATCCACTGCTTTTGAATAAATAACAGCTTGTACTTACACCTCAGCTTTATACTTTGTTGTACTAATAATACCCAAATTGATAACGGCGTTAAATGATAAAGTAGCTTGTTGTTTAGTTTCTAAACTAAGTTAAAACAAGTTTTCCTCTCAAAATCTAACTCACCGCAAGGTAATAAAACGGTGAATATTAAATGCGCCTGACTTCAACGTGAAGTTATTTATTTTTATTTTTTTTCTGTATTTTTTTATCGTACCACCTCGAGCCTCCTTGTTATTATCTGACACTTGACTTTATAAATTGCGCTGTAATCTCCGCTCAAGAAAAACGTCGTTTTCGGTCGTTATTTTATTTAATCACATTTTATTTAAATTATAAAAAAATAAATAATGATAATAATTATACAAAATGAAAAAGAAAATGTCCAGAACGCAATTAGTAAAAAAAATCCTATAAATAATTGTAATTGGTTTTGTAAATATTTATAATTGATGATACGCATAAAATAATTTATTGTAGTCATAAAGTCAAGTAGAATTATGCTAATTATGATACATTATAAATTTATATAGATACGTCGAATTTTTATTTAATAAAATTCAATTCATCACCTTTTGAGTATATAATTATTTTATACTTTGTCTTATAGTAGTACGTTTAATAGAATATATTCTATCTATACTATTATTGAGATAAATTATTATGGTAGGATAAAAATTCGATTTCTAGATTTTGAAGGATTTACACTTTCCAGGATCCAAATAAGTTTTTTTTTTTTTTTTACCAATTGTCTGTCTCAAGTCTGTAGTATGTGCAAGGTGCGTGGAGCCTTTACTACTGGACCGATTTCGATAAAATTTGGCATGCTGCATGGTCAGTAAAATCGTACACATTTGGGTAATTGAGAAATGAAATTTAGAAATAAATTTGGGTCGCTGTCTCACAAAAAGTTGAAAAAGAAAATACGTGTGGTGTCGCAGGAAACCCGGTAGGAACGAAGCTCCTTACGCTTTTCATTAAATATAAATTATAAAATCACACTGCTAAGTTTTACGATACTAATTACTTATACATGGCGGAGTTAGAATAGAGAAAAAAAGTAACTAACTATTTGTACTTAGCAGGGTTAAGGCAAAATTAAAAGAAAAGCATTTATTTAACATTGAAGCGAGCGTCTTGCAATAAATAATGTATTGTATATTGAGAAAAAAGTTAATCATGATGAATTTATAGTCAGAGCAGATGCTTTTAGTGACGGACCACGACTGTTCCCTCAGACCCCGCCGGCATATTTATTACTCCATTTAAAATATTATAAATATATCACTTTAATACGCAAAACCTTCTGCTTTTATCAGGTTCAAATTTTATATGCTGTTTTCAATTGTACTTTAGACGATGTATGAATTTTTATTAAAATCGTTATAGTCCAGGAGATAGCGTGCAAAAAAGTGTCTGACCAACATCAAGCTAGAATTTTGTATACAAGTCAATCTTTAAGCACCTTTTAAGAATATGTGGTCGGCTAAGTTTGTCTGCGGGACATAGCTTGGCAACAGGCGTTTGAAGAAAACAAACCGGTAGAGAGCGGCCATGTCTCACCAATTATGGTGGACAATGTGATTTTCATGATCCTGAGTGCAGAATTAGCTATAAGACAACAAATAAAGTCGATATTATTTTCACACTTGATTGGTTTGTTATTTAAATATTACTAAAAATCAACGTGGTCACCTGTCAACGGACAAACTAACATCAACTTGATTTTCGGTCTACTAACTAATCCCATGAAAATCACATTGTCCACCATAATTGGTGAGACATGGCCGCTCTCCACCGGTTTGTTATTTTCAAATGCCTATTGCCAAGCTATGTCCCGCAGACGAACTTAGCCAACCACATATTCTTAGAAGGCACCAAAATATTTACTTATACACAAAATTCTAGCTTGATGTTAGTCAGACACTTTTTTGCACGCTATCTCCTGGACTATTACGTTAGAACGTAAGATATCGGTAAAAACGTTGTTTTCTTTATTTTAAACGTTTAAGATCGCTTTAATAAATTTAGCGATCTTTATCACTTCATAGCAGTGTACTGATACTGCTATTTTAGTAAAACTAACACCGGTTAGTTTTACTAAAAAACAATATTTAAAAAAGTTTTCGTCTCATTAAATAGATGAAGTTAGAATTTTTCCTGTCCTAAAATTCCAATTTTACATTTTAAGTTTACGTTTACGCGAGCGTTGCGCGTGAACTTTTTGGTGGATAACGTTGTCCAACGAACTCAGTATGGGCATTGGTGAAATGAACATGTGTACCAAATTTCAACTAACTCGGTCATCTTTTACTCAAGTTATCGTCATCGGTAGATTTCGTGACGCTTGGTTTTGTGACGGTGATTCTGTGACGGTAGTTTTTTCGGATTCACTCCCGGGCTCCAGAACGTGCCACAAGGAACTTTGTTCCAAAAATCTAAGAAACGGTTCTGACAATTTTGATTAAAATATTCAAAATCTGTTACCTTAATAAAAACAAAACAAAAATAAAAACCAGCATTTCCTTACACTTTTAGAATAAGCTTGAATTATTATTTTGCATTATCTGAGAATCTTTATTTAATAACTGGTGATACTCAGGCTCAGTTAAACATCTGAAAATACTCGTATATATCTCCTCGTCTCTAAAAACTCGGACTTTAATTGCAAACCAAATATCAAATAATTACTAGAACATTATAATACAATAAAATTATAAACTATGAAAATAAATAATTAGTTATTTTTGATTTGGATATTTTATAAAATGAGTAATGTTAAGGACTTTTTGAAGAATCGCGAATCTCATTTTAGATTTGAATGATTTACAATGATATAGAGTGAAGAATATGATAAGTGGTAACACTGCGCTTACTGATACTAGCACTGATATTACTGAACTCTGCCAACTTAAATATTAGCTTTAACTTTAACACGATATTTCCATTTTCTCATAGATTCGATCAATAGTTAACCTAGTTTAATATTATTTGTATTTCTTCTACTGAACTGTATTTTAAACTTTATTTTAATATTTATCTCACTTATTCTTTTATTTTATCTAACCACGAATAGAAATGAAGTGTTCAATACTATATAAGTCGTTTGATGCATAAGAGGCTTTTCTTTGATATGTTTTTTTATTTTAAATAATATGTTATAGTCTCCTTAAATTGAGCTTGAAAAAAAAAAAAAAAAAAAAAAAAAAAAAAAAAACTGATAATAATCAATAGTTTTATTATTACATAAAAATCACATTTTTATTTTTATATTTTATTTTTTACAATGAATTAAATATTTTAAAAAAACACATTCTTTCTTACGTACACAAACCTTAATTGGTATAATCTAGTTTTTATATTCAATTAGAAATAGATAAATTGTAAATTTATTTATCTTTATCTTTTTCCTTCTACTTTCTTTCTCTTTTTAATTGGTAGAAGAGTTGTTTGTCAGTTGTAGTTAAAATTTATTATAAATATATATATATATCTATATATATATATATATATATATATATATATATATATATATATATAATATATATATATATATATATATATATATATATATATATATATATATATATATATATATATATCGATGGTGTTGCGCCAAAAGGGCCAATCTGCATTTTCTATTTGAATTCTAAAACTTGAAAAGCTATAATGAAAAATTGATATAATAATGCCTTATTTATATTTTTATTCATTTAAAATACACTTGGATACCTAATTAATAAGTCAAAATAACCAAATTTATTTTATTAATTATAAATAAAAAAACAAACGGGATATTAGTTGCAGATTGGACCTTGTGGATTTTTTCAGATTGGCCCTTTTGGCGCAACACCATCGATATATATATATATATGTGTGTGTGTGTGTTTTCATGAGGTAAATTACACGTAATATATTATTGAATACAATAATTAAATTTCTCCTTTGAAACAATTTATAAAGTTTGATTTGCCTCTTAGTATACAAGGTGTTTTTGCGGGTAGCGCCCACGCCTCTAAATTGGAGCTAAACATTTTTTCTTGGTTTCGCCTCGGGGTATGATTTTTCTGAAACATATATACCAAATTTCATCACAATCGGCTCAGTAGTTTAGGTCCTACGATTACAGATGATTGAGGGATATTTTATAAAAATCACTTTTTTTAACTCGCAGAGCCACTATAATCCATCAAAATCTCTAAATCGAATTTTTACCAATAAAGTATAGACACTTTTTTACTTTAGCATCCCTCTTGGTTCTAAACGATAGTCTGCCTTACAAAAGTCCCCAAGGTTTGTGGGTTTGTCTCCCCAAGACATTGAGACTCCTGGGGAAGTTTTATATTTAATATTCCTTTATCAGTTATTAGTTGATTAAACTAAGGGATATGATCACAATTATGCACACAAGTGTGATATTCCTTTGTCCCAAAGTACATTGGACTAATTATCCCTTCGTCTTAAGTCTTAATAGTAATTTAGACTAAGGAATATATGCTACTCTGTATATGTTCCTTTGTCTTAATAACTTAAAACAAAAAGATATAGGGGGTTGCTAAAGTAAAAAAGTACCAGAAAGTAAAATGAAACAAATATATTTAATTTTAGGAATTTATATTATAGGTAATTAAATAATAATATAATTAGTTCTTGCTGCTACACTGGTGAGAGAAAGTATTGTTGTAGTTATAGTTATTTAAACTTAATTTTTGTTTCCAATCTTACCAAAGGTAACGGAAACTGTGATTGTTCTGAAGAAAGAACATTTTTGGTTCCGTCTCTGCCTGTCTGTCTGTCGTTCAATTTCGAACCACATTATCTACAAAACTACTCGTCCGATTTTAATGAAATTTGGATGGTAGGTCATAATTAAACCCATTGCTGGACCTATATAAGGTTCAACATTCTGCGATTATTTGTTTCTCTTCAACGTGCACTCACACATATTTATTGCACCTATATCTTTAAATGCACTCATCTGATTTTTAAGGAATTTGGATGGTTTGTCGAAAGCAGCCCGCAGATAGTTCCAAATTAAATTTCTAACAGCCCGTGCACAATACATATTGCTAAATTGATATTTTTATTCATGGAAAAAAATAATTTTGAAAAATTTAAAAAAAAAGGGGGAAATAATGAATTAATTATAGAATAATGGGTTGTCAAAATATAACATCAATAAAGTACGTGATAGGAATTAAGGAAGCTATGTGCCACACTAATTGGCAGGCTAGTTTAATTAAATCGCATTACTAGACCATATTTATTCATCCTATTTTTTAAAAGCAAAATAGTTTACTGCACTTGTGTGACAGTAAACATTTATTCATTCTGTGTTCGATAAGGATAGATAAACCAGTCTTAGCGAAATAAGAATCATTCGTTTAATTTACAGTAATTACTGTTTTTGTTTTTTTAACTTTTTCAAAATGGCCGCCGATATCCAACTTCTTCCTAACCTGCTTAGTCATTCTTTCTAGATTACCTAGTTTATAAACTCGTTTTTAACTACCTGAAGCTAATTTAAATTTATTTCAAACTCATTAATTTGCTTGTCTTTAAAAAGATATCTATATTTATAAAGTCCAGTCATGCACCATGACTTAATGAGCGAATTTTCAAAGAAATCTGCGTTTTATTGGCTTATGATAATATAGGAAAATTTTGGTTTAGAATTTGCTCGGGTGAAAAAAAAAATTGGTACACAGGGGTACGGGGTACAAAAGTCAAAATAGTATTTACCCTTCAAGATGCATGTCGTTGGAAAGCTCTTTAAGAGTACAGTAATTGTTGTTATTTACACTTTTATCATATTTTTACATAAAATGGGGGTAAAATGGAAAAAAACGTTTTTTGACCCTATATGGTCAAAATTTGACCCCTAAATGTACTCCAAAAATTCTGGCCAACGAACTCATCCTTTCTTTTGATATTATTGACATTTTAAAATTTGTTTGAAATTTTTAAGTGCATCCTAAGGGGAGATATCGTCTGGAGTGACACATATATACATATATACATACATATATACATACATACATAAAAAAAAGTGTTAAATTTTAGGAATCGATTCAGAATGGTCTAAAACGGATTTCCATGGAAAAATTTTTCAAAAATTCGCATTACAAAAATTTTGAAGCCATTGCAATAGCGTAATTTTCTTTGAAAATTCGCTAATACATATTACGGTTCTTGATAATGTACGTTTAAAGCAACATTATTTGTGCAATATATCCTGTTTTATAAAACATTTTTTTTTACTTTCTCATATACTTGTGTAGATTATAATTTGTTAAAAAAAAAAGTATTATGACGTCGAAAATATTCAATTTTGAAATTTTAATTAATTTACACTTTTAAAAAAAAAATTGAAAATGGTATAAATGGTATTGGTAATGGTGAAATTTGAACGTTTTGGTTTTTGAAAAATTTCCTTTCTGTGCTGCGTGGAGCCGATTTCAATGAAATTTGGTATTACATGGTCAGAAAAAGAAGCGGTATATCAAGTAATGAATATTTACCCTAATTACCTTTTTAAAATAATCCTGTTAAAACGGCTCTGGAGACTTTGATAAAATTATTCTTAAACTTTATCCATTTGAATACGAATCTAACCTTATACTTAATTCGCTTCCACGAGATACATCTATAGTTTCTGAAAAAATATATTAATGAAAGAACAATTATACTTAAATGTAAATATGTATAAATAAATAAATATTACACTTATTCAAAAAAATACACCGTTATCAGTGGCGTAAATGGGGGGGGGGGGGGGGGGGGGGAACGCCGAAAAAAAAAATATACAATAATTATTAATAAAAAAATTTAAAAGAAATCCTCTGTGGACGGAATTATTTTAATAAAATTATTTTTGATAATAAAAATAAATGAGAGAGAAACAAATAAAGAGTTTAAATGAGGGTTAAACACAAAAACTAATAAATGGAAAACACTGGCTAAATAATTATGAACTCATATATTGTATTCAGGAGTACTCATCTGATTTTTATGAAATTTGGATAATTTGGTTTGCCAAAACTAGCCCGCAGATGATACTATAATTCTTGTAAGAAAAAAAAAAAAAAATAATAATACGTATTTAAAAAGAACGGGGGAAAACTAAATAAATTTAACAATAATATGTTGTAAAAGCATAAAGCCATTTATAATTATACAGCATTCTATTATATTATAATATGACCTTTGATTTTAAATAAATGTTTTAATAAACAAAATGCAGCAATGAGTTTATTGAACATATTATTTCATCGTCCCCACTCTATCTGTCCCAAAATGACTAAAAATGAGGGGAAAAGAATGAGGAGAAGGGTTAGGGTAAATTTTGTAAGCTATAGGGGGCGCATTTTTAAATATTGCGGGGGGGGCGGATTTCTTAGTTACGCCACTGACCGTTATTATTAACATAGGAGTAATTATTGAATAATTAAATTAAGGAATCATACCGCAAAAAGTAAACTAAACTAAACGGGTCCGGTTCTGACTTGTACGGACTAAGCCTTACTTTTCCTTAGGTTAATTCGATGACCGCATTTGTCCGACACACGGGCGTCATACAGTGCGGAATTGTGTGGCCCGGCCTTTATACGCAATTAGTAGGACAGTAGGAAAAATAATCCCATTGTTAATTATATTTATGAAAAAGCCTAATTGCAGGTTAATTATATTAGGTTTGTCACGCGACGAGATGGCTTTCATAATTATGAATAATGCAAATTACATTACCCTTGTTTACAACAATCCCTTTAATTTATAAATCCTAAATTATTCATCGTTGCAGACCTTGTGTTGTGTATGTATCTTATTTCTTAAATTAAATAAGAACCGGACACGTATTTAGCAAATTTACTTTTGAAATGTATATTATTATACATTTTTCTATTCTATTGTCATAGTCCAGGCAAATTAGTAGAAAAATAAACCAATTTACGTAAAAAAGTAAAAAAAAAAAATTAAATTTAGGACATAAGGAGGGGGGGGGGCCCACCCAAGAGGGGGGAACTTTACTGTTTCTTACTACTACACCCCTTAAGATTATTTTCACAAAGTTGCAAAACTTTATAAATTATTTCCCCTATTATTCCTTATTTTCCTGGTCTATCAGATCAAAGCTATTTTGTCCCTTATACATTATGCGGGAATACTTTTCCATCCAAGTTCTTGACTAGTTTAAACAAAATTCTTCCGTAATAATTTTTCATTTTAGTGATTTATTTATCATTTCAAAGATATATTGTGAACATTTTGGTTTCGTATCTGTCTGTCTCTGAATTTTTGCGAACCAACCTATCTTAAAAACTACTCGTCCGTTTTTAATAACATTTGGATTTTAGGTTATAATTTACCCATTGTTCTTATATCCCCTATATCTCTTCTTTGTATATATTAAGATCTATTTGCTCATATTCTTCAAACATACTTAACAAAAAGTATTATTGAATTAAAGTGTTTTTTGTTTTTTTGTTATTTAAAAACTTTCAATCATAAATAGATCAAATCACCTAATTAGTTGATTCTGGTGGCAACCGTGAAACTAAAGATATCTTAACTTCTACTGAATAAATTTTTACTTTTGCTTCCGAGCTCACCGAAGGTAACGGAACCTACGTGATTGTTCTGAAGAACGAAATTATTTGATGTCTCCGATTTCAAAAATTCTGAGACAGAAATCCGTTTCAGACATCAGGGAACATTTTTGGTTCCGTGTCTGTCGTCTGTCGTTCAATTTTTCCGAACCAACATACCTTAAAAACTACACGTCCGATATTAATGAAATTTGTATGGTAGCTCATAATTAACCCATTATTGGTCCCATATAAGTTTCAACCTTCTGCGCTCATTTGTTTATCTTCCACATGCGCACAAACATAAATTTATTTACACCTATATCATCAAAAGCACTTATCTAATTTTTATGAAATTTGGATAGTTTGTCGAAAGTAGCTTGCAGATGGTCCAGTTTAATATGAACCGCCTGCGCTCTTTAACTATTAGTTAATTGATATTTTAATTCAAGTAAAAAATCAAAACAATTTTAACAGATTAAAAGAATGGGGGAAACAATTAAACAAATTAGACAATAATGGTTGTAAAAGCATAAACTCAATAAAAAAAAAAATGACAGGATGCGAGGAAGCTATGTGCCACACCAATTGGCTGTATTTTTTTTAAAATAAATAATTTCCCTTTTCTCTAAGTACCTGCCATTCATCCTCCAAATAATTGAAGATGATAGGTTTCCTTGTGACATTTGATTCTAAATATAGACTTTCATCACTTTGGCTATTAATTATTAAGAATTTATATCAATAATGAATTTGATTATTGAAAGGGGCGAGTTAGTTACAGAAGATGTAATCGATGTTTGTAAAAGCAAGCCATCTCATTAGTGGATTTACTTCCATTAATGATGCTCTTCAACGGAATATTTTGAGGCCCCAATTTCTCTTTCGTAACCCTCTCATTACTGGAGAATATATTTTTTTTAACCAAACTCCACTTCTTTATGCTCCCTTAAATCTGGTCTTGGTCCTTGTTTTAATTTTTTTTTCTCTCAAAACAATTCTTATTCAGAAAAATTGAGTAAGAATTTCTAGAAATTTCCTTCGAATCCTTTTTTTTCTCCTGTTTTTTTATTAAAGTTATTATTCCTGCTTAAAATAAGAGGATTGTTTATTTAGATTTTTATAAAATCTACCTTTTTAAATAATCATTGAGTTTTTTTTAAATTAGATTAAAACGGATCAATTTTTATTGTTTAACTTTAAAATAAGAAAAAAATTCAGATTTTTATTGTTAGTTTTGTTTCCACTTTCAAGCCAGTAGTGTTTGAATTACAATGAAAGTAAAACTAATTATGAGTTCTAACAAACATACATTCACAACAATATGACAACAAATATTTTCGTTTTAGTTTTTTCTACTTATTTTTATTTTATTTTATTTTGTTAAGCTTTGTGATCTATTGAATATTTTATCTGTTGAAAAATCTTTGAAATATTTCAGTACCCAATCAAAATGAATAATTATTAATTAAATGAATCGCTAGTAATGTCAAATGTTATAATGTGGTCGAGGCTCTAGGGCTCTGATTTGCATCTATGAATCGGGGGCCCCCAGAGGGGTTCTCTTGCCCCACGCATTGATGCTCTGATTTGCATCTATGAATCGAGGACGGAGCAGAATAAGGATGCCCCCAGAGGGGTTCTCTTTCCCCACGCTTTGATGCTCTGATTTGCATCTATGAATCGAGAATGGAGCAGAGTAAGGGCACCCCCAGAGGGGTTCTTTTTCCCCCACGTTTGATGCTCCGATTTGCATCTATGAATCGAGAATGGAGCAGAGTAGGGGCACCCCCAGAGGGGTTCTTTTCCCCCACGCTTTGATGCTCTGATTAGCATCTATGGATCGAGGACGGAGCTGGGGGAGGGCACCCCCGGAGGGGTTCTCTTCCCCCACTCTTTGATGCTCTGATTAGCATCTATGAATCGAGGACGGAGCAGGGTGAGGGCACCTCCAGAGGGGTTCTCTTCCCCCACGCTTTGATGCTCTGATTAGCATCTATGAATCGAGGATGGAGCAGAATAAGGATGCCCCCAGAGGGGTTCTCTTCCCCCACGCTTTGATGCTCTGATGAGCATCTATGAATCGAGGATGGAGCAGTATAAGGGCACCCCAGAGGGGTTCTCTTCCCCCACGTTTGATGCTCTAATGAGCATCTATGAATCGAGGATGGAGCAGTATAAGGGCACCCCCATAGGGGTTCTCTTCCCCCACGCTTTGATGCTCTGATGAGCATCTATGAATCGAGGATGGAGCAGTATAAGGGCACCCCCAGAGGGGTTCTCTTTCCCCACGCTCTGATGTTCTATATGGCCTAATTGCTGAGGTTCGAACAAGTGGTTCGTCATACCCTACTAACTAGTACAAGTAGTACTAGTAAATTTCAATTCAAAGTATCAAAACAGTTATTCTTAAGGCAATACCAGACATCAAAATCTTTTCCTGGCTTCTGTACCCTATGTCGGTGTGACTGTATTAGCTTGTGAACTGTGTATTCCTCTGTGTTCAAATTATTTATACCTAAACAAATGTATTGGCCCCCAGTTTGTATAATGCATCCATTCTCTTTAACCTAACTACATGAGGTCCGCGTTAATTTCTTGAGGAATCAGTTACTGTTTGGCGTTCTCCTACTTTCATGAGACAAATAGACAGCTAATCCTAAGAAGTGTATCATCTGTCACTACAAGTGTTTATGAGTGGGCTGTCTCAAGCCAGAGTTTTTAAATACATAAATACAAAATTGTCTTATTTCTTTGAATAATGTTTGGCTAAAATTTGAAACACCCACAATTAATATCCTGGGTTTTATTTGACACCCAACATTTTAAGTGCAACAAGTGCCTTCTTAAGTGACAACTTCCACGTTAGTCCTTGTCTTTGCTATATATACTAGGCATCGCATGGCTCTATCATTGAAGCGAGCGTATAGTAATAAATATGTATTGAATATTGAAAAAATAGATAATCATGAATCATGATGAGTTGATAGATAGTGGGTCTGGTAGTAGTACAGCGGTTAGTAGTAAGGGAACCACCCCGTATTCTTACTATTCCTCTAACCCTAACCACACCATCTCCTTTTCAATTATTATAAAATGTATTTCTTTGCTACAAAACAACTACTGCATGTATCAAATTGAAATTTTGCATGCTTGTTTCAATTGTGCATTAGATGGTGTATATGAAGTTTTATTAAAATCGTTACGTTAGAACGTAAGATATCGGTAAAAAGGTTGTTTTCTCTATTATAAACGACAGGTCCGCTTTAATAGTTTTAGCGATCTTTATTAATTGATAGCGGTGTCGCTGTTGGTTTTACTAAAAAATGTTATTTGAAAAAAATGTTCGTCTCATCGAATAGATGATGATAGAATCTTTTCCAGTCCTGAAATTCCAATTTAATTTTTGAACCTCTCGTTTACGCGAGCATTGCGCGCGAACTCTTGGGCGGATCACGCTGTCCAACGAACTTAGCCTGAGTATTAGTAAGAGGAACATGTATACCAAATTTCAACTAAATCGGCCAACTTTTACTCAAGTTATCGTCGGACACGTAAACGTTACACACAGACAGACAGACAGACAGACAGACAGACAGACAAGATGCATATTTCGTTGAATGTAAGAAGCTCGCTTACGCTCGCTTCAACTACTTATTTCATGTGTATAAATGAAATATTTTAGAAAGTGTTCAGTGTATCATTGAAAAGAATTGTAAATAATGTGGAAACTGTTGAGGATCTTGATTTTTCAGTGGATGTTAATGTTAAAAGTTGAGGTTCTCTTCCAATATTTGAAGATAACATCATGATGCTTAGAACGAGTTACATTGTTTGTTTTTATTATCGTAGTTTGTTAGAGATTTTATGGTCAAGTTGTTCACTATACATTATTGGAGTTTCATTGTATAAATTCTATTTGCCAGCCTCAAGGCTCATTTGAATTGTGGTTTTGTCATGTAATGTGACATCATTGTTAACAGATTAAGCTCATGGATTTCGGCTTAAAGTGTTAAAGCCATTATTGGTAGTGAATTTCGACATTGAATGAGGTGTTACTATGTGAAAAGCTGAGTACGGCGTGTTCTAAAGCCTACTTAACCCTTCTCTTCATAGTGGGATAATCCTTTAGGGTCCATCATAATTCAACTTTGGTACTCCAGTTATATTGTATCAATAGCTTGTTGCCTTGTGTGAAGAGGTTTATTCAGGGTTTATGAGGGAATTTAAGGATATAAATTCTTCAGACTTATATTAATTTTAGATGTTGATAACATGTATAATTGTTTGAATCTACTTTATGAGTTTACTTTCATGTATTGTTACCACGGAAGTTTATAAGTTGTAAATTGAAAAATACACATTATCTATACTTGCTGGATTTGGGGATCAGTTTTCTAGTTTTTGGCTTTACACTCTCAGAATGAAGAGAGCCAAAACTGTTAAACATGGACCTGAAATTGCCCCTAGCCTCCTAATAGATTTAGACACTCACAAGTAAAAAAAAAAAAAAAAAATAATAATAATTTTTAGTCTTATATAATATGTGAACAATGTTTGAAATAATTCTGATAAATAGTTTTGCTAACCAAGTAGTGCATTGCTGTCATTGTCGTTCATGCATTGTAAACTGGATGTTGTAACCATAGAACATGGAGAGCAGGGGTTAATAGTAAAGGACTCGTTGAAAAGTAAATTGTATATACAGTGGCGTAGCTAGACCATTGGGGGCCCCCCCGCAAGAAATTTTTGGGGGCCCCTCGCCAAAGAAAATCGAAGAAGAAGAAGAAAAAAAAAACCTCATGCCATTAGGATTGGGGGCCCCCTTGACGTCGGTACAAGGATAGTAATTCTAGTTATTTCTGGATTCCCCAGTGCCAGGGGGCCCCCCGCAATGCGGGCCCGCGCGGGCCCATAGTTACGTCACTGTGTATATATAATTATTGGAGAGAGTATAAAAGTATAAACAGTAAAAAGGCAAGGATCTTATAAAATACGGATTGAGCACTAGGCGCTAAAAATGTCGCCAAGAACTTGGAAAATCTAGTAAGATCCGAGTAGGATCGTTTACCTTCCCGTATGATTGTACAATGGTTATAACTGTAGTTATATATAAAATGGTATTATAAGAATGGGACAAATTCTTAGAAATTCGATCAGGTTATGCTTTTTCTTCCTTGCTTGGATAACAGTCGAGAAGAAATTAGGCCTACCTATGCGCGCGCACATTGGTAGTTTGATGTAGATTTTTTCCAAGTTCTTGGCGACACTTCTCAACCCAGGGGATGTTCTTAGTGCTCACCCCCTGTAAAAAGGTAATAATTGGTAACCTTCATTTTTGGTTATATTCCAGTTTTGCCACAACCATAACACTGGAGTTTACAGGTTTGACTCCAGACTCCGGCAAGGAACCCTACGCTCACCACACACAAGGATTATTATTGTTAGTTTAGCTGCAGTTTAGCACATTTTGTTTAAAGCTTGACTAAATACAAAGGAAATGATATGGTTTACAAACTTATATTCATTATGTTAAAGCGTAGATAGCAAGTAAATACTCTTGTGTTCTTTTCTTCTGCTATCAATTTAGGTTCTATCGTTTGCTTATGGTGTTGAGCTAAAACTCTTCTTTAATTTGCTATTTTCTAACTTGTATTGACTATATTTTTTTTATTTGCTTGTAATAATTGATAAAGTGTGTATGATTTAAAATAAAATGTATATAAAATTATTTATCTACTCACGGCAGCAAAATTAGTCATTGTTGTACTGTTTTCCATCTGGGCTAATATTAAGTTAACGCTACGGTCGAGAATCGCTTGGCGGGGCAACTTTGTTTAATTTTTGCACTTACGAGATTAAAAACAGTACAGTACCTTTGTCAATCATTACATTTGTATGATTTAAACATTTGAGAAATTATATATGTATGATTTGTTCATAGGAGAAATGATATCCCTTTGTCCAAAAAATACGTTGGAGTGAGGCCCCGCCATCTTTTCTATAGACCGTAGCGTATTCTTAAGATTTACCTCAATCTGCAAAGTGTAATTTTTCTTGATTCTTTTGTAACATGTCAAAAAAACTCGCAGCAAAATATCAAAGTGTTAGCAAAAGATCAAAGTATCAGCAAAAGTTCAAAGTGTCAGCAAAATATCAAACAGGCTGCCAAATTTTATGAAAAAGTTACTACATCTCAGGTTATGAACTCTCCCACATTGTTCATTTTTGTATACTTAAGCGTGATATTCTGCTAAATATTTATATGGTTTTTGAAAATAACTTTAAAAATTATAATAATAAAACTAATATTATTATTTTACAATGATTATTTTTAAAAAATCGCTAAAAATAGAGATAAATAAAACAGCTGTCAATAAAAAAAAGTGGCAACACTGATTGTTTTGTTTTTACTTTCGAGTCATTTCACTTACTCAAACCTTTCGAGTCATCAATTCGATTTTTACAACTTTCATTGCATTAAATCTTTTATCCAAAAAAATATGATAATAATTTAATAGTGTTCTATTATTTTGATAAATTTTTTAATTAGGTTTTTGAAGTTCAAATAAAAATATGGATGATAATGTTGTGCAAGACGTTGAAGACTTGTTTGATAACACACCACCCGAAATTGCAAATATTGCAACATCATACAAGGAAAGTTTACTAAATCAGGTACTAAAATCTTTAGTGCAATTTTTCTGCCGTTAGTAGATAAAATTTTGTATGTAACTATGCAGCAAAGGAATCATTCCTGACTCGTTTAAGATTATCTGCTTCGGTTTCACCTCAGCAGGTAATTAACGTTTTCCTGCCTCGGCTTCGCCTCGGCAGTAAATTTGTTTAACCTATCCTCGCCTTCGGCTCGGAACTAAAACTTAAAAAACTTGTCAGCAAAATTCCATTTTGCTGCCTAGTGACATAAATAACTATTGTATAATAGTATAATTATCTGTTTCATCCCTAGGGATGTATTTTAATCTGTGTTTCTCCTTTCTTGCTTAGTAATAGTTTTGATTATTTGTTCCAAAAAAGCCTAAACATTTATTTGTATTTGTTTTTTTGTTTCAGAAATTCTTGAAACATTACATGTTAGTTCGCCAAAACCAGCTGCTGCTACTGCTGCAGCTGCTGCCCAAGTTGAAAGGTCATCATCCGGAACTCCTATTCGTTCATCTGGTGTCGAAAAGTTTCTTAAGATCAATGTCAGGCACATCACCGATGGACAGGTATGTTTACTTTTCAATCACCTTTATTTTGCATGCAAACTGATGTGCAAATATAAATGCTCTAGTTTAGATGTATGAGTTCTCTTTGTGTACTCTGAAATAACAAGTACAAATATGTATTACTTGTGGACTAAGCGAACCTCCTTGATTGTAGTCTTCAACAAGCCATTATTTGCTTATAAACTACAATTGTTTCTCTTTTAAGTCTCTGATTATATAGTGTACTGTATGATTGACCATAGCACGTATGATTTCTCAGAATGATTTTGACATTCAAATTATTATACAGTAGAACCTCGCTTACACGAACCTCAATAACACAAAAAACTCAATTACAAGTGCAATTTTCAAATCCCCTTGAGATTGCCATAACACATAATGTTAAATTAACCTCTATAACACGACTATTATTATCATAACAACCTCAATAACACGGATTTTTTCCAATTCACAACGTAACTCAGAACCTCTATATAACAAGTCGTTGAGAAGTCAACCTCTATAACGCGCCTCTATACAGGAATGGGTCGACCTTGAACAAGTCTAGACTTGAAAACCCTGCCCCACGGTGCTCTCAACATTCCATTAACCTCTATAATACGACTGATAGCCAAAATAACCTTGATAACATGACCCTCAACAAAAAGAGCACCTCAATAACAAGACTGTTTCCCTAATCCCCTTGAGACACTTCTTATCGAGGTTCTACTGTATTCTCATTCTTACTCTTAAATATTTTTATTTTTACTGTTCTTGTTGAATAATATTCCAGTTCTTATTCTTAAAGATTTATAAAAATAAAATATATCAGTTTCCTAGTCAAACCACAATAGTAAATAAGGTACACATTGACAGATTTCTAAGATTCTGCAGATTTCTGTTCAGATAACAGCCTTATTAGAAATATTGAGTGCTTCTAATGAAACTGTAGTCATTCCAAACCTTTAATTTAGCTTCTTGTTCTTCTTTAACCCTTTCAGTGCTCGCACCGGGTAATTTTGTATCCGTACCTTCACAAAAATGAGCATGCTCAGAACTGATATTTTTTGAGTTTTGAACTGATAAGAGTTTGAGTTTCGACTGACCAGGTCTTAATTTTGTAACCTAACCTGGGTGCCATTCACTTTCTCTAAGATGCTGTTATCAGTTAGCTTGGCATTTCTATGGTTGGGGTAAAAATCTTTTTAAATAAACCTAAGTTTTAAGTTAAATTATAAAATTCAATGCAATTTAAGTATCATTATACATTCTCTGGTAATGATAACTCAATAATTGTTTAAGTTTTAATGTATGTAAATGATTATTAAGTTCTATAAAATCTCTGTTAAAACATTAGTGAAACTGAAATGCTGGGAAAATAAATAAAAAAAAACTTTTATTGAATCTTCAGAATTTTTGCCTTTCAACAAATTTGGAGGTTCAGCCTGGTTTGTTAAACAGTAATTAAGATTAAAATACTTATAATACAACCCTGACTCCTGACTATTTCAGTTGAATAGAATTTTATAATAATTATGAATAAGTGATACCTTACATCTGCAATATTTTACATTTTTTTTTTTTTTTACAGATTTAAGGTATTAGTCAGCTTTCACTTGGGTTCATAACACACACTTCTGAATGCTAGGCAACAGGGATACCTTGAAAGTTAAAAATTATTAATAAATAACATAAAATGTTAGTCTATTTTTAGAAATAAATCCCCCCCCCTTCTTTAAATTTGTAAATCGCAGATGCTTGTTACTTCTTACACATTGATAGGTTTATTGATACAAATATCTTTAACAAATTTCCAAATTTACCTCTTGTTCTTTTATATTTGACTTTATGTGTTAGTTAGTTGCACATGTATAACTAAGATGGTTATTGTTTCAGGGCGTTGTTGGTGGAGTCTTGTTGGTCACACCGAATGCAATTATGTTTGACCCGAACGTCTCTGACCCGTTGGTTATCGACCGTGGACCTGAATCCTATGGTGTCATCGCTCCTATGGAATATGTTATCAACATCGCTATCTACCATGATATTGCTCATATGCGTGTCGGTTCGGCTCACTCAAAGTAAGTATGATTTTTATGTGGTTAAGGTTTGATAGCAAATATTACAGTTTTAAATATAATAGGGGAGAGCGGGGTTGGTTGGGACAGTGGGATGAATTGGACACTGTTGTTTTTGGTTGAAAAGAAGGTGAGATTAGCAACCCTGGTGGACCAGTCAGTAGCCCTTCAGTTGCTATTCAATCCCTCAAGTAGTCTGATGTCTTGTTGATTACCATTGATTTTTAAAAAAATAAATTCGATTTTGAGGCAAGCTGATGTAAAATTTGAGACCCATGTCAGAAGCCTTCCAGTCTCTACTATTTTTACCTTGTAATGGATTTATTCATGATTACAAATCACTTTGGTTGCTTACAGTGGAACAATGGGTTCCAATGTTGTTTGAATTGTTTTTAAAAAATGGCGTCGAGGGATGAGTTGGACAGTATGTCCCATTCATCCCCAACTGTCCCACTCATCCCCCATATCACACACACATCATACCTATTTCTTCTTTTGGTTGCCTACTTTCTTACTTATTTAGTATTCCTTCTATTTAAGTACTCAAATGAATTGTTTTCATGATTTCAGTTGCAACATCAGGAGTTTTGGTATGTGTCCAAAGTATCTCACATATTGGGATACATTGGACAAAGTGAAGGTTTTGGAAAAACATAAAAAATAGTATGATAATGTTTTTTTTATGTCGCTATAAGTCTGGAATATGTTAGTTAAGATCTCTATGTATGATAATCACACAAAAGCAAAAAAGTTCATGCAAAATTGTGGCTCTCACAGCCTCTAAAAAAAAGTGTCCCAACCAACCCCGCTCTCCCCTACTGTTCATGTTAGATTGAAACACATTTTTAGTTTGTTATCTCCTAGCCTATCGATAAGAATATACAACTATTTAATTTTTTTTGGTGCCTGCTCTCTCAGGGAACCTGCTTGACACCATAATTTTAATTCTAAAAGCTCTTTCTTTATACCCCAAAAAATAATAAATGTACTTTAGCTCTTAATACACGTATGCCATTTATAAATTTATATAAATGTCTATTAGTTTTATAATTAGAACATTTTCTCTTCCTGCCCTTTGAACCCTATTAACTATTATACCAACCATTGGGGTACATACAGGGCTTCGTCTCACCTGTGCTCTGGCCTCTGCATCTAGATCATTACTCATTAGCCAAGCCAATTATCCTCCTCCAGGTGCTACACATTGAAGTTGCTTCTTGCAATTGGCCAAACTACATCTTTCAAGTCACAGTCTTCTCTTGAAAACCTGGATTGTTATTATACTGGAGCTTTGGGAGCTAAGAGGAATAAAAAACAAATGTTCAAATAACCTAAATTGTAACCTCGTACTTTATTTACGATTGTTAAATTTAAATAATAAATACATAAAAAAATAAACTTGCTGCATGTAAGTTCGTATCTCTCTCTTGATAAAGATGGCATTAATTCTTGAGTTGTATTTTTTACTGAATTAATTATTTCTTGAGGAGTATTATTCTCCACATTTTCGTCAAAGTCACTTGATTCACTCATTGTTTTTAATTAAAAACTCGATATAAACAGTTACTTTAATAAAAGAATAGCAAATTAGTTTTGTTAAATGTAAACCAACTCGCTAATCGTGCGTAAAGCTGAAGAATTCTCCTTCTTTACCGCCCTAGGGTGGTAAAGAAGAGGAATTCTTCAGAACTATAAGGCGCGCAATAAATTCAAGTACGTAAAGAATCACTTTCTACGCATCTAAACAGAGATACAATGTTTATATTTCTTATTAATCGTAGATAAAAGCCTTTAAAAGTGTCAAAACTTTGATGCAGGTGAAGAAATTTGTTTTCCTTATTTCCTGTAAAATGTTGTTCTTTGGAGATGGGCTTTCTATGTTATGGAGGCAGTATTTAGCTAGAAAGCTAGAACTTTTATGGATTAAGTATTTCCGATGACAATTTAAGTTAATAAAAACACAAAAATAATGTCATTTAAATAGGTTTTTTTTTAATTATGTATTAAGCATCAATAAGTGCAATTAATATGAACATTTTCAAAGCTTGTGTTTAAATTAACAAACTTTTATTTAATAAGTCTGGTTCTACTCAATATTTTTCATTAAATACAGCCTCCAACATGTGCTATTTGTTATCGCACACCACTGTTTAAGAATTAATGAATTTCGTTTCGCTAGTTTTGGACCTATTAAGTCAGATTGTGCTGGGACCTGACATTTAACAAAGTTATGAACAGTTTTGGAAAGAGTAACGACAAATTTTGTAATTCTGATCAATGGTCAGACCAAACCTTAATTCTATTTATAAAGATAAGTCAAGCAAGTTTATAATATATTGATAAAAATATTTTATTTTATTTTTATCCACAACATAGGAGGCACTTAACTTAACCCTGCAACGCTAACCTTATTTTTTCGGCACTTAACGCTAATCTATATATTTTTTTACGTACACGCAGTACTAATCACGAATCTAAGTTACTATTTAGCAAAAATTTCTATTTACATTTATTATTTATATTTGTTAGGTGTTTATTTATTACTTATGTGTTTATCGTGTTCATTTATTAATTACATTTTTATTGAACTGTAACAAGCCCCTAACTCTTATGTATTAATCAAATTTGTATTATTTTTATTATTATTATTTTATTTTGATTTTGTTATTATTTATTTATTTTTATTGTTTTTGTGTTTATTTACTATTTAATTTATTATATTTATTAGTAGAAATGTATACTAGTTTAAGACTAACTATACGTAATATTTACGTGGTGACTTGATGAAAAGTAACTGTCAATCCTCACTAAGCAATTGAGTAAAACTGAAGTGAGCATCTAATGCAACGGGAAGGTCTAGACGAAGCACTGAACGGGAGTGGAGATTGTGTGGTTTACAGTTTTTCTGTGATTCACATTTAACTAAAACTGTACGCAATTTTTACGTACATTTAGCGTTCTAGGGTTAATCCGCATAGTCTTCTGTTTGAAAATTATAGGAGAAAATCAATTTTTAAAATTTTAAAAATTAAAATCGATACTATCTCTTATAATTATTGTAACTAATGTCCGTACTAATTCAAAAAGAAGTAACCATTGTTAAACTATGCTTATTCTTATTAAGGTGTGTAGGGTGTTAATAACTTCAATTTAATCCGGTTGTTCGCTATATATCACCTCCTTTGAGGCATCTTCAGGCCTAAAGGAAGATTTTTAGATTTTATTTCTCATATCTACATTAACTTACAATTTTATATAACATGTTGACTTATAACTTTTTAACAAAACGTATAACAGCACACTAACCTTTAACAGTTCCTCCTTTAACATAACTTTATTTATTTTTCTTAGTTACTTTATTTATTTTTATTATTAAACCTTTATCTTGTTAATATTACACTAATTTGTATATTTTATATATTTAGAAGCAACATTCCTAAGCCTGAAGTATACCATATAAAATGTGAGGAAAGTGAACCAGATTCGGACCATCAACCTGATTCTATGGATTCCAAACAGGCCACAAAGGACGATACTCTTCCTGATCACAGGTATTTTCATGTCTAGTCAAGTTTTATTTAGAACTTTTGTTGGATACCCGAGTCAATTGGCGTATGAAAATTATAATTATCTTTTCTCGGGTACCTAAATAAATTCCTGACATGATATTCGTACACTAAATTTATCAATGTTTTATTTTATTAGCAGGTGTTCAGGAGAAGAAGATGAAGTGGGAGACTGGTGCTGCCCTAGAGAGGGTTCAACTAAGACTTGTGATTCTGACCTAGTCACTCCTTCTAATATTACCTCTGATAAACTTGTAAGTAGATTCTGACCTAGTCACTCCTTCTAATATTACCTCTGATAAACTTGTAAGTAGATTCTGACCTAGTCACTCCTTCTAATATTACCTCTGATAAACTTGTAATGAGATTCCTAATTTTAATTTTTTTGGTAAATAATCCTTCCCTAAAATCCACTTAAGGACACTTTTATTTATTTATTTATTTTTTTTCAAGTTAAGGGTTCTAAAAGGTGTCTAGTTAATTATTTCAAGCTTAATTTTGTTCAAATAAGTTATACTGAAAATTTGAATGTCTAAAAACAAAAATTTATTCAAAGGTTTCTAGGATTGCTAGAATTGCCTTAGGGTAGTGACACACCTGGTTGATGCCACTTGCTTCCGCCACCTGTCTTGCTCCACCCGAGTTTTTACTTTTTTCGACCAGTCGAGAAATAGACCCGGAGGAGATAGCTGTGTTTGCTTATCATTATGTTCGTGAAAGAAGAAGGGGAAAAAGGCGTTTTTGGGTTCATCCAATAACTTCAGACAAAAATAATACTAGTTTGTTTCATACAGTGTACCCCCATATCAAGGAGGAAAGTAACAATTTTTTAAAATTGAATTTTCAATTTTTTTCTGAATGTTGAATGGAACTTGCAACGGATTGCTTAGAATATTGAACAACAGTTTGACCAGTAAATACACTTATATGAGGGATGCAGTTAGCCCCTGATTTGATTTCCCCCAGATTTGATTGAAGGAGTGGGGGCTGAGTGGCAGGAGCTTGGGTGGCAACGTCTGACAGGTTCAATTGAAAACAATGAGCTGACCGGGTGGCGCCACCTTTAGGTGGCGGCTAGACCCTTGGACGGTCGACCGGGTAGTGCCACCCGGCGAGTGGCGCCCTCGTGTGGCAGGTTGCATTCTATTCTCATTGCTGACCGGGTAGCGAAGTGTGTCACTAGCCTTAGAATTATGATGAGTCCAATAAATTAGTGACATAATATCAAAACTTTTGGCTCATATAATATCTTATGAACTAAAATGGTTAGAGGTGTGAAATTTTTATTTTTGGTTTAGTTTGTAATGAACTCTAACTTAAAATTAATTTTACCTATCTAGATATCTAAGTATCTTTAATAAGATAATAGAGGGGGGGGGGGTCCAAAATGCCTTGAGATAGTTCCAATAAAGGATGGTACGGCTGTGCTCCCAGATAAATGATGTTGGTGAGAGACTAGATTCAATTTCCCTCCAGGAAGGAGTTGTTTTTATAGTAAATTTTGATAAAATGTTCAATATAATTAAATATTATCATGAAAACTCGAAACAACTAATAAATGGAAAACACTTGACAAAGTAATTATGTACTCATTTATGAGAGCATTTAGTACAAGCTGTATTTACAGATTTTTTCTGATGTCTTTTCTTATACCTAAATTTATAATTTGTATCAGTATGTCTTATGATCGTTAGTTTGATAGCAAGGATTATTGATAACAACTTAAAAATGAAATGCAATCTCAAAAAGCAACTTCAACATCGTCAAGAAAAATATCAACTGTATTTGATCAATAGATGTAGTTTGTAGATAGAAATAATGCTATTATACCTAAAGGGGGTAATAAAATGAAATAAGATCAGACTCTCCTCAAATATCAAATAAAATTTGTTTTATTGTCCTTAGTTTTTTTTTTCTTTCAATAAACTAATAATTTTAAGCTTTATTCAGTACTAGAAATATCTACATTCTCTCTTATCAACTTGAAATTCCTAGTTTAAAAGAAAAATTAAAATGTAATAAGAAATAGAAATTGCACTTTCTTTTGTAGATTATAATCTTACTTATTATTCCATAATACACTTGTTGGGCTCAAAGGAAAAATCTCAGTTTAACAAAGGTTGGGCTAGAGAGAGAAAATTGTATTTCCAGCCTTTGTCAAGATAAAAGAAGTTCCTTTTAGCTTTGAAAAAGAGATGAGAACCATAAGTGTGGAGGCATAATATTCATAATAATATAATATCATTTTCTTTGCAATTCTTTGACAAAAAAGAAACCCTAAGTATAAAAATAAAACCTAAAAAAATGTGCTTTTAATTTTTTTTTATTATATAAATGGTTTTCTCTTCAGTTAATAATTATGTAGTTAACATTTCTTAAATTAAGAATTCAACCATTTTTATCATTACAAAATGTTTAATTTTTAAAAAAGGTTGTAAACTTTTGTTTATTGATTCAATAATGTGTAGACTGCCAACTTAGAGAGAATATTTTTGTTTGTTGTTGTAGTTATTTCATAAGCCAGCTATGAATTTACTTAACTTTTTATACCTGATTAGCTAGGTCAGTCACTATAGTTAGGGTCAAGCACTATAGTCGGATCAAGAAGAGAATTCATTTTTGGAATTAAAAAACGGGTGTGGGGAGCTAATAAGAGCTTGAGATTTTGACATTTGGAAGGGCAGGCCAACTAGGCAAACAAAAATATCACTGGAATATCTAGAATGCCTTTATTTTTTCCCTCATATAGGTTGGCTAACTTTAATGTTAAAAATTAACTCTCTTTTTGATCTATCTCACTATAGTTAATTCATAGCATCATCATCATCCCTGGTGCTACAGCTCTCAAAGAGCCTGGAGCTGGCGTCTGAGGTCGTCCTCAACTTGGTTGTTCCACCGAAGTCTTAGGCGCCCTAACCTTCTTCCTTCTGGATTTCCTTTGTTGACCTTCTTAACATCTCTTCCTTCCGACATCCTCTCCACGTGGCCCAACCATCTCAATCTTCCTTTATTTCACAGACAATATCTGGTCTACTGTAGGGGAAAGTACCCCAAAACGGGATAGCTAGTGGTTTTTCTTGTTTATTTTTAATTGTGTGTAATAAAAATGAAAAAAATAAAACGCCATTAGATAAAGCACTTATTAAAGCAACATAAAAAAAAAAATTCATAATTTGTTAATAATATGAACACATTAAAAAAAATGATTTTCTAAAGTCTTACACTATCCCGTTTTACCCTCCCTAGGTTGGGTAAGACGGGATAGAGATTTTTTGGTGATAATTTTTTTTTTTTTATCTTTTCTTAAATATATATTTTTTTTTAAATAAAAAACTGCCTAGTTTTTGTTAAAAATAATTAAATGAATGTAAACTTAAAATAGCTTTACTATTTTTAAAAAAATTGTATACCTATCTACTTACACTTGGTTGTGTTTTTTACACACATTTTTTGTAAAAGAAGTCAAAGATTTGGGTAAATAAATGAACATACGTAACACTATATTTTTATTTGAAATATGAAACAACATGTAGGTAAATTAAACCATTTTACAATAGCTAGGCCCAATCGGAGCAACATTAATATTAACAACAAAATTAATAGGAACAACAAATAAACATGGACCATTAGAAAAACTTAAAATTATTTAAAAAAATAAATAAAAATCTTCACCTGAAGTTATGATTAATTTTAAAAGCTAACGTTACATTTTTAAGAACAAAATTAAAATAATTATATCTACAGAAAAAAGCTCCAAGGAAGACTGACTATTTCCACATAGAACAAAAATGAGTCATCTTCTTCATTCGGTCTGGCGCAAGCTTGGTGAGCCCAACCTTGGCAACTCGAGCACTGTATCCAGCCTTCTCCGGATTTTGATTCAAAATGGAGAGCGTTGCAGAAGATGCATCCTTCTTCTTTTCCATCTTCATCCGGAGGTTGGTTAAAACAGGATACAACAAAACTCTATCCCGTTTTGGGCATCTAAAAAGTATCCCGTTTTGCCCGACTGTGACGTTTTTCAAAACAAACATGCCTGAGGTCTGAACTGATACTCGCTAGGTATAGTTTTACCCACTAAATTGTTCGTTAAAAACCATACAACAAAATGCAATACTTACTGGAATTGCAACCTCTGAAGAACAAGACCAATGAGAGTTTTTGTGAAGCAGAAAAAAGACTGATGCTAGAAAAAATCTTAATTAAAAACTTTAAAAATTCACTACACCTAAAGTACAATTGCTTGCGACAAGCGATCAACTGATAATGGTAGAATAGTGGCCGGGAACCAACTTAGCCCTTCTCGTGCGCCCTAGCAGCACTAGTATCGCTACAAGCCCCGCTATCCTGTTTTGCCCGCCTATCCCGTTTTGGGCAACTTTCCCCTTCATATCATACAATAATTCATAGCATACACCTGTTAAACTAGGCAGCTGACTTCTGAATAAATAACAAAGTTGTTGATGGAAGCTAGAAGAGTCATATTATCATGAAAAATATATTTTTAAAAATTGTATATTTAATTGGTTAGTACATATAGCACACAGTGAAGAACACTTAAAGTAAAATTGAGCTATTCACCAACTGAAGTGTTTAAAATTGGTCTGTATTAAAAATTAGCTATTGCAATTCATTGCAGTCTTTATAAGTCTGCGGTCTTTATGGTAATACAATGATGCTTTAACAATATGGTAAAGCTGTAGTCATGATGGAGAAGAAGTTTGTTTATTTAAAGAGGGATAGGTTTTTTTTGTACTTTATGAAATTGAATTAAAATACTTGATTGTACAACTTATGTTTTATTTTTATAATCTTTTCTGAATGTAAAAATATATTGTAATGATTTAGAGTGATACTACGCAAGAGTCTGCATGCTGTGATGATAAGAGCCTGACTGAAGACACATCTGCTGGAGTAGAGGATGGTGAAGCATTGGTTAGAGCTTTAGAAACGAGGCGGAGATCCTGCCTTGATCATCACTGGGCAAAACCTTCCAACTCTGTAGATACTGATAAGTCTGAACACTCCATACCAGAACAAGGTAGTCACATATTCTTTTATCTTTCTTACTTTCCTTTCACAAAATCAGACAAATCCTGGGACTTTGCAGATATTTACTTGAGTTAATTCCTGTTGCTCCAAGCGAAACATAGGTCAGAAGAAAATTCCTTTTTCAAAGGTCCTTTAGAAAAGGTTATTCCTGCTTTTCTAATTTCCTCTCCAACTATTCTTTTCCAGCTCTTTCCTTGTGGATTCCATTCTAGTGTGTTCCTCACAACGGCCCTATCTTTATTTAATTGTGTCCTATCAAACGCCATTTTCTTCCTCTAATCTGGTTGGAGATGGACTACACTTTGAGAAGGTCATTAACATAATTTAAAATAAAGTAGAGTCTCGCTAATCCTCGGATTATTGGAAATTTATGAAAAATGTGAATTTGGGATTCTAATTTTTAACTATTTATTGAAAAATAATATGTACTTACATTCATATTTTATTTTCATTAGTTTTCAAATAATTTCATCCTAATTTGTTCCAATCACCCACTGTTACACTCCTAACTCCCGAGTAATAGTTTTTAGTGACACACCTTTATCTATACGCAACAACGCATCTATTTTCAGAGCTAAAGGAAGTTCGGTATGTTTCCGTTTACTAGTAAAAATGTTTCAAGATGATATTGGTTTAAGATCTTACTTAAAACTGAGGAAGAAGAAATAAATAGGCTTCCCAGAATTTGAATGTAAACACAGCTACTCAGACAGGAAAGAAATTCCATGTAATCATATGGATCCATCTCTACTAACACTGTCCTGTCTTTATTGTGTTTAATTCAGGGAAGCCTTCTTCTTTCCATGAACAATCTTTTGACTCGTATTCTTGGAAACTCGGATTATCGAGACTCTACTGTAGTACATATATATTTTTTCTTTTTTTTTAAAAAAAAAATGTTTTAAATTGTAAGGTAAGAATTTATTAAAACAGTGAAGGTGTTGTTTGGAATAAAAGTCCAAGAAGTAAGAATTTATTATGTGTAGTTTTTGGTTAATTTCTTTTGGATACACCTGCCTGTTAACCCTAGAATGCTTATCTACGTCATTTTGACGTGAATGTTTTTGAAAAAAGATGGTATTGACTCCACCACTAGTTTTTTTGCGTCCATATTCAAGGTAATCTTTCCTCAGTTAGTCTGCTTCAGGCAAATGTTACTAATAGTTTTGTCTTTTTAATTTTTGGTGGTATTTATAATAACTATATCATCTATACCACCTAGTCTGTATTATTTGTCCAAAAACTGGTCAAATATATATTGTTTATAATTTTTTAAAAAATAGTTTTTCTTGTTCTTTCAGTTTTTATATAACTATAGAAGTTAAAAATCAATTGAAAATAAATCACTGAATGCTAATAAAAAATATCACTTTTTCATAGTGTCTATTACATACTCACAAAAACCTGTGTGAACAAAAAACAGTGTTGTGTGCGCACTCGTGCGCGTAAGTGGTAGGGTTTAATGTCTAACGATGTTGCACTGATGCAAACTCATGAATCTTTTTATCTGGTGGCTTCAAAATAGATTTTTACTCATTTTTTCTAGTTGTACGTCATATTGACGTATGATAAGTAATGAAGGGTGTTTTTTAAAGATAAGTATTCTAGGGTTAATAAATATAGGAAATACTGGCAATTTTTCAATAAGAAAATATTAAATTCAAGATTTAGTGACAGATGAGCGAATATATTTTACTATGTACCATCTAAATTATATTTTACTATGTACCATTTTACTATTGTATTGTTTTGTTTAGGAGAGGAGAGTAGAGGAGAGGAAGGTACGGGTCTAGTGAAGCAGTCGTGTCACGACTCAGGCATAGACATCAGGGATGAAGTACCTCTGGCACCTCTACCTAAGAAGACATCGTACAGTGATGCAGATGTACTTCTTGCTGGAGACGGAGAGTTCGTACCTCCTATACCTGTTCAACCATTACCTCCAGCTGTAGAAGAAGAGAAGAAGAAGCAGTCTGTCTCCTTCTCCCTTGATGATGAGAAGAAAGAACCTGAAATTGAAAAACAGGACAAGAAAAAGAGCTATGTATAACTCAATAATTTAATTTAATTTTTAATATGTTTTATGATCTATTTATAGAGTTAGGGAGAAGTTGTTTCTTGTTTTAAAAAAATCTAGCAGGATAATTAACTTTTAATATAAAAAACATAAAAATCTCTCTAAAGACTAACATAAAGGATTTGGCTTTCCCAAATAAGTAAAAAGGAATTGATTGGCTATCAGAAAAACCATCCTAGATTATCTACTAAGTACTAGAAGTCATAATGCGCTAGTATTTCTTATTTTGCTGGACAATCTCAGACATCCAAAAAGATTTTCTGGATAGTTATTATTATTATTTTTTTTAAATAACGCCTATGCCGTTGGCAACAATGCCATTTGGCTTCTTGCAGCCCAATAAAGTTTTGCCATGGTGGCACTGTCTATATTTAAGTCTAAATTGTTTCTGTCATTCTTGATGACATCTGTCAATGCTGTACATACTGGGAGGTGCTGGCCATTCATCTCATGTTCTTTTTCATGGCTTCCTTTGAAAATGTTAAAACATGTTTCGATGCTGCATAAAATACTATGAATGATTTGACTTCTGTAATTATTTTATCGTATCTACTTAAAAACTATTTTTTAGACCATAACAATTAACCAATATTTTTGTTCACAGATGATTAAAAGGTTGTCATATCCGCTGGCCTGGATGGAAGGAATTACAGGTAGTGAAGACAGGGATTCTCTTCCCTCATCAGCTGATTCTCATCCCTCACAATCATCGTCTGTTTTCTCCAAAGTTTTCTCCAGGTTTGACACTTTCACCTAAATAAAAATAACTTAACTAATCAAATTCCCTAACAAAAAAAAAAAATAAATAAATAAACTAATTTTTACTTTATTTTTTTTATAACCAACAGCTTACTAATTTTCTAATCCCTGAATAATAAAGCTCTCGTTTTTTGTGAGTTCCCTCTCTCCCTTCATTCATCTCCATTAAAAGTAATAAATAGAAATACATAATTTTATATGCTGCTATTTACATAAAATAAAAAAATAAAAAAAATAAATGAAACAGTAGTTGCTTTCCAATATTGAATAAGATTTTTTTGAGGTACCTTTTTTTATAGGTTCTCCATCTGCTATGAATAAACCTGCTGATACCACCTTTAAACTTAGGCTTTGATTACATTGAATTCCTTTTAAGTATTTTGTCCTTTAACATTTTTTTGTGAACCTACCTCAATTGAAAAAAAAAATATGATATAAACAAATAAATAACAAGAATTATTTTGCTTGATCCTAACTTTTACTTTTAGTTCACAACTGCTATTATATTTTGCCTCTATGTACTAAAGGTTTCTGTTCATTTTTTACTTTCTCATATAGAGAGAAAGTATTGTGATGGCATGAAAATTTGATTTTGAGATTTGGATGGATTTACACGTTTTGAGGTCCCCTGAATCCAAAAAGTGGGTTTTAAAAAATGTCTGTCTGTGCAGACGCCTAGAGTCTAAATTACTGGACCGATTTTTGCGAAATTTGGTTTACATGTGCAGAAAAAATCATACCCCACGGCGGACTCAAAGAAATAAATTTTAGCTCAAAATTTGGCGCTACCCCCAAAAAATCTGAAAAACGTGAAACAAATTATTGCTCGAAAACGGTTCCGACCATTTTGATTAAAAAATTCTAAAATGTAGTCCATTGAAATTAAAATCTAACGATATAAGCCGTTTTCCCAGGAAAAATCTAGTTCCTGAGAAAATAGTTTTAAACGTGGACAGAGAGAGACTGGGTTCTATGAGGGGGTTTTATGATACATTTTTATGAAATGTTCAATAATAATTAAATGTACCTTCGAAAACTAATAAATGGAAAACACTGGGTTAAGATATTATGAACTCGTGTATGGGAAAGTTTGTCTGAGTTGTCTCGGACCGATTTTATACTTATAAATTTAATTTGGTTGAGGATAATAGATAACAAATGATGTGAAAGAAAATGAGCTTTTTCATTCTAAATCACTTAATATTATAAAAATATAAACAGAATTACGGAGTTACCACAAATGTAGTACCTTGTTATACATTTGATTGCAAGAGCTATACTTCTAGCTACATCGACAGATTGTATGTTTAGTACTAGAGAAGATACTTAGTTTAGGACATTAAAATATTACCAAGAACTTAGATTTCTTGGTTATTAAATTTATTAACATTGGAAGTTAAGAAATTACATTTATTTTTATGGTTGTTATATTAATTGATTTAATTAAAGATGGGGAATAGGTGTAACTGAGTAGTTAGTGTATTTACAGTCATGGTCTATACACCGACAAATCTGGTGTGTTGGAATCCCAGAGGTGTGAGGCATGTTTCACTGATGACCAGATTAAGTTGATCTGATGATCAGATTAAGTTGGTGTTTTAAGTGGTCAATCCCCCTTCTGTCGTAACCTATTGATGTATTCATTGAGGCTTAACAAGGGATGGGAAAAATATGAAATGTTTTTATGTTTTAACTTAAGGTCACTCATAGATAATGGCAAACCTTTAAGAAGTGTCAGCTTAACTGAAGTCCATTTGAAATGAGTTCTGGCAAGTAGAAAGCAAATGTGTTTTATCTTTTAAAATAAATGTTAAGGATCAAGCAGATATTCTTGGTTAACTATTTCTGTTGGTAAATTGACTGTCCTGTAACTGGTGTGTGGTATATTGTTATGTTGTTGCTGGCTTGATCCTCCCCCTACACTAGTTCTCCGATCAACATGGTGACAGACCTAGGTTCCGGCTTATTCACCAAAACACCGAGCGAGGACGGGAGTGGGCGGTTCCAGTTCCCCCCTCCCGATACGCCTCCCGTCACCTCCTCCTCTGCACCCACTTCCTTCTCCCCCTCAAACATCTTCAATTCCGTTGGGTAAGACAATACAAAACCATCGATCCTACAAAAATTCATCTCTACAACGAACCAGTTTCTTATTCGCTTGCGTGGAATGAAAATACTGATTCAAATAAATATGATACCGATGGCTAAATTATGTTTTGTGAAAACATCTGTTAAACTAAGTTAGTTGCTATTGTAAAAGTAACAACAATACTAAATGCTTAAAATACAGTCCTTAATATAATTTTTCTTCATTAAGTTACTCAGCCTCCACATTTATGAATGATACAAGTCGTCATATTGATCAAATCTTTGCCCATCTAAAGTGTAACAATTAAAATCACTTAATGAAAACTCATAACTAAAGTTTATGAATTAACAGCGAATAAATACCATCATACTCTCCTCTTTTTATTTAATAATTTATAATTAAAAGATTCAACTACATTTTTTTTACAATATTTAGTAACATGTTTGACCTTATTCATATAATTTAGCCATAATCATGTATTGAAATCAATGTGTGTTTAAATTCCATGTGACTGAGTCAGTGTTGTATTGGCTGCTTTCCCCTGGCTTAATCCTCTTCTTATTGTAGCAACAGACTCCTTTGACATTTTCCTTAATGCATTCAACTTTAGAACAACTGATTCATAAATATTTGATTTTGTAATTTACATAATATCGTTCTTTGCTTAAATCCTACACTGTTTATGTAATGTCCTTACTAGTGGCGTATCCAGCGGCTAGGTCTGGAGTCAGTTTAGATTTCGGAGGGGGGGATACTTATTCAACAAAGCAGCTGCCCCCCCCCCCCCCCCCCTGGATACGCCACTGGTCCTTACATAAAATATCTACATTAAATTTATGATGTAAAACAAATACATTTATCTAGGGAGCAGACATTTTTTATTGCAATCTTTTTACAAATTAACAGAACTCTGAAATTGAGATATTTTTATTGTGCATTTAAAAAATAAAATTTTAATTTTTGTAAAATAAACTAGGTTGTGCAACTTCTGGCCATTCTTGGCTTGGGATTAAAGTAGTGAACTCATATTTTGTGGCCTTAAGCTCTCAACTGTTAGTCAAAAAATATTAATTTTCAAACTCTTATATCATATCTGTTGCCCTCATTTCGCTCATTTAAATGAATGAACATAGATCCAATCTAAATTATCCTATTGGCGGGGCCTGGGTAGCCCAGAGTAGAGAGCGCTTGCCTTTCGATCAGGCAAGTAAAGCAGCATCAGGTGTGGTCAGTAGGACGGGGGTGTCCACTTGACCTTGAGCTCTGGGTTCAATTCCCGGACCAGGCCCTCCGCTCAATGTTCACCCAGCATTGTTTAAATAAATGGGTAGCTGCTCGAATGAGTAGCGCCACCAGGTTTCAGCCTGGAAACCATGAAATACGCTCTCATTTCGAGTCACATCGAAGGAGTCAACGACCAGTCACTTCACTCATGTGTGAAGAAGTTAGGTTCCTAACCCGGGTTTGTTCAATGGGCCCACCTAAGTGGCCTGCGTCTTCGGGCGTAAAAGCCCCCTGGAATAATAATAAAATAAAAATAATAAAATCCTATTGGCTAAACCTTGAAATTCAATCATTTAAAGAAAAATCAACAATTTGATTTACAAGAAAAACACCAACTAAAAAACCTATTAATTTATCATTTTTAAAAATGCAGAATAATTATTTAATAAGGAATTTGAAATATGAATTAATAAGGAATTTGTATATGAATTCTTTTACAATATTTGCACTGAACACTTAAGCTCTCAAACTCACTATTTTTACTATTAATTTCTATTTCTATTTTTACTATTAATTTCTTTGCTAATACTTTAAAAATTTATTAAGTTTGTACTTATGAAACTATGCTCACTTATTTTTCTGTGTACACATCAGTTAAACTTGTCTCTTAATAATTGATTTAGAGAAGATAGTGAATAATTAATTTATATGGATTTACTCTAAAGTTAAGAATGACTTAAGGGAATGTCTTGGAAGGAATTGTGTGATTGTTGTCCAGATAGGTGTGCCATTTTATTCCTCCGCATCAAATGCTTTTGTATTTTCGTTAGCTCTTCACTGTTTTATCTTCTTGGTTCCCCCACTATTATTCCAAAATTTTGCTCGTAAGTGTTTAGTTTTAAGTCATTGTTTAGTTGTAACACTACTCTTTTTTTTATGAAAAATTATTTTATTTATTGTTCCACTAATTTATTATTTCACTTAGCCTGTTTGTATTTGCTCGAAATTGTGTTCTCCTCTTATTTTGATTAAATAATTGTGTTTGTCTGTTTTATTTATAAATTATGTTTATTTTATTAATTTTATTTCTCTTGATGTTGTGTTGCGAATGAAATTTTAGATTAGGAAGTATATATAAATTATTGCATTTGATGGATTTTTTTAATTTTAATTTTCTCTTTTTAAGCTGGAGTGAATGTATCTTTCAAAATTTTAGAGGGATAGCAATATAATTTTGTACTACCTGACCATTTTTGTTAAAACTTTGTTTTGAAAAAAAAAAAAAAAAAATTATAATGCCAGCAAAATTCCTAATTTTGAACTTTAAAATGTTTTTAAATTTTTATGAACCAATACTTTGCCATTAACTAACTAACTCTGTGGCTACTATGCCATTCATTGGGGTGTTGCCCATGATGTTGCCATGTGTTGATCTTTGGCCTAGGGCTGAGGGGCTTATAAAACTATTACTTTGCCATTTATGATTAAAATGTGTAGTATATTGAAAATTCTCTGTGGGAATTAAACATTTTATGGATAGATTTGTTCTTATTAGAGAAAGAATTAACGCTTGTTAATTCTTACGCACTTCTTCTTGTCACAAAAATTAATTTGTTTTGAACTGCTTTGAATAATTTTAATGCGTTTTTGAAGAACTTTGTCCATTATGCCAAGAAGAAACAATAAGAACATATTAAGGAAATTCAAATGGTTCATTACTGTTATTAAAAAGTAAGGGACAGTATACCCATGAATCTGAGTTCATTTCCAAGAAAGGTGGATTCATTTTTATCTGTCTTACTTTCTTTATCAATAATATTAATGATTTTGAACATATTATTCCTAATTAGTCTTGCCCCTCCTCACACAATACCATTATAACAAATTTATAAATTAAATTAAATACTAAAATTAAACTATAAAATAGTAATATTTACTAAGATATTTAGAAGCATGAATGAATCTGAATTAGCTATGTGACCCTTACCCTGTGATTTTTAGTCTGTGTGTGCTGCATGATCAGTTATTACAAGTTATTAACTTATTCAATTATAACATTTATTTATTTGGATTTTACTTCTGCATCAAAAAAAATTATATTGAATATTTTTTTTTTTATTCAATTTTTTTACATCAGTTAATCCTTTTTTTATCTATTGGATGATTAGATTTAAGATTTTTTTTTTTTTAAAGCCAAAATGATTAATCATGTTTAATTATTAAACTGTAAGTTGAAATATATTCTGTACAAATTATTATCATTTCTTTTTTGAATACTTATTTATTTCACCTACTTCAATATATCAGGAGGAGTCTTCCAGAAACCATTGAGTATTTTTATTATATTATTATTTGTTTAAGTTTACAAAGTAGGGTAATTTGGTAATTGTTTTAAGACATATTATAACTTTGTACTTGTAAAAATTAATACGTTGTGAAAGTTGTATTTACTTGCAAATTGACAATTATTGAAATTATTTTAATTTTTAATCGAGTGTTGTAAATTTGTGATATATAGTTAGTGCTATATTTTTTTTCGATATTTCATTATTTCAGAGTATTTTGAATCATAATTTTAGAGTAATAAATATTGTTAATTGTAATTATATCTCACATTGTGAGACCTCATTATAATAGTAACTTTAAATGCTATTAATCAATTAAGATTCCTCTGGATTTTATGTTAAAACATGGAAGGTATTCTTACAAGTTAATATTCAAGTTAGAGTTGTAAAAAGAAATATTAGAGCAAGAGTGGGGCCTGGGTGGCTCGGAGGCTAGAGCGCTCGCCTTGCGATAAGGCAAAGTTAAGCAGCTTCGAGCCGGGTCAGAAGGTGACCGCAGCTCTGGGTTCGATTCCCGGACCAAGCCTCCGTTCAATGTCCACCCAGCATTGTTTAAACAAGTGGGAAGATCCTTGAAAGAGTAGCGCCACCAGGTTTCGGCCTGGAAACCATGACGATGACACTCCTGGTTGTAATACAACTAGGAGGGGAGTCATGGTTAACGACCATATCTTCACACTAGTGTGTGCAAATTTCGGTCCCTAACCCGGGTTTGATGTATGGGCCCACCTAAGTGGCCTGCATATATTCCACAAAAAATTGCTCTTTCTAACTTACTTACTTACCTCATGGGGGTACAGATCTTGTAGTGCTCAGGCCTCCTGAGGTTCTGGTTTCAATTTCTAAAAGGGCCCCACGTTAATTTTGGATGTACATTCAGCATCATGATATAATTGGGTATGTACTTAAGAGAAGTGGCATCTATCCAGAAATTAATGACAATTATACAGTATATACAGCTGGAGGGACACACTAACCCTGTGTTAACTTTTAAATGTAGTTACTTAGGCCTAGGCGTTCATGGGATTTGGCTATTATTGGCCTAATATATTTTTTAATTGTTGTTAATAGATAATTATTTGCTAAGTAAGAAGTATAGAAAATATAACATAGTGCGAGAGGCTGTAAGGCTCCGAGAGTTGACTTGTAATCAATAACTTGGTTTTCCGATAAAATCCGCATCATGAAGGGGTTGACGTCTGACATTTCACTTCCACTGCTGGAAGCATCTTCAGGGGTGTTGTGCATCGTGATGTTGGCTTGAAGCAGACTGTTCCTGGATTTCAGGGGGTTCCTTTACTCGGGTTAATCTTTTGTCGGGATGATGCATTCAGGCAGGTGCTACCTTTGTTGGTGTTTCTTTGTCTGGTGGGTAAAGTTTTAACAGAGTAGATGGTTTCAACCTTTCTCGAACCTGGAAACCTCTGGTCAGCTCCTGCACCAGGCAGATAGCAAGAGGTGGCACCGCTGTAACTTTCCGACTTAACCTGCCTGACAAAGGAACACCAACAAAGGTAGCACCTGCCTGATTGCATCATCCCGGCAAAGGATTAGCCTGTGTAAAGGAACCCCCAGGAAATACAATCCACAGTTCAATCTACTGCCTAAAAAAAAAAACAGTATAAATATGCTTGTTCTTCTCTCCAGTCTAGTAGCTTGAGTTGGCTTTGAGTCAAACATCATGAAGCATCACACCCCTGAAGATACTTCCAGTGGAGGAAGCAAAAGTCAGACTTCGACCCCTTGGTGACTCAGATTTCACTGGAAAACTAAGTTATTGATGTAGAAAATATACATATTATTAGAGTGAAATTATTACATACTCCTCTGCATATATCCTAAACATAGTTATGAATCTTCCATGTTTTAACTTCCGACCTTTTGGAGTCTTAATACACTTTTTTTTTTTATTTTAATAGTTAAATTACTGGTATTATATTATTATTGTTTATCGTTGTTTAATGTATACACTCACATTTTGTTAATCACATCCCCCATAAGTTTGTAACTTTGTTTTAACAATAATTTCTTAACTTTATTTGAATGTTTGATTTATAGTATCATTGATTTTCTGAATAATAATCAATTTAGAAAATTGATATTAGCTATTAATTTGGACCGAAACTCTGTAGTATAAGAGTTAAGGAAACTTAGAAGTGATCTAAAAGTGTTTAAAATTAGTTTTATAATATCTTAACAATTTTTAAGTTATTATATTCAAAATGTTCTGAAAATTATTCATGCTAACCTAGGATACCCTTGTATTTTTTTTTTTTTTTTAAAAAAAACTCTTTTCTTAATAGCTAAAATATACAAGGGGACACAAGGTTAATAGCATTTTTTTGTCTGAACATTTTCACAATCTTATTTATAAAAAAAAAACCGATTTTGACGATACAATATGAAGACTGTGTTATCATCATTATCATATTTTTACAATACCACTATCTTAACCTAGTTATGTCTCTATTGTAGTCATCCTGCTACGTTAATTCCGCCGTTTATATAGAAACTCATAGTTAAGAAATAACAGAGAATAACTACTTTTTCTCTTTCCGACAGTTTTCAGTAATTAATTAGTGTTTCTAGTTTTACAATACTTCAAGCTTTAGGTTTTAAAACCTCCAGATCTGCAAAGGAACTGTTCACCTTGTTCACAGCTTCTAAACTTTGTTAATTTATATTAGATATGAGGAGTTGATAAATAATAATAAAGAAAATTTAGGAGCGGAGAGATAGCTAATGTTATTCTTTATATTATTTATTTTTTATATTAAAATCTTAAAACTAAACAATTTAACTATGTAGTCACTAATTGAATTGGTTGTTTATTATTTCAGGAGGCCTTCAGTCGGTACGTTTATTCGTCAGCAACACCCACAGTACAAAACAGCGGGACCTAAACTCGATTACAGGTCCATGGTATCTGTCGAAGACATGCCCGAACTCTTTGTCTCATTCGATAGTGAGTACTTACCTTTTTAATTCTAATTATAGATAACAATTCATTTTCTTCAATATTACAACAAATATAATATAAATTAAGTGGTAAATAACAATGTTAACAATATAATTAAATATCATATTACTCTACAGTTATTAATTATTATGTTTGTTATTACAAGTTAGGACTAAATTCAAAAATAATACTATTGCTCCGGGTATTACTTTGTTTTTTTTTTAATATAAAGAAAAAATATAATTTCAACTTATCTACATGCATTTGATTAGCTAATTTCTCAATTATTATCAAACATAATTTTAGCTCTGCTTTTCCATATAATAGGTTTTTTAACATTAATATTATATATTTTTACTAACAATTTTTTGTTAAGATGGTGGCATATCTTTATTTTAAAACTATTTATTATTATTAATATATTTCATCAATAAGTAATTTTAATATGACAAATTAGTCCCTGACTGTCTTTCTCCACTATCTCACACACAGTGGCGTAACTATGGGCCCACGTGAGCCCACATTGCGGGGGCCCCTAAATTAATGATGAGGGGGCCCCCAGATCTAAACAAAAGAGGTTTTTTTTTTTTTTTTTTTTTGCTCATTAATTTTGTTTGGCGAGGGCCCCTAAAAAGTTTTTGCGGGGGGCCCCCAATACCCTAGCTACCCCACTGCTCACACATTACAACAAACACTCCACTTCACTTCAAAATACACATACTATCATAGACTCCTAAACCTCGACTTACGCAGTTAGATCGTTTCCACAAATTATATGTATGTTGAATTTCTCGTAAGTTTAGTTCACTTCTCTTACCATTTTCTTTTGTAACGTAGGCTGAAAATAACAAAACGGCTGATTTTATTCTAACTTTAACAACTAAATGACTAAAATTAAGAAAATAAGAGCACATAATATGTAACTTTATAACATCAATAAAAGCTAAATAAATAAATTATATTAGTTTATATTTTTGAAAAAAAAAAAAAAATAATAATAATATTTTGTAAGCCAGAATTTTATGTAAAGTCAAGGTATGTCTGTATGCCCATTCATTTATTTTATTTATATGTTTTTTGAAGGGCGTTTGACAACTTGTTCTTATACACCCAGTACCCATTCATATATCCATACATTTTTCATCAAAAATATTATTTGTAGAAATATGACATCTTCATAGACTGAGGTTAAAATCTTTGATTGCCCCAGAGCTTTAAGGCTCTATAATTTTTCTCTATAGACAGAAACACAAAAACGGTTAAGTGCTTCAATTAAAGCACTTAAAATGGTCTTTTAATACAAAATAATAACTAAAGTGGCATTAACACGTGCATTTCAGTTATCATTTAAATCCATCAAAATGTTTATTCCTTTCATTCTTTCCCTTTTTAACTATAAAGTTTTGGAAGAAAATATAAACTTTTAGTAGAATTAAACTTTTAATCAACCACTAGTTGATCAATAGCTTAATAGTTTGACCAATAGCTTGTTCATGAAGGCCTAGAATGTTTCTCATAGGCTAAAATAATTTCTTACTTAGCCCTCTACCCTTCTTATACTGCTGTGCTTCTGATTTAATGCTCTTCATCTAGGAAGTTTAGACAGCTCTTGGGCCCAGAGTAGCCTAAACTTTTTAGATTAAGATTTTTTTTTTTACAATTTGCAATCATAATACTTTCTTTGTCTTCCATTTTTAAGCCTTTTATTTCTTCCAAAAACTCTTCAATTCATAATTGTTTGAGGTATTGTTAAATACTGGCGGCATTAGTCCATAAAGTGTCTTATTTTTCTCAATTCTTCATTTGACTATTTCATAATTAAAGCCATTGTAATTGGTCTTCATAAAATCCTAGCTTTTTTTCATTTTTTATAATAAACTGATCAATATCAAAGAATAAAGACTTTTAACTTGTATTTACTACAAATATAGATCTTAACTTTGCTTCCCTTTCATCCATATAGCAGCCAATACACATACGCCCTTATTCAAATAACCCTACTCACTTCCCTTCTCTTTTATAAACTTAGTTTTGATGCTAAATTTACAAAATACTGTGATTTTTAGAAGTAACAATATTTGAGCGGAGTCGAAGGGAAAAAAATAATATATTTTTAATTGACATACAATAACAAACAAAATATTTTCATAGAGATTAAATAACAAGTGGAGGAAAATAATGTCAAAACGGAGTTATAAAATGTCGGAGGTGGAGACGCCACAATATTACACACAATTTAACTTGGAATATATAAATGAAATATATTTATTTATTATATTATAATCTATCATCTTTATACACCCATATGCTGCCATCTTTGATTTAGAACTTTGACTTATCAGTAATTTTAAGAATATATCACTTTTAATTATACTATCATGCAACGATACAAAAAAAATAAATAAATAGCTTTCTTAATTATATTTTAATGATGGGTAGGGTTTAAAGGAAAAATTAAAGCTTGACTTTTGCTAAATTTAGATTCCTCTTTGGTTCATCTTCAGGCTGAAAACCACATTTATTGTCAGTAACTACATTTTGCTACATTTTCTAACATAATGCATTCTTAAATTGCTTTCTATGCACCTGATTAAAAGATTAAATTCTTCTAGAAACTTAAATTCTTTTTAATCTAACCTTGGTGGTTTATTTTCAATCCCTGAAATAATTTATTTTCAGTTATAAGAGTGGTCAATGTTAAATATATTTGAGTCTCTATTGGATTTTAAATAATTTATACTTACAGTTTAGGATCATTTGCTGAAAATTAATTATTTCAGGGATTATCAATAACCACAAAGGTTAGATTAGAAAGAAATTATAGCAAGAACAGGATGGGATTGTAGATATTAATCTTCTAGCCAGGTATATATAGAAAGCAATAAGAATGTATTATGTTACAAAATATAGAACATTTACTGTAGTTAATGACAATAAATGTGGATTTCAGCTTGAAGATGACCCAAAGAGGAATCTAAATAAAGCAAAAGTCAGACTTTAATTTTGTCTTTTAGACCCTACCATCAATTAGACTAATAATACAAGGAAACAAACCTTACTACTTCTTAATTAAGTTTTGAAATAATTGTGCAGAAACAATAATATTTACATACTTTTTCCAATTTTGAACAAATTAACAACTTAAATTATTAACAATAAACCATAAAATAAACTCTAAAATACATTACGATAAATCGGCAAAGTATAGCCACACACTGGTCTGTTGGGATTTTAACAAATAGGAATTAGTTTTTAACTAGTATAATTGGCTCATGGGGCCATTTAGAAATTTGTTTTACCTATTATACCTTTTGAACCATTGATTATAATGATGTGAAACAAACTTCTCCAAACAAAATAAAACTACTCTGAAGTGTCTAGCCCAATCTGTTCCCAACATTTTTTTTTTAAAAAAAAGAAGATATTTTGGCGCAAGTTGCGCAAATAAATTATAACTATGATTTTTTTGCTGATTGCTAAAAAAAAATAGAGGGGAACACAACTCAAGGTGCAAAGATGAATGGGTACAAAAAAAGCCAAATTTATATTTATTCTCAGGGCGTCTCTTTCATTTAGCAGCCCACAGGAAGTATTTCTGTTAAAAAAATCTCTGACCCTTAATCGTCAACCCCTAGTTTTAAAGGGACAATTTTTTTGGGCATCTCTATAATTTTCCTGTACACATAACATAACTGCAGAGTTTCAAGTTTTTGTGTTTGGTCAGACAAGCGCAGGAATGTATAAGTGTCCACATTTTGGATTGCCGACCTTAAAAGGCTACACATTTGTATGAATACTAAACTTTTCTCCCTGCTCACATTTTCACTAAAAAAGTACTTCAATTAACTCTTCTATACATTTAAACAAAAAAATGAAACAAAATTAATTGTTACAATAATTGTGTATAGTTATATTGCATTAGTTGATACTGTGCTTATTCTAATTTTGTTTATCCATGCAAAGTGACCATATTAGCTGGAGTATATTAACAAAGGCACTAAAACGAATATAGCACATCCTGCCTTCAATGTTTCCAATCCATTATTATTTTTTTTTTTTCCTTTTTATTTTTATCAATTATTTCTAGAATTAGCGAAAAACTGTGTAATAAGCTTGTTTTATTTGATTAAATAATTTTGACATATTAACATCTATTACCTTTTCAATTAAAAAAAGAATCACATAATCATAAGTTTTAAAGTCAAAGAAAACATAAACTGTATAAAAACAAAGAAATCATTCTTCATTTGTTTTATATTTCTTGCTAATCGAACATAGTAGTTATTTCATTAGCGTAGTTTTGTTATTAGATATCAGGTAATTATTTATTATTTTAGTTTATTTTTATTTATTCACTCTAGATATTTAATTAGATGTCTGGTTTTGATAAAAGTGTGTAATATTTTGTTTATTTTTAAATGTTTAGATTTATTTGGTGGTTAGAACCTTAGGCATATTTTTATTAGAATATATTTTTACTTGTGTATTTTGCTATTAAGCTTATGGCAACATCTATAATTTAACATTTTCAGATAAATTATTTTTTAAAGAAATAGTACTTCTCCGCTCTTAGCTTGATATATGGTAGCAGGTAACATGAAGTAAATAATTTAATTTTAACGCTTAGTCTTAAAATGTTTTCAAATTTTTTAAACACTAAGTGTCCATGCAAAGTGGATTTCGGTGAACACTAAGAGGAGATAGTGTACAAAAAAGTGTCTAACATCAAGCTAGACTTTTGTGAATAATTTCATCTTTTGGTGCCTTTTAAGAATATGTGGTCAGCTTAGTTCGTCTGCGGGACATATCATTGATAAAAACAATGATGGAGAGCGGCCATGTCCTGCTCCCCCATTTTGGTGGACAGTAAAATTTTTATGATCCGAGTACAGGATTTGTTAGTAGACCAAAAATTAAGTTGATGTTAGTTTGTCACTTAATAGGTGACCACTTTAACTATAGTAATATTTTAATAAATACAGTAGAGTCTCGTTTATCCAGACCCCGCTAGTCCGGACATCCGTATAATCCGGCCGGGCCAAAAACTATGTACAAATTGGAACCAGGGCCTGTTAAGATTTATTAATTGTTAAGATAATTGGAGTTTCTGCTTTTATTGTCTATTAAAATGTATAAAATTGTTCCTAGTATAGTTTATAGGTGTATATTCAAAGTCTAACACGAGGACTACCCGGTATTTTGTTAAAAATTAACAGATTTAAGAATAAGTAAGAACATTGATAAATCTGTTTCGGTTCCATAGAAATGTAGGGCGGAAGATATAAAGGAAGTGTATTCCAGGAAGTACAATTATATGTGACAGATGGGGAAGGGTTTTAAGAAACATGTAGCGGCGGCTCAACCCAGTTCCATAAAATTTTGCCAAGCCAACAATGTCTAATGTCTCAACTTTTTGTGAAATGATTATCGCTCCCCGAATTTCATATCGGAACTCAGCCTGTTTATCAGGAAGTACCTTCTATACCTGCCACCTGCGTAATAGATTGTCTTTTTATTTTAATTCATTTGATATTTGACGTGACTGGTGACAGAACAGCTCTTAACTTAAATCCTACGTCGTACAAGCATGTTTTGGAGACTAATAGAAGTAATTTTTACGATAAAAACCTCGATTTTAATAGTTTTACTCTACTAAAGCTTGTTCTACAGACACATTAAAACTGATTCTGTTTAATCCGGACTTTCAGTAATCCGGACTGGGTTCGGTCCCGTTAAACCCGGATTAGCGAGACTCTACTGTAACTTAAGTGACAAACTAACATCAACTTGATTTTACTAATTCTGTACTCAGGATCATAAAAAATTGATTGCCCACCAAAATGGGTGTGACATGGCCACTCTCCATGGTTTTATATTTTTTTTTTTTCAAATGCCTATTGCCAAGCTATGTCCCGCAGACGAACTTAGCCGACCACATATTCTTAAAAGGCAACAAAATATTAACGTATACACAAATTGCTAGCTTGATGTTAGTCAAACACTTTTTTGCACGCTTCCTCCTGAACTATAATGAATAGTTTATTTGAAATTACTTGACAAAATGGGCACTAGGGAGCGCTGGCTCCTCAAGTGATTAAGGGCTGACTAAATATGCCCACCTATAGAAAGCTAAATAAGCCACCTTTAGAAGGAACAGTAAGTGCTGTACTTTAGGAAATTGATCCACAGCAAAATCCAACAGTGGATTTTAAAAGAACCTTAAACTTTTTATTCTTAGGCTTTTATTGTGTTTTATTGTTTAATTGCTGTTCTGAAACTCAGTATTAGCCCTTAATTATACCAAAAGTATTCAAGTATATAATTATAAAAAAAAGTGACAGAAAGTATTAATTATATTATTTGTGGATCCTTAATGTGTACTATTCCCATATTAAAATGTCAAAGGTTCTTTCAAAAAACTATACTCCTTAATTTCTATTTACCTCATTTACTCATTTATGTCAAGTTATTGAGAGCAGCTAGATACATTTTAGGACTTTTAGAAAAAAAAAAAATTGGCTAGGTGCACCAGTAGTTCTAGGTCTGCTCTTCTCCTATAGGGAGTAAATGCTTTTATGTATAGTCACAAGTACTATTTTTTTATTATAAATATTTATTTTTATTTCATTAATAAATTATCTAATATCATTTGGCTTAAGTTTTTAAGAAATAATTCAGCGTTGTATGACAGCTCTTTCATTTGAAATTTTTAATATTTCCAAGTGGAGCGTTACTCCCTAAGACTACTTTTAGTTCATAGTGAATTATAGTTGGTAAATTTAATGGAAGTTTGAGTTTTTGAGGATTTATTGAGTTTTTTTTTCAAACTTACTAGATTGTTATCAGAATATCATAGAAGGATGGTTAAAATATGTGATTTACACAAATTTATATGACCTTATTAATAATTATATATACAAATCAGTGGCACAACTGCCTACCGGAAGGCTTAGGCCTGCCAAAGAACTTATGCAACTGTATATTTAGTGATGAATGACACGGGGTTGGTTCGTTGGTCTATCAGCTGTATGAGATGTATAATTGGCATTCGTAACTAGATAGAACATATTATGTAGAACATTAATTGTGGAGCCTCACTCCAAGGTGAGAATCCAACTTGGATTTTCTGCTGCCAAAATGTGAATATTTGCAATTAGCTACCAGGGCTATTTGACCTTATAATTGTTTGATAATTATATATTATATATTCCCCCCCCCCCCCCCCTAATATCAGATGCCTTTTAATACCATTGGGTATTTTAATTTCGATATTTCTTAAAAAGTATAAAAGCCACCACTTTAACCATATTGCTATTTGAACTGGCTTTCATTCTCAGTTCCAACTTAGCTCTTCTTCTTCTATCCCTGTCATAAGCTTCTTAAGTGGTGTTTAGCGGACTCTACACCCCTCTTAAGAAGTTATTGACTAGGACTAAGTAGAGTTATGTAGAGTCCGCTACATAACTCTTTAAAAAGTGTCAAATGGGATGATGTAGAGCCGAATTGTTACTGATGATGGTTGCGTTTGGCTGTTCTAGTAATATTGTTATAGTGCAGGGGCAAAGGATACTACCTCTTTACATTCTGCAAGAGTAATTTCAGTTGCATGTGTCTTACTCTTCTAATCACAGCCTCTTGGGTTAGGTTTGGCCAACCAACTCTTATAGGTTTTGATTAATAAAAAGACATGTGCTACTCTACTTACTCCTCCCTCTTTCTGTATCAGAGGGTTATATCTCTCATTCTGTAATAATGACCAAAATTCAAAAATAATAAAATACAAATTTGTTTTTTGTCTCTCCAAAATGAAGCACATTTTTTTTTGGCTGGGATAAATGTTTATAGGTGGGATTAAATTTTAAATTTCATGTGTTGGGACTTTTTTCCTTAAAGTGATATGTCTCACCTATTATACTATAGTATAGATACACAACAAATCCTTATAAATTGAACTGTAATTAGTTTTCCGATTATTGAAATCAATACTAAAATTTTCTTTAAGATGAAGGTGTATGAAGATGGGTTCTTTTTTTCAGTTTTGTGCTGATTGGTTGTTTGAGAGGGAATATATAGCAAGGGAAAAGGAAATATTTGAAACTAGAGAAATAAGGATGAGAGGAATGGTTCATGAAAGTTGATACTAGTTTTATGGTTTGTTTTAAAATCTTAAACCCACCTTATTTTCCTGTTTCTCGGATAAGGAATTCTGCTGTTAGGCCTGTTTCAAGCCTACCTGCCTGTCAGGTCAACAATGCCAGGTACACAATCAGGATTCGTAAGAAAAAAAGTGTAAAAAAATTTGTCATCTAAGTAGTAGTAGTCTAGTACTTTCTACTAGGACGGGTAGGACGAACCACTTGTTCGAACCTTGCAATTAGGCCATCACTTAGGCCCTTTTTACGCCCCGCGGTAGAGAGTTCCAGCCACTTCACACATCGTACCTCTGTACATAGTACCGCCAAAGCGAGTATGATGTGATCAATAGTGAGCCATATAAATCAGAGTGTCACGACGAGGAATCGAACCCCGTCTCTTTCCACTCGAGATTCAGTGATGGCCGAGCAGACGTGGTTTAACCCACACGGCTACACTAGCTCCCTGTCATCTAAGTATGTGTGATATTTCTTAAACTTTTCTTCTTAAATTATTAACATTAAGAATGTGATGTGGAAATTTCTGTGATTTGAATAGTGAGGATCATTCTAGGTTGTGAATATAAGTTAGTTAAACAACCTAGAATGATCCTCACTATTCAAATCACAGGTAGACTCTTAACACTGGTCAAGCAATTTCTGTAAGCAATATGTTACAATGTTTTTTCTAAAAATATATTATTTTCTAGGCTTGAAAATGGCTTTTCAGGTCAAAACATTGCCACCTCAATCATAGTCGTTTTATTACCTTAACTAAAGGATCCACATTACATTCTAAATTATTACAAAGGATACACATTTGGACTAAATGATATGAACATTAAATTTATGAACACCCTCTTATATTTTATGATGATTATAGTTAATAAGGACTGAAGATGACCTTCGTCAGGATTGAAAAGTATCACCTAAGTCACATGTTTTAAATAGTTTTTTTCTTACTCTTACTTAATCCATCATCACGATTATCTTTTCTTCTTGTGAATGATGTACCTGTCATCGCATACCTGACTATCAGGTATGTTTGAAATAGGTCTAACAGCGGAATTCAGTGTCTTTGCGGAAATAAAAACCATAATTGTTAATTGGTAGTGAAACCATTAGTAATTACTGTTTATATAATATATAGATGTTTTTATTTAATTATATCCACTTCTAAAAATTGTTTTTTTGTAATCAAAGTTTTGAAGGCCTCATTTACTTGATTACCCTCCCTCTATTTTGTTAACCATTTATATTACTTTGCTATGGTACTGATTATGACCTAATAATAAATTAAAAACACTGTGTGACAGTAAAACTATTTATGGAGAGCCTAGTGTCTTTTGTTATTGTGGAATCCCTCCAAGTGTAAATGTAATTCACTTTTTATTCTTCGTAGAAAGTATTTTACAATAATAAACAAACAGTCAATTTTCAATTTCTTTTAAATCATCCTAAAGAGGGGAACATTTACTTTTAAGACTAGTTTTCAAGACCATATCAGAGTAAAGTAGTAAAGTCAGTAGTAAAGAAGACCATATCATTAATGGGTTTTATTAGGAACGGATCAACTGCTGTGATCCCCCCTGCTATAGGTTTATAATGTTGGGTTAACACAATCTCATTCATGGTCTTCTCCGGAAGCTAACTTATTAGGCTCTGGTTACAGAAGCCATTTGCTGTAGAATGCATACTGTTGTTTACTATTTATGAGGATTTTCTTTGTATTTATAATGGTGTTTTGAAGTATACATAAAGTTGTTTGTGTAAGGTGGAATTTACTAAAATCCTCCGCACCTCATGGTTGATGAGGTATCACCTTAGTAAGTAATGAACTGAATTCTGTAGGGACTTTACTTAATTGTTTGAAATTTACATCGTACCATAGAAAATGAAAGCCGTCAATCCACTTATATGTTTTATTTCTATAAATTACTTTCAACCTATTAACAGGTTATTATTAGTTCAAAATTTTTTTGTGTAAGAAAAAATTCATGTCCAATTTATAATCATAGCTCCCTTGGCTGGGGGTCCTCCCCCTCCTTATCACTAGCACCAAATATCGGGGCAACAACCTTTCGAGGAGGTCTGTAATACCATTAAATCAAAATGAAATAGTAAATCCATGTACAAAAATTGAAAATTTTCATACATTTTAAACATGTTCTCTATGAATGTGTCATGTAGGTTTGTTTCTTCTTCATTTGTGGTAAAAACCCCCTTGTGGGCTTCTAGGCTATAGTCTACTAGGGTTAGGACATCGATGTCGATGTTTTGGACTTAAAAACACCGATGGTTAACTTCGATTTTGATCTTTTAATGTATCAAACAACATCAATTCCTGAAACATCGAAAATATCGGTGTTATCGGTGTATCGCACCCCAAAAAACGTTGAAAGTGAATATCGGGAATGAGGACGAGGGATTTTTTTTTAAACCGGTGACTTTTTTTTTTCCTCGTTGGGTTGGAAGATCGATGTATCGAAAACATCGAAGTATCGAAAACATCGAAGTATCGAAAACATCGATGTATCGAAAACATTGAAGTATTGAAAACATCGATGTATCGAAAACATCGATGTATCGAAAACATTGAAGTATTGAAAACATCGAAGTATCGAAAACATCGATGTATCGAAAACATTGAAGTATTGAAAACATCGATGTATCGAAAACATTGAAGTATTGAAAACATCGATGTATCAAAAACATCGAAGTATCGAAAACATCGATGTTTTGGCTAACATCAATGTTTGTTCTTTCGATGTCAATGTATCGAAAACATCGATGTTTAGCTAACGATGTCCCAACCCTACAGTCTACATAGCTTGAGCTTAAATTCAACCCTTTACGGTGGTTCTATTTGGCAGGCCTGATCTTCCTGCCCTGTACAGCCCATCTTTCTTAAATATTCTGGTGATTAACTATTGAAAGTTTGAATATGATATTCTCAATAAAACTCTTTAAACCTAGGAAACTTCTTTTTAAATCAACCCTAAGAAAGATATTCTTTGTTTTAAGCTAGAAGACTCCACTATCATCTTTCCAACCCATCTTCCTAATTGTTGCCTGAGGTTCTTACCATTACAATAAAAAAGAAAATATTTAAAATTTGTTAATTTATTATTTGAGAAAAACAAAAAATAACATGGTTTAATTTATTATTGTAATTTATATTCAAAGGAAATAAAATTGCAAGTGTTAATTATATATCTTTATTTTTGTTTTCAGTTAAATAAATATAATTATTTTATTTTAATTATTATTTAATGTAATTGGTATTTGAGTATTAGCTATGTGTTGTCACTGTGTTTATGGCACCTATGGTGGTATATTGGTGACTAAGGTTGTAATCAACTAACGTGTAGGTGTGTCTGTGTGTATGCATTGCCGTGGGGGTGATTAGTTCATGCGCCTCTCTTCCCACAACTTGAAGAGCTGGGTATGTCACCGCCTCTCTCCCATTATTTCATTTTTTTTTTTTTTTTTTTTTTTTTTTTTCACTGTATTCAAATGATTTTTATTTCTTTTACCTATTCTTCATTAAGTCTTGTTTTCCTGGTTTGTTACATTTTTCTTCTTTTTTTTTTTTAATTGTTTTGCATTTGAACATTGTGTGGAATCTTGTAAAAATTTTATACTTATTTTATTATGGTTTTATTTTTGTTTTTGATGAATATAAATGATGAGCCATTAGTATACTAGCCATGAATGCTATTATTTTTAAGAGGGGAGTTTCTTGAATGAGATATAACAAGAATTTAAAAAAGTTAATGTATTTCTCTAATATTTGATCACTGTGCATCTTTTTCTTAAGTTTATTTGGCGATTGAATGTTAGTTCAACAAAGTCCTGGTTAATTTTTGGGTAATAAATTTACATTTATCTGTCTAAACATCAACATATTATCTGTTATTTTATTTGAGAGGTGAATCACGTTTCATTCTAATACTCACACTGAATAGACGAGTTCAGGGGTGAATTTTCCTCTGTTCTAAAATTATCCTGTGATAATTTTATGAAAAGTTTTTTTAGTTTAGGGTCTTTAAACCCTTCTAATAATCCTGTTTATGTTCTAAGCAGTATTTTGCGATCTTCAATTTTATTAGTTTGGTCATTTCATTACCGCCAGAGAAAGTATCATATTGGAGTAACATCCCGGAAATTTTGAGTTTAAAAGTATTTTATCTACGATTGTTACGAAATATAAATATTTTATCTCTGTTTAGATGCGTAGAAAGTGATTCTTTACGTACTTGTATTCATTGCGCATGCGCGTCTCATAATTCTGAAGAATTCCTCAACTTTACGCATGATTAGCGAGTTTGTTTACATTTAACAAAACTAATTTGATGTTTGTTTAATAAAAGTACCTAATTGTTTATATCGAGTTTTTTGTGAAAATCAATGCGTGATTTAAGTGATTATGACGAATATGAGGAGAAAATACACAAAATACAACTAATGAATTAATATCACCTTTATCAAAAGAGAAATCCGATCTTACATACATTAAGTTTATTTTTTTTTTTTTCTGTATTTATTATTAAAATCTAACAATCGTAGATAAAGTACGGTACGCAACTCGTGCGAAAACGGCATTTTGCATTGCTCGTGTGGTTTTACCACCCTCGCTATCACTCGGGTGCAAACTCCACACTCGCATGCAAAATGCTACCTTTCAAGTGAAAAACTACCACCAACTTGATTTTTGGTCTACCAACTAATTTTGTACTCAGAATTATGAAAATCACACTTTCCGCACTCGAGGCGTAATGTACTATTACGTACTGCTAAATTAAAAAGGACAAACAGAGGACATCATACCTCATGCTCCTATCAGTCCACTAGTACTGCTACATGTATAAGATACTAATTTAATTTTTACTGATGTTAATCAGTGTCCAGAACTTTAAAAATATAGGTAATACCGTGGTCAATGAATAATTCTCACTATGTTTTTGAGTTAGTTGGTAGCCAATCATAAACCACTTGCTTGCTGACTGATAAGCAACAACTTAATATCACAGGTTGAATAGTCCAGGAGATAGCGTTAAAAAAAGTGATTAACATCAAGCTAGAATTTTGTGTATAAGTAAATCTTTTGGTGCCATTCAAGAATATGTGGTCGGCTAAATTCATATGCGGGGACATAACTTGGCAATAAAAGATTGAAAAAAAAACAAAACTGGTGGAGAACGTCCATGTCCTGCCCTTTTATGATGGACAATAAGATTTTCATGATCCTTCGTAAAAAAAAATTAGTTATTAGACCAAAAATGTTGATGGTAGTTTGTCACTTGATAGATGATCATTTTGATATGGAGTAATATTTGAATAACTAACCTTTCAAGTGAAAAACTACCACCAACTTGATTTTTGGTCTACCAACTAATTTTGTACTCAGAATTATGAAAATCACATTTTCCACCATAAAGGAAGGGACATTACCTCTCTCCACGGGTTTTTTTTTTTTTTTTTTTTTTTCATATGCCTATTGCCAATCTATGTCCCGCAGACGAACATAGCTGACCACATATTCTTAAATGGGACTAAAAGATTTACTTATACACAAAATTCTAGCTTGATGTTGTAATGTCCTGAGTAATAACGAGTTTATTGTAGAACGTACTAAGAAAGTAATGTGTATTTATAAATTAATTTGAAATATCAACTTAAGTATTTATGTCAAAGTCATGCCAATGTCAGGATATCACATATCTTTCCCCTTATCCAGCCCGATGCCTCGTGCGAAGCTGGTCGGCATGGTGACTTCTCACCTCTTCCTGCCCTTCCTGCCTCGTTCTGTATGATAGAGGTCCTGTCCTCTTTACTATGACACCACAGATGTTAGTCTGTCACATTTTTGCACGCTATCTCCTGGACTAGAAGGAGTATGGAGGCAACTTTCCAAAATCCTCTTACCCTCTTCTCTTGAAATGGACTGGAGGAAACATCTTAGACAAAATTTAGGGATAGCTACCTTTTATGCATGCTTTTTAAGATTTTTTTTACAAATTAATATATTATTCAATGATTAAAAATAATTAAATTCAATGAAATTCAAATATTTCCTAACCAGAAACTTCTAAAGTTTACTTTTGTATTAAAAATTTAAAAAATGGCTTGGGACAGTATTGTTTGGGACAAAATTAAAAACTGTTTAATTTTCAAAAATCTCCAACTTAAACATGGGGTGACAGCAAATGCCCAATTTAAATGATAGTTTGAATTTTCCTCGAATGTGGACATTTTCTAATCTGAACAACCCCTTGCAATCTATTTCAGGATACTGGGGTTACACTGTATTTATGTATTATAGCTGTGAAGATAGATAAATAGAATACGTTTAAAAAATGGCTCATTCATTTCTTTCTTTTTTGCATGGTTGATGTCACTCTTTTGTGTGTTACTTTTTTTATTTTCCTTTTTTTTAATAATTCCTTTATTGATGAGCTATGTTCACTTTAGGAGTGAAGGAAGACTTCTTTCTACTAAAAGTAACTTTATTATTGTTCAATTTAGGCTGATTTCAGCCACCAGGGGTAATCTTCATTGCTTGTGACAATGAGTAGAAATGTGAAATAGGCAAAGGCATTATAGGAGTTTAGGATGAGGTTGAAATATGACAAGTATTTGAATCAGGTTTAACTCTGTCTCTATTCAAACCAAAAATGACCACTATTGGTTGAAAGTCAGCTTTTGTACAATAAAGATACTTTTAGTAGTATATCTTGCATCATTCTTGTTAAGAAATATATTATTTTATGGGTTTTGAGTCATAAGTGTTTATATTATTCAGCAATTGGTTTGTTTATTGATTGTTAAGAATGCTGCTATTAATGTGATTTACTTTGCTTGAATTTTTATTCAAACTCATTTTCGAAGAAGCATTTTTTGTCCCAAAATTTCTATTTTACAAAATACTCTGGTATAGTGATAGGATTACTGTATTAATACTGGGTGCAGCAGTCAAATGGTATAATTTTGGTGGTTGTTTATTCAATATAAGACTCAGATAAAGCATTCACAAACTTAACATCATGTTAACATTTACTACGTTCACAGATCGTTTTGAAAGCGTTTCGGATCCAATTCGTTTTCAAAACTATTCCCGTTCACACAACAAAAAATACAGGTGACCGAAATATTTGTTTTCAAAATCTCGTAACGGTGACGTCACGAGTAAAACCTTCTTTCTTGTTACCTAATATGTCCGCGAATTTTTACATTTTATTTACAAGTTATTAAAAGTTTTTACAGGTTCTTTATAGTATTAACTTTTGTTTAACAAAAATAAACGGAAGCTCACGAAAACGAAGAACTTAAAAAGTGGAAAAGAGTAAAATAACCTGATATCTCGATCCCCTCCATGACCTGTTCATACGAGCGTTTTGAATTTCTATCCCCCGTTCACGTATTTTTTGGTGGAGCAGATTTAACCCGATACGATCTCCGTTCGTACACCGTTTTGAACTAGCCGATCGTTTTCAAAACGATGTGTGAATGTAGTAATTATCAAAACAAACTCCATTACACATTGTTTCCTAAATATTCTATTGTTGATTTTATTGCCACTACTTAAATCTCAGTAAAGTAAGAGATCACACTTAAAGCTTTTAAAACCTGTGGGAAGTTTTCAAAAGTAGAAGGGTATATTAGGTTATTAGACACATTTTTTTCTGACCATTTGACTATAATATTGTCAAAATATCTCATTTTAAGAGATGAGGTTTTACTAAGTCACCATATAATTGTTAACATGTTCATGGCGCTCCACATTCTGGGAAAGTAGTGCTAGTTGGGTCAATAGGCCACCCCACAGCCCGGCAATGTGTTCTCCCAAGTACTCTTCCCTTTATTTCCTAATAGCGCAGTTCACAATCTAACTAGTTAGCCTAGAAGAATCTTGCCTTACGCTTCTTTTCGTGTTTTCCACTCTCTCCTAGCTTATTTTATTCTTCAGAAATATAATTGATTATTAAAGAATAAGTTATTACCCCCCAAGCACTGATTTAGACTAAGCAACTCACACAATCTAGTGGAGTCAACAATCTGAGAGGGGTCAGGCTTATGGTCGCCTTCCACGAACGCGTAAAATATCTCATGTATTTTAATATGCGCTACATCTAATAATTTTCATTAAATGAAACAAAATTGACTGTCTTTTTCAATGCCTTGTAAAGAGGTTGTTTGGGTCAACATGTACAAGATAAAACAAAAACACCATAAATGATGGTGGACTAAATTGTCTCAAAACAATCTTTATAAATTATATTATATTCCGAATTATATATGATATTTTTTTTAAAAAAAATCATGACTTTTTCATTAAGATCCTTTTTGATGACCTCTTATTTTTGGAGTGTTGTCATCATTGGACATTACTTTATTTTTCAATTGGTTATTAGAAAGAGTTATCTTAAATAATTTCAAGATAAAAAGAACTTTCTATATACTACGTTTTTAAATTTTCTGTTGAATCGTATGTAATGTTGATAATATAATTGTTATTGTTATATAATATATAATGTTAGTGAAAAAAAAAAAAAAATAGTTCCGAATTTATTTACTTCACATAAATGACAACCATCTAGAGAGCTGATCTTAAACCTATAAAAGGACAAATCTTTGTACAACGGATCTCCCCAACACCAAATCTAAACCGTGCCATCGATATATTTGAAATTATAAATAATATAATCGATAAATAATATAATTGATAAATAATATAATCGATATTTCCTGTTTTGCTGTCATTCAATGTTCATCTATCACAAATTTGAGACCTGTCAAAATGATGATTGCGTAAATATGGGACATGGCAAAACAAATAAAATAACTTGCGGATTTTTTCCGAACTAACTTTCCGTACTGCAAAATTTGCTGAAAACCAATTAAATTCTGCTGAAAGATGGCTAAAATTATTAAAATAATGCATTGTCATCGTGTTCTGAGCTATGCTAAAAGTTTCAAATGTCTAGCTATTCGGGAAGTTAGTTAGAAATCGATTGCCAGATTTGTACTGGGCAAACAAACAAACAAACAAACAAGAAAGCAAGCTAATAAAAACGTAGTAAAATATACATATTTTTTATCCTCTCATAACTTTTGTGTTTGAGTGATGTGATTTTGTTTAAAAAAAAAAATAGCTTAACTTAAGACAAATGAGTATTCTTTTTTTTTTCTAATGTCTGTAATGATTTAAAAGTGGAAATTATTTTTGTAATGCAAATTGTGTGTTTTTGTTCTTTGCCTGCATTATTATTTTCTGTTTCTGTAAAAAACCTTACATTCTTCATCATTATGACTTAATGGTATTATTAAATGCAAAATAAAGAAGTTTAGATTGATATGTTTACATGCATTTGGATGTACTATTATTTTTATATCTTGAATACAAAAAGAATGATGATGTTGCTTGTGTGCAAATTCTGTATCATCATAAGAGTTATCAATTGGATTTAAAATTTATTGTTTTTAAATCCTTTATTAGCTCATTTACTTTTAATTTTTTTAAGACTTATATCTCAAGTATAAACCATTAAATTTTTTTTTTTTTTTTTTTTTTTCCAATTTATTTACTTTAAGTGTGTGTTTTGTCTTTATTTTTGCAATTTTTTCCCCTTTTTTTTCTTTTGTCAATTTTAAATTTTTGCATGGTGCTTCCAATTATTGATGTTTTATTGTTATTTATGCACAAACAAAATAAATTGTTTATTTAAAGTATGTTCTATTTTTTAATGTACATATAAGTAAAAAATTTTTTTACACTTTTTCAAACACAAAACATTATTTGAATCTTTATTTTACACATAATTGAAAGCTACTTTACCATTTTATTAGAAAACATAAATTAACACTAAAATTAAAACACAAATTTAAGTTTAATTACTATATATATTCTTTTTCCCAAAATTATTGCACTAATTTAATTTTAATTCTATCATTATTAAGTGTTTAGTTTAAAATAATATGTTTAGCAACACACATTAAAATAAAAACTTATTATGACACCATTCTAGTTCTTTTATGAAATGCTAGAGTTAAGCATTAAACAAATTATTGAGTTAATTTATATAAATTAAAACAAATAAGTTTTTAGAAGACATATTTAAAAACAAATTGCATCTTACATACAAAAAAAACATATTAAACATCTTTAAAAAAAGAATTGCGGGATTTCATTACTCTATTGTTGGGAATAAAATTTGGGTTTATTTTAAATGTAATTATAAATATTAAAATAAATAATAACAAAATTAAAGGCATTATAATTAAGAATAATAATTTTCCCGGTACAAAGGTGATCAAACAATTTGTTTTTCACAGTTATGTGAGAATTTTTTGCTTCTGCACTAAGTGGAAGCCAGAGTGGTTTGTTGGTATAGTTCCTCACTCTGGTCAGAGTTATTTCAACTACCATCTGCCTATCGATGCTGAAGAAACTTGATAACCACTAGTTGATATCAGAATGCCCATTCAGTTATTTTATGGTGTGCGGTAGGTATTCATATGGATTATGGACACATGTCCTGGGATTAATCTTCATTGCCCAAAACATTTCCATGCCTTGCTATGTGTTATCCTTATGGGTAATATTTTCTCCATGTCTTATATGTTTACTGTCCCAAAAGTGTTTTGAATGTTGGAAAAATAATTAGCTTTATTATTTGGCAGTTAATCGGCCTAAGACAAACTTTCAAAGATGTTTCTTTTCAGAAGAAGAAAGAAGAATCTTTTGTCACAGATATAAAGTATTTTGAACATAATTTTGATGTGATAGTCCCCAGTCTCCTATAGATTTCCTAATGAAAGTGTGCATAATATAGTTTAATTGGTCTTTTAAATTAAATAAATGTTTAATAAAAATTTGCAGAATTGTTTATTTGAAAAAAAAAAAAAAAAAAAAAAATTGATTCTGAGTGTCAACTCACTGTAATAGCAAATATGGCGAAGAAAGTGTGTTTACTTCTTCCTTAACTTAAAAAAAAATGGCTGCAAGAACCCTCAAATGCTGCCTCTTATGGCCCCTCATCCTGCTTGCTATTATGTGATATTTACAAAAAAGAATGTTATGTGCTTGAACAAATCTTTCGCATGTTCCCTAAAGTTTTTATTATATATATATATATATATTTTTTTTGTACCGATAAATTATACATATTTTTTAAAATCAAATTTGGACAACTATTTGATTTCTTTACATTGGTTTTAAGAAAGCACTCTGACTATGGGCTATTAATGGTTTAGTTTAAATATTTCTTTAATAATATAGTGAGTGACTGAAGTCCTAAAACATAATATAATATAGTCTCCTCCTTACCTCATTTTGGAGCTGTTTTTAGACTTAAATATTTTACAGTATTACTTATTTATTGAAGTTTATTATAAAAAGTAAATTCAGATTTAAATAGAATATAAATTTTTTAAATTATTTTGAAATAATATTTTATAAAATATAAATTAATACTCTAATTTATTTTTTATTTAAAGTAATACGTATATTATATAGTTCTAAATTTCCTTAAGATGTATTTTTTAAATTTTTATTTTTACATTTAATTTTTATTATTAATTATTTATGTACTTATAGAACTCAATTATGGGATGATAAGAATCTCATCTGCACAGACGGTAATCGTTGAATGATTATGTTTGTTTCAGAGCTGATTCCTAGGCCGGCCCGTTCTTGTGAAGACCCACCACTCTACCTCAGACTAAGAATGGGTAAACCTAAGAATAAGAAAATACCTAAATCTACTCCTATTATGTCTTATGGGAAGAAAAAAATGCGACCGGAGTACTGGTTTAGTGTACCCAGAGAAAGGTAATTTTTTAATTTTTACTATTTTAGAATTATTTATTTGGAAAAAACAACTATATAAATATTAGCTGTAGGTGAACCCTCTAGTAATCTTATAGTCTAGTAGTGGATCCTTTTTAGGGTTCGTGGAAAATAAATTACTTCAATTAATTTCATTTAATTTCGGCAAAGTTTCCGTTATTAGGCAGAAATGTTGCCAAAATGAAATAAAATGAATTGAAGTAATTTATTTTCCACGAACCCTAAATAGGATCCACAACTAGACTATAATACAACTAAGTTACATTCACTTTTGGTTTATAATAATAATAATGGTATAGTAGTAGTAATTCCTTAATGTATTTTAATTCTGGATTATATATCTAAGGTCTTAAAGGTAACAAGCAACACACATGAACTCATTTTGCTATATTTCACCTTCTCTTGAGGCATCTTCAGGCCTAAAAGAAGATTATTGTTTAGTTCTTAACTACAATGACCAGGGGCGCACCCACGGGGGGGGGGGGGGGGGCTGAAGGGGCTGAAGCCCCCCCCCCCCAGAGCAACCTAGATCAACTTATATTAGGGCTGCGGTAGAAAAGAAAGATAATAAAAAAATGACAATTAATCAATAAAAACAAAATTAAATGAAGTTTTTATTATTTTAAGTTTGAGTTAAAAGATTTTTTTTTTTGCCTTGGTAGGAATAGAAAGAATGATAAAATTAAAGTATTATTGCGAGCGGTGTCATGCCTGTTGTCTTATCCAGGGAGAATAGAGCATGTGACACGGACACCCCCTGGCCCAACCTTATCTTTATCTATGATACCATTATGATACCTTATTAAGATTTTGGTTTGATATTGTTTTTTCTCCCCCTCTATATAAAGATATGAAAAAGATCCCTCAAAAAAACCTTTATCATAAAAGTTCATTTTAAATATAAAACAGATATGTAGTAGGTTCCTTGGATTTTTTTCTCTCTTATGTGTTAAATTCTAGTCACTTAAACAATAACTATTTGGTTTTTCTGTGGCGCACACACGGGGGGGGGGGGGGCTGAAGGGGTTAAAGCCCCCCCCCAGAACCCACAAGAAAATACACATACTTAAGAAAATACTATTTACTTTTACGAAAATATACTCGTGAAGAAAACAAATTATGAGTTTTTTACTTCCTCATATTATAAAGAAGAGGTATTGTGATGGCGCGAAAATTCGATTTTGTAAATCCATCAAAATCGAATTTTCATCACGTTTTGAGGTCCCCCTGAGTTCAAAAAAGTGTTTTTTAAGAAATGTCTGTTTTGTGTGCAGACGCGTGGAGCCTAAACTACGGGGCCGATTTTGACGAGATTTAGTATATACACATAATATCTCACCCCAAGGTAAAATAGAGAAATTATTTTTGCTCCAAGTTTAGGGGTGCTACCCCCAAAAACTCTGAAAAAACTTTTAAAAAATTATTTCTCGTAAACGATTTCGACGATTTTGATTAAACAATTTTAAAATGTAGTCCATTTAAAGACGAATCTATAACGATAATAAGCCGTTTACCTGGGAAAATTCTAGTTCCTAAGAAAATAGCATTAAACCCGGTCGGAGAGAGGCCGGGTCCAATTTTTTCTTGAGGAGAAGTTATTTTTATTATAAATTTTGATAAAATATTAAATTTTAATAATTATGTACCAACGAAAACTCGAACACTAGTAAATGGAAAACACTGAACTAAGTAATAATATATAAATTCGTATAAGAGAAATTTTGTCAGTTGCCTCGGACTGATTTTTTTTAAAACTGGCTCATAGAAATATTAAGAAAGTTACGATTTAAATTTTACTACTTAATTTTTACTTTTTAATTTATATTATTGCTAGGTTCGAACAAGTGGTTCAACCTACCCGTTCGAGAGTAGAAAGTACTAGTTCCTACTACTACTTTTATATTTGATATATATAGGCACCAAAAATGTATTCATAAAAAAATGATATGAGAGACATGGGAAGTTACCTCTAGATAGCTCCAAGGTCAGACGTCTTAAGCAGTTCTCTGTAGCCAAACAATATACAAGGGAGGAAACAAAAGACTGGTCTTTGGGTATCCAACAGTACTTTCATTTGATCCTCTGTTTTCGTCAAAGCTCTGGAGGAATAAATGTAACATCTTTGAAGCGAAGACATTTATTCCCAACTTATATGAGATTGATAAGTGCACTGATCACTGATCCAAACCAATAGATGCAGAAAGTGGCTGATAAATTTGTCCTGTTCCTACCTTAATCAGGTTGATTGATGTGATAACATTTTACTCAATTTTAGAGCATGCTGTAGCATTTAATTTGATGCAAATACATTGTGTTTTATTTGGTGTCAGGAAAAAATTACACGGAAAAAATTACACATGGAAAAAATTACAAGTTGAAAAAATTACATGTGTGAAAATTACACGAAGAAGAAATTACAAATTTAATGAAATAAATGTTTTAGCAAGCGGATAAATGTTAAACTATGAGGTTCTAGTATTCTAGTGTCTTCTAGCTTAGAGGATGGGAAGAGATTCAGTCAGCCCAGGCCCTTGCTGAAGCCCACACATACAGGGTGGTACTAAAGTACCCCCCTCTTAACTTTTGAATGATTTAAGTTAAATTAATGAAACTTGGGGGATCTATACCATGTAAAGACAAGTTAATTTTCATCTAGGATCTATGGGAAATCTACCAATTTTATACTTTTGCCCTCATATAGGGGGCGAAATATTGGAGGTCTAAAAATATGTTAGATGTGAAATATTGTTATTTTTGCCATAGATTCCAAACCTGCTATCAAAAAATGCAATCAAATTTGAATTTTTTATGTCGGGTGGCCTAGGGGCAAAAAGGGTAGTAGCCCCTATGGCCGTTCATTAAGTTCAGGAGGGTTTGCAGCAGCCCAATAGCGGAAATTTTGCTTATTATCATGCCATCACACCAGAGATACTGCGATGATTTAGTGAGAATTTCCGTAAAAGACTAAGACAACCAAACTATTTAATTAATTTTTCCTAAAACTTTAAATGTGTAATTTTTTCGTAGTGTAATTTTCGCATGTGTAATTTTTTCCCTGTGTAATTTTATCAACATGTAATTTCTTCCATGTGTAATTTTTCCTGTGCAATTTTATCATGTAACCGTTTTATTTATCCTTTGGCACTTCTTTAGATTGCTACTCCCCTGTTTTCTTTTAGAATATAAATGTATATAATTATTTAAACATTCCTTAGTCTAATCAACTATTAAGACCAAGGGATGTTTAGTCTAATGTACTTTGGGTCAAAAGAATATCACACTTCTGTTTTTATAAGGGGAGTAACAGTCTAAAGAAGTGCCTATCCTTTCAGAGTACAATTATTTTTTATATATGGTACGACCAGAGTCAGAAATTACTATATTGTTAGCATTAATAAGGAGTTCTCTATTATTATTTATATTTAAATATAGCCTGATTATCTTTATTTTTGTTTCACCAATTTTTTAATAAATGTGTTTTTTTGTTGTTGCAGGGTTGATGATCTGTACAAATTCTTGATGGCTTGGGTTGGAAGCTTGTACGGTGATTTAGATGAAGATTTAGTCTCTTCTCGAGGATATGAACTTGTAGACTCAGATACCGAGCTATGGGAATCAGGAGATGATATGCCATCGAACCGCAGGTCTTCAGATCCTGATGCACCTCTTTCAGACCTCACCCGCGAGTCCTGGGAGGTGAGTACATTTTCTTCAGATTCACTTTCAAATTTTATTGACTTAATTGACATTTATTTTTCTTTAAGGGTTTTCAGTCATAAAATTGGTTTTCTTTTTGGATAAAACTTTTTAGGGCCAGAAAAATTATGATTTCTGACTTTAATGTGTCATAATGTATGTTTGAGATATGGTTTTATATGAGTAAAAAAAATATATATTTTTTTAAATATATTTAATTAATCGTCATGTTACTACATTGTTAGGTTATTTTATTATTCAATAATTAAACTAATTAATAGGTATTAAGACTGTATTAACGATTGAAAAATTAATAATTTGAATATAAAAATTCTTAAATTTAAAATTTATTTAATTAAAATAATTTTTTTTTATAAGGATTTTATATCATTGTCGGAAAGTTTCTTTTATAAATAATATAGAAATTAATTCTACATAAATAATATTTTTTATAATTAATATAACCATCTTTAAGATACATAAAATCTTGTACCATTCAAAAGTGATTTTTGTACTTTAAAAAAAAATCACTCAGTAAAATATTTGATTTATCAACAATATTAATTTATTAATATCAAAAATAAATATAATTTTTAATAATTAGTAATATTGATCATAAGAAATTCTTAATATAGGATATAAAATTATTAATGATTGAAATATTAAAATTAATTAATTTAAATAAATACCTTTGGGGTTAATCAAATAACTCAATATAAAATAAATTATATAATAGTATAATAAAAACTCTATTTATAACAAAATTATTATCTACAATAATTATTTTAAAGTAACTAAAATTATTTTTATCAATTAGAACTAGGTAAATTTTAAATCATCAAATTAAAAAAAGGAAAGGCTGATAAAAATTAACCTGGTGCCACCAGGAATTGAACAATGGACCTCTATATTTAGCCTAGAATTTTAACTATTGTTCTACAATGTGAAATTAAATGATATTTCTCTTATGTAGCCTTTGGTTTGAGCACTCGGTTAAACCAAGAGATCTGTGGTTCAATTCCTTTTGAAAGTGTGTATTTTTATGTGTCTTACTTTTTTTCTTCTTCTTTAATAACAATTTAGTGATTTAAATATCCAGTCATGAATAGCCATTTGACTGATTTAATAGGGTGAACTTTGTGTTAATAAAACTATAAAAGAATGCAAAGCGAAACATATGTTGGTTGGGTACACAGGTGCTGAAGGCTCCTTACGCCAAGCTTTATACGATGATCAAGACCCAGGCTGAGTATGCCTCATCCCAGTTATCCTCTGAATTCTCTCAGGATCAGGAGGTCTGATATAAATATGTGAAATTATTCAACAAACACACTGTTTGTATAAATTAGTCCCTTCCTCCCCCAAAGTATACTTTGTTTTCTGTTATTTTTTTATTTTTAGTTAAAAGCGAACCACAAAAGTTTTTATTTTAATCTAGGAAAACACTTCATACAACAAACACTTTCCTTTTTTTTGTTTACAGAAAAATTAACCACTTTGAAAAAGTTTTCACTTTTACATTTTTAGATATTCAAATACTTTTTATATTTTTATTTGGATCATTCTATTGTCCCAGCGTTAAAATACTTCATTTTTATTTTAGGTAAAATTATACCCATTTGTTTTTTACTTTCTCATATTAAATCGCACCATGATGCTATTTTAATGATATTTGGCTCACAGGTTCAGAAAAAACATACCTGTATAAATTGAGATATTAATTTTAGCTATAAATTTTGAGGTTGCTACCCCCCAAAAACTCTAAAAGAAAAACACATGAAAGATAATATTTCTTGAAAACAGTTCTGACGATTTTGATTTTAAAAAAATTCTAAAACGTAGTCCATTTAAATACAAATCTAATGCTAAAAGTATTTTTTTTTTTTGGGGAAAATTTAGTTGTCGAGATATTGATGCAATAAATCTGACTTTGTTTAATATCAAAAACAATAATTACAAGATAAAAAGATCTTTTTATATACTACGTTTTTAAATTTTCTGTCATAAATCATAAATTTGAAACCCATCAAAATGAAGATTGTAAATATGGGATATGTGAAAACAAATAAAATAACTTGCGGATTTTTTCCGAGCTAACTCTCTTTACAGCAAAATTTGCTGAAAACGAATTAAATTCTGCTGTAAGATGGCTAAAAGTATTAAAATAATGCATTGTCATCATGTTCTGAGCTATTCTAAAAGTTTCAAATGTCTAGCTACTCGGGAAGTTAGTTAAAAATCGATTGCAAGATTTGTACTGGACAAACAAACAAACAAACAAACAAGAAAGCAAGCTAACAAAAACGTAGTAAAAAGTAAACAAACACCTGTTGAACACTTTTTAAACATGTTTAAAAATAAATCAATTAAGTGTGTAATTATGGTATTTAAATTACAGTATCAATATCTGTATAAGAAAGTTTTGTTTGATTTCTCGGACCAATTTTATTTTTAATATTAAGAAGTGGTTAATTTTTTTTTTTTTTTTTTTTTTTGCTAAGAGCACTTTGCTTTACCTTAACAACCTTACTCAGACCTCAAAATCACCCTTATAACAAATTGGGTCTACAGAAAAAAAAAAAACAATTGTATCTACAATAAAATAACATCGGTTCGTTTTATTTTTTTTATTTTTTTTTTTTTAGATCACTGTCCTTACTCAGTAGCGTCTTTTACTTTCTTCTATATCTGTCTCTATTAGTTATTGTAGAACTAAAAATAAAAATAATTATTAAAAAAAAAAAAAACTAAAAGTTGCTCCTGTATAAAAGCCAAGTTAAACGTGCTATCTTTAAATCACTGCAACCTCCCTGGATTATTTTTTTTTTTCTTCTTTTTATAGCTGTTTTATTTTTTTATTTTGATCCTTCTTATGGCACCGCTGTGTATAATACGTATCCGTAGATGAAATTATACACAATTTTATTTTTATTGTAAAGCACTATTGTTGGACAAAACATAAGTTTAGAGGAGTGTTAGAACGATGTCGCTTTATGTGTTTAGAATAATTATAAACTTGATGTTGTAAGTTTCGTTTATAATTTATAAAAAGTAATGAACATTTTTACTTTTATAAGATATAATTTGAAAATGTAAAACACATTATAATTATAAGTCTCTTCTTAGATGTACTCTCTGTGCAGCTTTCTTCTCTTTCAATATCTATTTTTTCTTTCATTTATAAACCTTCTTTCGCAATTTGAAAGTAAATCTTTCTCATCCATCTAAAGGTTTAAATTATCTTCTCTTTGTAAATTAGATCGATGTGTATTTAGATGTTGTTTAGTTATTATTAATAAGTATTTTATGTTGTTTTTAATTACATTTTACAACATGGCAAAAATACTGTTTATATAAACAAAATAAAACATGGTACTATTATTTTTTTTTTTTTTATGATTATTATTATTATTATTATTATTACTAATAACATTATGTCTTATTTATTGACAATGCTTGGAATTTTGTTTTGTTTTTAAATGAGCTACACTTTTGCAAGTTTTCGGATTATAGGTAGGTGGTACCTTATATTAAATCGTAGATTTATTAGAAAATAATATTTAAAAGCTACATATAAATCAATTATTTTCGTTTATGTATTAAAACATTGAATGTATTTTCAGGTTATAACTTACACTAATAAATTAATAATAAAAAAAAAAGTTAAGCATTGAGGAGGAAACTGAAAAAGTTGTTATACTTACTTAATCATAGGGTGGCCATAATATAGTTTAGTCTTAGATTTTTTTTGGGGGGGGGGGGGTAGCTATTGTTGTCAACAGGGGAAAGGGTGATCTGGGGGTACTCTCTCAGGAAATTTTAAAGGTAAAATATGCATTTTTGTTTCTATAAAATTTAGTCTTTTGTCAGAAAATGTAATGAAATGTTAGTCATTAGAAATAATAAACATAATAACAAATAATGTAAACATAATACAAAATAATATAAACATAATAAAAAATAATATAAACATAATAACAAATAATAACTTAACATAATAAACACTTAGAACAGGTTTTTCATTTTTCTTATCATCCTTGTGATGATGGTGTTGCATTGTGGCTACCATCAAAAAGTGGCGCTAACATGGTAAACTCAACCGCCATTTTTCTGACATACTCGTATTACCAAATATATTTTATTTCTAACCAATCCCTACATATGTGTGATGAACAAGAGGTCCAAGGTCCTTTTTGTAGATTTAGAGGTCGCCAGTTCGAATCTCGCCTAGGGAGGCAAATTTTGTATAAGTACTTTTTGGCGGGAATTAGTTCCTCTTTTCTCTGAATAGCTCAGGGTCGTCGCTACTATCAATTGTAAATTATAAAGAGATGTTCTTCCCCACTCTAACCTTAGGACCTTAGCAATGCTTGTTCAAAAGGCAAATTGACTATCTTTTTATCCATTATCTCTGTGACAGAGTAACCAGGTTATAGCCGGGTAAACACAATCCGACAGGCCTGTCAGTTTAGACTGAACTGTTAATAATTCGGAATTTGTTAACCTATTATAAGATTAGTTAATAACAACTTTATTTAGTTATCTAACAATAGAAGGATAATATCAATTAAAGGTTTTTAATATAGTATACTTGGATAAGATTAAATAAGATAAATACTTCTTGCATACAAGTCCGCAAGACAGTGAGACATTTTCATGTTTTCGCTCTGCGTAAACTACCGACATTAAATTAAATAAAATCGGTAATTTATTCAAGTAATTGATAAAAGTAGATGGAAGATCATTTTTATTCTTATCTCCACACCAGCACTGCTGCGGCTTGATTACAAATAACTGAATTCAAAGGCGCTGGCCCACCTTCTACGAATTGTTAATATGCTTTCATACTAGGTAGGCCGAGAGGGCTGAGAGTTGATGGCAACCTCCTGTACATTCCTAACTCTCTCTCACACATATAAATCTTTTCGACTTTCTTCGGCCCTATGACGTGGGGTGGAGGGAGGCCCGACAGCTGGAGACTGGATTACACACCTCCTATAGCTTTTTAACTCCCTGTTATACTTTTCTGAGTTTTTTAAGCTAAAAGTAACGTAACGCTTTTTGAGTATGTTCCATAGCCTAAACATGAAAATGTCAAAAACTTTGAATATACGTTTTAAAATTAAAGCTGGATTCCTATGCTTCTCTGCATTTGGCGGCTTCATAAAATACTGATAAGAAGTGTTAAAATGATTTTGCAAAGCAAGAATAACTTTTTGCTAATGAGGTCTCCTCTCCTTACTGTAAAACGAAGATCTACTTTTAATCCATTTCAGTGAATTTTTAAATATTACTTTTTTTTTTAATAGAATTATGGTTTTTACTTATTAAATAAACATTATATCTTTCACATAATAAATAGTTCCTTTACCTATACATCATATATATATATATATATATATATATATATATATATATATATATATATATATATATATATATATATATATATATATATAAAAAATAAAAATGTGATCATGTCTTGACTAACAGAATTCTTACTTATATCTTTTAAGAGTATTATTTATATTCTTAAAAATTTTTAACCCTGCCTTTGGTGAAACCATTTCTATATATTATATTGAAAGTACTCCACACCCTTATACTGCATTCACTACACAATATCTAACTTATTTTTTTCTTTCACTTAAGTGTGTCCTTGATCATAATGAGTGTTTATGTATTGAAATGGGAAAAAGCTCAAAAGTTCCTTGACCAGTTGAATTCAATTCTATTTATATTATTTAAAGTTTATTGGAAATTTAATCAGTTCATTTTATCGCTTTGATTTTATCATTATATTACGTATGCATTGTATGCATCCGGCTTATGTTATATATATTTAAAATATATTTGTTCTTATTTAACCTATTTATATATTTTTTTAATAAACAGAACAATATAATATTATTTCATATTATCGATGTTCATTGAAATGCTAATCAAACAAATTTCCTGAAATCACTTAAGGTCGTAATAAAGACTTTCATGGATAAATAATTTATTATTAATTTAAAAAAATATATTTTAAGTAAATCGCCTTTTACCAAATCGATGCACATTTACATCAATTTAGTGTTGGCTATTATCAGATCTTAGATAAGTAATTGAGAAGGAAAATCTTCTACTACAAATGTATAAATCCATTAAATCTTCATAGAACGAAACTTTGAAACGAAGTGGAAAAAAATTTGAGTGGCTTTTTTTGTTTTTATATTTTCTTCTTCGTTGTTTCACTGAATGTTTTTTACTTTCGAATATGCGTAGTGCAAAGAGAAAGTCGATTTTGTTGGATTTACATGTTTTATAGTCCCTTGAGTTAATAAAAAAAATGTTTTATTAAACATGTCTGTCTGTTGTGTAGTGTGAAGGCTAAACCTATACTGACGGTGGTGGAATTTGACATACATGCTAAGAATCGTTATACTCAAAACAAAAAATGTAATTTGGCCCTACATTCGGGGATGCGCTGCCCCTGAAACCCTAAAAAAAATTCAAAAACGGTTTAGTCGATTTTGATTAAAAAATTCTAAATGAAGAAAAATCATACCCCAATGTGTAATCGAGAAATTAATTTTAGCTCCAAATTTGGGACCCCCAAAAACTAAAAAAAATATTTCTTGAAAACGTTTCCGACGTTTTTAATTAAAAAATTCTATAATGTAGTCCATTATTAAATACGAATCTAACGATATAAGCCGTTTTCCCGGGAAAAATCTAGTTCCTGAGAAAATAGCTTTTTTATAGTCCCACCATTATAGTCCCAGTATTTTTCACAACGTGGACGTGGAGAGGCCGGGTTCGATTCCCCGCCGATGAGAAGTTATTTTTATGATACATTTTGATGAAATGTTCAATAATAATTAAATTTACCAACAAAAAGAAGAAAACTAATAAATGGAAAACACTGAGGGGCTAAGTTATTATGAACTTGTATATGAGAAATTTTGTCTGAGTGGTCTCGGACCGCGATTTTTGGTTTCTGTACGAAGTACAAAAAGAAACCTTATATAACGGCTCTGTCTGTCTGTCTGTCTGTCTTGTCTGTCTGCCTGTCCGTTGGTGTCTGTCCGTTTCTTGTTTTATTGTATATATGAGGACCTCTATTATAAAAACTTCGCATCTTCCCCTCTTTGCTTCTCAGTCCCCAAAATTTTCACCTTGACGACCCACCTTGCGACTGTATAAAATTATACCCCCTTGCATACATTTTCAACCTACGCTTTTATCAGAATAAATTGTCAATCTAGAAGATAGCTTATTTAAAATCATTTCTTTGGTCTAAATTGAACATTTATCTAGGATTGTGTCTCTTCTATGACCTTACCTAGGGAATGCCAAACTAGACACTCCTAGTAGTTAAATATTTAATGGTTGTTAATTTTCGTTTGATTTATATCCTACACGGATTTAAGTTTTATAAATATCAAGATCCTTGAATCTTGTAATGTTTTGAGTTTTAAAACATTTCAATATCTTTTTTTCTCTCTCTTTTTTGACTTAATTTAATAATAAAATCATCGTATTTATATCAAGATTTAGTTGTTGGAAAAAGAAATGATAAAAGTCAGAAGAGGTTTAAGGCAAGGAGATGTGATTTCGCCAAAACTATTCTGCTCGATATTGGAAGAAGCTTTCGATAAATTGAAATGGGAAACATACGGAATAAATATAAATGGGAAAACTTTGAACAGGCTGAAATTCGCAGACGATATTGTTCTCATAGGCAAATCCGTAGAAGAAATTAATATAATGGTCTCTGATCTAACTAAAGAGACAACAAAATTAGGGTTGAAAATAAATTCTAAAAAAACAAAAATCATGACCGTAAACTGTAGAAGTAACATCCCAATTAGTATTGAAGAAGAAAACATTGATCACGTTGAAGAATTTATATATCTGGGTCAACTGATCACAAAGACCAACAGCTCAAATAGGGAAATCAGTAGGAGAATAGGAATGGCATGGAGGGCATTCAATAAATATAAAAAACTCTTTAGATCTAACGTAAAAGTTCAAGAAAAGACCAAATTGTGGAATAGTGTAGTTAAACCAGTTTTGACATATGCATGTGAAACATGGACTCTGACAAGGAAAAACATAGATATGCTAAGAAAAGCCGTCAGAGGGATGGAGAGGAGCATGTTGAAGATAACCAGAAAAGATAGAAAAACTAACAAATGGATAAGACTACAGACGGGAATGGATGACATTGGGAAAGTGGTAACTGAGCGAAAGTGGAGGTGGGCCGGCCATATCATCAGGGTGACAGATGAAAGATGGAGCAGGAAAATCTTGGAATGGTATCCAAGGGGCTTGACTCGCAACGGAGGAAGACCTGCTCAACAGTGGGATGAAGAAATGAGGAAATGTTGTGGAGGAGCTACGTGGAAAAGAGTAGCAATAGACAGGACAGAGTGGCGCAGGATGGAAAATGTGTATGTCCAAGCTTGGCTAACTCCGGAATGAAAAAAATAGTTTTAGGAAAAATGTAAAAAAGTATAGTTTTATTTAAAAATCGCACATTATAAAAAAAAAAAAAAAAAAAAAAAAATATAGAGCATGATTTATAAATAGGTCAGTTATTGTATTATAAAAATTTATTATTTATTATTTGTATGTATGAAAATGTAATCTCCGCAAATTATCCACAGCTACCAGCTGATTTGGAAATATTTATGTAAAAAACCGAAAAATGTTTTGTATTTAATGTATTTCCAATAAATGGAGCCCTGTAGTTTGTAGGCTCCGCACGCGTCTGCACAGACTACAGTTGACAGACATTTTTAAAAAAATCACTTTTTTGGACTCAGAGGACCTCAAATCGTGTAAATCCATCAAAATCGAATTTTCTCGCCATTGCAATACTTTCTCTTTATATGAGAAAGTAAAAAATATATATTAAGGGAATTTTTTTTAATCCCGTGAAAGTATTATATGGTTTATATAATAATTTTGCATTATGCTTACGTTTACGTCACAAAAAATGAATCACAGCTAATGAATTCAATCGTTGGGTCTTTCCTTTTAGAGTCAAAGAAATATGTAATTTGTGGTTTGATAATTTATTTCTTTTAACTTGTTTACTTACTTTTGTGGTCATCTATTGTGAGTTGCACTCCCTCAAATGTCCTCAATGTTTAGAACAAGTTAAAAAATCCATCCGACAAATCGAACAACATTTTCTCATATCGATATTGGTACTGCATTTATATCTCTTATCTCTCTGTAATTGATATAATACTTGCGAGCTTACCGAAGGTAACGGAAGCCATGTGATTGTTTTGAAGAACTAACATTTTACGTCTCTCATATTAATATATTAAAAATTCCACGACAAAAGTCTGTTTTAGACATCAGGGAACATTTTTGGTCTCATATCTGTCTGTCGGTCTGTCACTAATTTTTGCAAACCAACATTATTAAAAACTACTCGTCCGATTTTAATGAAATTTCGGTGGTGTCATAATTAGCCCATTGTTGGTCCCATATAAGTTTCAACCATGTGCATGCACAAACATGTATTGATTTACAACTCTATCTTTAGAAGTACTCATCTGATGTTAAGAAATTTTGATGTTTGTCTGTAACCCTAGATGGTCCCATATTTATTTCATCCTTTTATTAAATTTTTCTATATTAATACTTTTATCCATTAAAAAAAATCAAAACAATTTTGACAGATTTTAAACAAAGGAGGGAAAATGAAATAAATTAGACAATAATGAGTTTTAAATGTTTAACATAATTAAAGTATACATGATAAGACGTGAGGAAGCTAGGCGCCACACTAATTAGCTTACTACTTTTAAATGTGTTAATAAGTGGTGGGGGCGCCGGTACTTCTTTAGATTGTTACTCCCCTATGTTTATTTTAGAAAATAAATGACTGACTAAATAACTATTAAGACAAAGGGATCTTTAGTCCGATGTACTTTTGGACAAAGGAATATGACAATTCTGTTTTTATAAGGGGAGAAACAGTCTAAAGAAAAACATTCCCTACACCTTCTTTAGATTGTTACTCCCCTCTGTTTCTTTTATAAGGGGAGCAACAATCTAAAGAAGTGCCGGGCGCCGAACTAACTTTCCATACAGCAATATTTGCTGTAAACTAATTAAATTCTGCTGAAATATGGCTAAAAGTATTAAATTAATGCATTGTCATCGTGTTCTAAGCTATTCTAAGGATGTTAGTTAAAAATCGATAGCAAGATTTAAACTGGACAAACAAACAAACAAACAAGAAAGCAAGCTAATAAAAACGTAGTAAAAAATGAAAACGAATAAAGACAATGTCATCTTAACTGAAAAAAATATCTCGTTTAAAGCACGGGTATACATCAGTATTATTTTAGCATAATTACGTATTAGTATCGAATGTGTTAAACAAACAACTATTTGAGAAATTTCAAAATAATTCAACCTTCACACTTTAAATCCACCCATATGATGAATAAAGTAACGCTGCTTCATTACAACTATCATATGTCAAAATCCACCTCTTTCAAAGAAAAGGATATTGTTAGATGGGAACGGTGTATTACAGTATTTTTATTGCAACATAGTCCATCAATATCAGCTGTTCGGTGACTACATCTCCCCACTACATAATCTCCCTCTCTGTTGAAAAGTATACTTCGGTCTGCCTTTAGCTAACCGGTCGACTTATTCATCCTTCTCTACACCGTGTTTTTTATTTCATCTTTGTTTGTAAATCCATTCTCTCTTCTTTTTTAATAGCTTATTTTAAATTTTTGCGTCTCTTCGATTATAATTGTTATTCCTGAATTAAATGCTTATATTTTTGTTAGAGTTGTGTCTTTTTTAATCCTTTGTTAATATGAAATTATGCTTTGGTTAGCTTATTATTGGAGAAGTAAGGAGTTATATACGAATGAAGGAGTCTTGGAGTGCCGAGGGTACTGCTATTAGTTCGACCTCTAGAAAGAACTTGGCCGTGCTTATAGCCTTTAGTTGCTCCCAGACAGCACACCTCTTCGTATATCCTCAAATAATTTGTATTCCATTTTATTCCTCGTTTTCAACCGTTTAATTACTCTTCCATTTGAATAACAACGTATTACATTCGTACAAAATTCAAAACAATTGTAACTATACGAAAAATGTAGTTGGAAATTAATACAGCACATAAGAATATATAAAAATTTTGGAACGCAAGTGCCGTTTTATATATTTTACGGAATACGCGACTTATTATTTTTTTTTTTTTGTTAATTTTGTTTCGTATCTTTGTTTCGTGTTTGTCCTTTTGATTTTATATTTTAAAAAAGAAAAAGAAAAAATGGCGCAAACAGTGGATAACATGTTACAAGTGGCGCGCAATGTCGTTGAATTAGTAAGTATATCCAATAACATATAGATTATGTAGGTATGGGACTTAAAATTTTTGAATTCATTTTCGTTAACTTTTATTTTCTTGATTATAAAAAAGTTATAGAATTATCTTACATAATTTGATATACCTACATATGTAATTGTTCAAGAAATATTTCTATATAGATTATAATGTACTTATTTTTTAAAACTTTGAATATTTGACTGGTTTTTTGCGTTATGACCGTTGTAAACATCGATATTATTATAAATTAGCAGCAATACAATTGCTAAAATCATTTAATGATACGTTTTCTTTATGATACATTGGTTTTGGCGTTGTCTCATTTTATCTTTTTAATTTCTTTGATAATCTTCATTATTTATCATGCTTTACTTCGTGCATCATATTTATTTTCAGGATCTCTTTTGTCGCATACGACTTAATTTAAATTTAAGTCATAAATTTTACAATTTAAAATTAACTGTTGTCTTGGGGAGTCGTAAGAACCACGAGGGGGGACCCGTTGTCATGGGAAGTTAAAAAACCACGAGTGGTGACCCGTTGTCTTGGACAGTTAAAAAACCACAAGGGTGGTTTTTAAACTGTTAAATTTTAAACATAATAATAGTATTGTCACAAAACTCTTACTCTTATCACACTAAATCTAAATATATATTATCAGGATAACTTAAAACATTTTCAACATTTTGCTAAGTAATGTATTCATAATAGGTCTCGCTATTACATTTCCACTGCCGCACTTGTGCTTGAGAATTTGTTTTTTAAAATTTTATTTTTTGTTGGATATACAAAATAATGTTTGAGAGTGTGATAGTTTCAATATTATCTGTTTCTTCTTTGTTTAATAAATTGGGTATTTCAATTTCTCCATTCGTTTTTCTTCTATTTACAGCTCTTAGGAACAAGAACTCTTTTTGTGCGAACTTTTCTTATTACGAACTTAGCGTTTATTAATTTTTTTTATCGTTTTAAATAATTATTTTATTTTAAATTGACGATGATATTTTAATATTGGTTTATATCTTAAAACAATAAATCTTCGGAGAATTGAATTTAAGCAATTCCCCTCAAGAATTAATGTGAATTTAGTGCTTATAATCACTGCTCTGTGCTGCTCTAATTACTTGCCTACTGATATAAATAATAGGGCACTTCTTTAGATTGTTACTCCCCTTATAATAAAAATAGAGGGGAGTATCAATCTAAAGAAGATGTACAGAATGTTCTTCTTTAGACTGTTACTCCCCTTATAAAAACAGAAGTGTGATATTCCTTTGTCCTAAAGTATGTTGGACTAAACATCCCTTTGTCTTAATAGTTATTTAGTCAAAGTCATTTATATTTAAAAAAAAAACTTAGGGGAGTAACAATCTAAAGAAGTACCAATAATAGAGTATATAAATATTAAATAATATATCGATGTAAATAATAAATAATATACTGATAGAAATATATGTTAATATGTAGTATAATAAAAATATTAGCATTATCATACATTTGAAGTGTGTGAGTGATCTAGGTATGGGTAAAATTGAACATGTTTATTTAGTATTTTTTAAGTGATATTATTTTATAGATTAATTAAAGGTTAGCTGGTACTGAACATAAGTATGCTAATTGCTAATAGATGCGGTGGAATCTATTATAGTGAGACACTTCTTACTTAGTTCGGAAACTATTTTAATTACGGGTTGTTTAATGTTTAGATTATGTATTATTATATTTTTGTAAATTATTTCTGACACGAGGATGCTTTATAGGACTTTTTTGTCCTGTTCTACGTTTATATGCAAAACTGTAAAAACGTGGTTTGAGGAAAACCCCACGCGGAGGTCAAGCGAGAAGACGACCCGGTTTTTAAACTTAATCCAAATTCAAACGACTTGTTGTTCTCCTTGCCGAATTCCTGTTTATTGTTTGCCAACTCGAATTGTATCTCTTTTTTTTATTGTTGATGACTTCGATAAAAACATAATTATTATAAGTTATTGATAATAAATTATGAAGATAATGCTGTTAAGAAAATTTTGTTAATTGATATTTAATTATTATAAAGTTATCAATATTTTTTTGCGATATTTTTGAATAGTTTCTTCCTGTTTTCTATAAATAATCCGAAATAGTTAATGTTTTCTTTTTTTTTTGGTTTGATATTTATTGTCTATCAATCGATTAATTAAAAACGTTATCTTTTCTGTTCACATATTTTCACGCTTATCATATTTTGATGAAACCATGAAAAGTACCAAAATTGGTACTTCGGTACTTCTTTAGATTGTTACTTCCCTAAGTTGTTTTAGAATATAAATGACATTAACTAAATAACTATTAAGACAAAGTGATGTTTAGCCCAATGTACTTTGGGACAAAGGAATATCACACTTCTGTTTTTATAAGGGGAGTAACACTCTAAAGAAGAAGATTCCGTACACCTTTTTTAGATTGTTACTCCCCTCTGTTTTCTTTATAAGGGGAGGAATAATCTAAAGAAGGGCCGATACTTCTTTAGATTGTTATTCCCCTGCGTGTTTGTTTAGAATATAAATGGATATAATTATTTTTATACATTCCTACGTCAAAATAACTATTCAGAAAAAGGGATGATAAGTTCAATGTACTTTGGGACAGAGGAATATAACACTTCTGTTTTTTAGGATATGTTTGGATTTAAATTGATTTAAATTTTGTCAGCGGGCAAGATCAAACAACAAAAGTTCTCTATATCAGCTGATCACTTGTTTTTTTATTTTTTATGATATATATATATATATATATATATATATATATATATATATATATATATATATATATATATATATATATATATATATATATATATATATATTATAGGCTTATCTGCGTTCTCAATCAATACGGTCATAATAAGGTACCTTGTAATAATACTGATTTTATCTTTCGTCTTTGCTTTTCGATCAGCGATTTCTTTGAACTTCTTGATAAACACTATTCCAAAAATGGGGCGTTAAAATTAAGTTATTACTTTATTTTCTGCTTCAATGGATTCAGTTAATGTCCTGATTTGTTTACGATCGTAAAAAGAATATTATTAATTGCTTCTTATCTTATTTTTCTGATGATGACCTCATGAGGAAGGGTTGTCGATTTAAATCAATTAATTTTTATTCTTCAAACCTAATTCAATTAAAAAATATGTTTATTCAACTTATTTTTTAATTCTTGAGCAGTAGTAAGGCCTAATAAGAATTAATAGCTTTCTTTTTGTCTGACCCAACCCTTTCTTTTAAGTAATTCTCAATCTAAATTCATATAAAAGTTGAGAAGTTCAAAGCTGTCAAAGCTGTTATTAGAGTTACTGACGTTTCGGAAAAATTTAAATTGGTAATTTTGTTTATTACCTTAAAAAAAATTACATACATGTTTTCGAAATGTAGGTGAAACTGATTTCTGTCACAAGTATATTATGTTTAAATTATGTATTTTGTATTTGATATTGATATAATATGAAGAATACAAATTTATTTTCCAATCAATATAAATAATTGTCTACTTTACCTTGTTTACTGTCTATTGAATGTATAGATTGATTGATAACGAATTTGGAAAGAGAAAGGAACGTAAGGAAGGTTTTTTCGTAGCTTTTGGCAAATATTGATGGAGTTGAATAATAGATGTTGGTTTAATACCTTCCCAGTCTTGTAATTATTGACTAAATTTTATCATCTCTTCCCTCGTTCTCATTTACAGCTTTTTCAGCTGCATTCCTATTAACTAATAATGAAAGTGTACAATCCTATAAAAATGTGATAAACATATGGAAGGTTTATTGCGCTATTGTATAGTTCATAGCCAGATATAATACATTAAAAAGTAATATACAATTACTTTATATTACTCGTAACACTTATTTTTAATAGTATTGGTATTTTGTAGATTTGCATTCAATCTAGTCTCCTTACAAAACTATTTTATCGCCGCTGGACTTTTAACCCATTATTAGATCAGTAGTGCCTCTAAGAGGATTCGGGGTTCATAGAATGAGTTTGTTCCGCGCTTTTGTACTGTATGTATAATGTATAGATAAAATAACATTGAGTAAATCTTATATGAGACTTAGTGATGTGTAATTTTTTAAAGAAAAAAAGTTATTTAATTCTGAAACGTTTCGTATTTATATTTTATTGATAATGATATGGTTGGTATTTATAAATCTACCTTCATAAATATCCAAATCCATTCTTAAAAACATGCATTATTGGCATTTTTGCCCGTTTTGAGCCCTGCTGAACACTTTTTTTTTGCAAAAAAAAATAATGTTACAAATAAGGTATGTATTTTGGACTAGATTTGGATTTTTAGACTAAAAATAAGAACTTTTTGTATCTGATTTTTTTTTCCTAAATCCATTAGTTTAGCTGAAAAATGGACTTAAAGTTTCAATTTTAAGTACAATTATTTCGTACTCTCCAGACGGCAAACTAATGCTCAGAGCGAAAAATTTACAAGAGAAATTTCACTTGTATCTCTTGGCTTCTTACGCCTCAATTGAGGTCGACGAATGGTTGTCAAGTGGTCGACGAATGGTTGACAATAGGTCGACGAGTGGTAGGATGTATCTTTTGGAGAAAACTACTATGTCCTCCGTAAAATATAGTTAATATTGTATATATTAACTTAAGTTGTTTGTCTTGTTCGTTGAGTTTAATTCTTGTTAGAAGTATTGGTTTGTTTCCATTGGGCTATAATGATCTGCTATATTTCGACTGGCATGACTCGGTTCTATAAAATCTAATTCTAATAATCTTCCAAATTTCTCCACAAACACATTCCTAAAACGTTTGAGCTAGAATGTCGCGGGATGTTGCTGAACGCTAAAGAACTTAAACACATTCCTAAAACGTTTGAGCTAGAATCTTGCTTAAAATTTTTTTTTATTTATCAATATAATTATTCATATATATTGATTAATTAATACACCCTTGTAGATCAATGGAAGAGAAGTATGATGGCTCATAGGTGTAGAAAATAAATAAAATCGTTATTTCATTTGTGAAACGTTTCGACCAATAAGGTCATCTTCAGGTTTTAAAATTAAACACATTCCTAAAACGTTTGAGCTAGAATCTTGCTGAACGCTATAGAACTTAAACACATTCATAAAAAGTTTGAGCTAGAATGTTACTGGATGTTGCTGAACGCTAAAGAACTTAAACACATTCTTAAACGTTTGAGCTAGAATGTTGCTGAATGCTATAGAACTTAAACACATTCCTAAAACGTTTAAGCTAGAATGTTACTAGATGTTGCTGAACGCTATAGAACTTAAAAGTAGCTAAAGATAATATTTATTGATACATTGTTATTTTGAAATTTTTTTTATATTCTGTAATGGGCGTTTAACTCGAAAAACTGACACAATAATTTTCATTTTTTTTTTAAGTGTCCTTTATATTATTGACTATATTTTTTTATTAAGGAATTAATTACTTAAAAAAAAGTAACAAACCTTTATTTATTAAAGGTGGAACCTTAAAATAATATTTTGATTGCTAAATGCAATTGATTATACGCAAACTTTTAATATTGCAATATCTGCTTTCATGGTAATAATTTATTCTCACATAGGACTTGTTGTTATTAAAGCTACATCTTGTCCTTAGTATTCCGACCAAGATAATTGCATTAATTCATGTAATTACACTTCATTAGATATTCAGTTAAACTGTGAGCCTTTATTTTAACCACTTCTTATTATTACAGGTTGCGACTCTCAACTATAATTAATTATTGTCGAACCAATTTTTTTTTTTTTTTAATTTTCCTATTATTATCTTCTAATAACCTTTATATGGAGAAAACAGATTTAAATTTGGAACAACGTATAATTTAAACATATTTTTTAATGATAGTTTGTGCAAATACTATGTACTTATTTAAATGGATTATTGTAGGGTGATTATTAAATATGTTATAATGTTGTGTCAAGTATGATTTTTAATTTTTAAATCATTTGGAGGAGAGACATTTTTCTACTATGTCTTACATTATGTCTCATTCTAATAATACGTGTGTAATATTTCTTATCTATTATTAATTAATTAATATTTTTCACTATTTCAATTACTATACTTTTTTGATACATTTTTTTACTGTGATATGAATTCATAAAATTAAAAAATTATTTAAGCTATAACGGAGTTCATTTTTTGTCGGTTCTAATTTAATTATTTGTCAGTTTTTACATATTTATGACTGTGATGTGCTTTTTGGTATTTTTTCTACTAACACTGGGAAAAGTGACATATATTGCGATATAAGCTATTACCTCTTTTCTTTGCATTTATCGTCACTGCTTAAGTCTGGTTTTTATTTATTACATGATGGTAAATATAGCTTTTTATAAGCAATATCCCGACGAACCAAGAAATCATTGGTGAAAGATTCATTTAAATCGGTCTTGTAGTTTTAGTAATTACTTGTAATATACAACCACACGCCTCTTTATAATAGATATACAATAAAACCTCTATAAAATGATTACTGATGGGAACATCCGCTAGTGACTACCTTATCCAAATTAGGAAATATGGAATTGTTCCATTGTGGCCATAGAAGTGTACATCTTGACCAAGTGTTCACATTATGGGGTTTAACGTATGGAATTATAAATAAAAATAATATATACAAAAGCAATCACATTGTCAAATAATGACGGAATCGGGGTTGTAAATGGAAAAGGTAGAGTAATAGAAGGCCTCCTGGGCCTGCGGATACATAATATATAGAAGATAAATACGTGATTATTTAGTTTCTTTAAAAGTTATTATCTAGTTATATTGCTTCTTTTACGGTACATAGTTGATCATATCCATTATTTGGTTTATCTAGTAATCTAGTACATAAAGATAATGATAAGAAGAATATTAATTTATTCTAAATATATACAAGCTTTACAGTTTCAGAGATTAAATTAAGAATAGGTGGCTGAAAAATACTTTGATTTTAAATGTTTATAGATGGCGGCAGTCTAAAATCTATTAGTCAAATTATTATTATTAATTTTGTAAAACATGTGTGATAAGAAGCAGGGGCGGATCCAGGGGGGGGGGGGGGGGGGGGCGAGGGGGGCGACCGCCCTGGGCCCCGCGCCTTGGAGGGCCCCGCACCATAGAAAATTAAAATAAAATACTTATACTTTACAGGCAAATTTATAGTTCATAGTGAAGATTGTCCGCGGGGCCCCGTGTCATGTACAAAACATGAAATATTAGAATTATAGAATTCAGTCGAATTTAGTTTACATGGTAGAGCCTAATACCTAACTACCTTTTCGCGGGGGCCCTTCGTTATAAAAAAGTCAAATAAATAAGTTATAAAATATAGATTAATTTATTTTTATGTTTAAGATAACCCGCGGGGCCCCGCTCTATATAAAATTAAGTGAGTTAATGTCCTAGTGTTTTCTCACCCTCCCCCTTTTCAAAATGGTGACGATTTTTTTATTTATTCTGTGGGGTAAATCTTCATTATGTGCCCCACCTATATCTAAATGTCCAATTTAATTCGGTTTTTTTCAAACTGTTCCTTTTTACATTACAAAAACGATTTCGGTTGTAGCATCTCGATATATTCAATTTTTTTAATTTTAGGGAAAAGTATGGAAGGTTATGGTAAGTTTAGTACTTTTTGACCTGACCTAACAATAACCATCTATCATTACCCTATAAAACGTGACATTTCGTGTATTTTTTTTAAAACAAATAAATAAAACACTGAATATATCGAGATACTACATAACCTTAATCGTTTGACAATGTACAGAGATATGTAAAAAAGACAAATCCTGTAAAAAGGAATAGTAAAAAAAAACTAAGTATATCGGATAGTACGAAATAATTGGGCCAATTAGTGCAGTTTTACCAGTTGATGTCAAAGAGAAACTTCACCTCAGAGATGCATAATAATGCTGTTTTGAGAGGTCATATTTACAAATTTTTCCGGGGGAGGACCCCCGGACCCCCCTTAAAATGTGTCTTTGAAAATTAAACTAAAAACTCGGCACTAAAATGGAAAGTTAGAAGCTGAGATAATGAATTCTGGGAGTACATTTAAAGTGCTCGAGTATAGATTTCAAATTATAGGACTGATCACAAATAACACAGCTTAAACTTTTTATTTACAATGATAATTTAATCATAAAACCCAAAATATCATGAAGAAAAATAAATAGTTAAGTATAACAGAGCTTAATTATTACAATAAAAATGTTTCTTTTCGATTACGTTTGCAAAGAAAATGATGATTAGTTGAAAACTATATAATTTGAGGAGTTTATGTTCAAATAATATGTTAGATTAAAATCATGAGCAGAATTGTAATTATTTTAAAAGTTTTGAATTATTTTGAGAGCAAAAACGTTTGACTGGTCCTAAGTGAAGGGAATTAGCCGTAAAATAGAATCAAGTTATAAGTGGTTTATTATTAAGTTACTTTATTGTTTTTTATCAGCAATCCCCGCTCTATCCTAGGGGGCCCGCCATTTTGTTTCGCCCAGGGCCCCGCAAGATCTAGATCCGCCACTGATAAGAAGTGACTTATTTTTAATTTTCATGGTATCTAGTTCAAATGATTCTGAAGATATGACAACTGGAGAACGTTGATTGTTATGTACATGTAGATAAATCTATATAAATAAAAATGAATGTTTGTCGGTGTGTCTCTAATTCTTTCCTAAACCGTTCAACCGATTGCGATGAAACTTTGTGGAATAGTTGGACGCATTCCCGGGAAGGTTTCTGAGTTAGTAAAACTATGTTCCGATAGATAGGAACCCGGGCTGCGCCAGGTACTTCAGCTGGTTATAAATAAAAACTTATATTTTACTAATATTAGATATATAAATTTACAGATAAATAATATGAAAGTATAAATATATTAATTAATGATTCTCTGAATAAAAAAATGTTAAGAGGATAGACGAACAGCATAAATAACGATAGTTCTATAGATAAAATTGCAGAAGTGCAGTCATTAATAAAAGTTAATAACATTTTGTATTGATTTATAATAGATTCTGCTAATATCAAGGTCTAAATTAACGCAGGGAGTATAGATTATACTATATATTGATAAATAACGGGTTCTGGTATAATTATGTCACTGATTTAGGTATTAATATTGTATCTATGTTGTACAATTGTTCTTTATTATTTTGATAATGTAATTTTTTTAGACTTTTTTTCCATTACTTCGGGAGAAAAAATTACCTGAATAATCTTAGTATTCTATAATTTCTATATTAAAAATTATCTTTACTCAACTATGTACTATTATATACAGAGTAAAAAGGAATTACTTTTCTGTTCTAGATACGAGTTAATTTTAATTTAATACTCTATCAAAATACTATAAAGCTTTTAGATAAGATCTAACAAATGTACACAAATGTTATTAATGTAATTGCTCTCATTCTTTACATTCTTGCAAATGAAATGTCTTTGAGTTAACCGGTTTAGATTAAGGATTTGTTTTTATACATAATATCTACTTATATACAGTTCAAGAAATTTTTTTGTAAAAAGTTTTTTTCTACTAGTTGCGCATTCCTCTTTGAAATGTTTTAGTATAAGTAACAAATGGAATTTATAAGCTGTGCTAATATTGGCAAAATGAAGAATTTAAAAACCCAACTATAATACTTGTTATTTAAATGGATATTTATTTGAACTTCCAGTTATCTTTTTGTAGTTAAACTAAATGAGTAAAATTTATGTGCTTGTTTAAAATTTTAGAAATATACTCGTAAGTTTCGATCTTTTATTTTTGTAAATACTTTTGACTTTTGGCCATAAATTGATCTACTATAGTTGTAGTAGTAGAGGACGAGAGGGGCAGGCCTAAAAACGTACCACTGTTTGGATTCTTATCGCCAATTTAATAAAATAATTTACCTACCTCTAAAAATTTGCTGTTCCATTTTGTCTAGCCCCAAGTCTTAAGTATGTAAGGATGGGAGATCTTGCCATCTTCATCTTCATTACTTGATCACCTCTTTGGAGCCAGCGTGGCCCCTTTGATAAAATTGCTCACCTGCTTGCTCGGCCATCAGAACCAAGAGCGGCAAGAGGTCGTCGGTTCGATCTCTCGCCGTGATGCTCTAATTTATTTGGACCGCCAATGATCGCACCATTGCATTGTCGCTTCGGCGGTAATTTGCTCAGAGTTATGATGTGTGAAGTGGCTGAAACTTTCTACCCCGGGGCTACTGAAATAGGCCTCAAATATGGCTTCATTGCTAGGTTCCAACAAGTGGTTCGTCCTACCCTTCTATTAATAGTACTAGGCCCTTACTACTAATACTAATCTCCTTTGGCGTCCACCTGTTTCTGAGATCGAAAAACGGAGGCTCCTGTTCCCTTGACGAATTCCATCTTATCTTTCTAAACTGGACGAATAGAATCATAAAATTATTTCATCAATGGTAGGTGCTTTAGAAGGCATCTAGTTCTTCTTATTTAAGTTAGGCAGTTACATCTTGGACTACCTATACACACTTTTGTGTTCGTTCTCATCATGTGAATCTTTTGCCGAGTCCATTCCTCACCAGCTAACTTGGCTTATCATTAGACCAGTTTCTAATCGAAGTTTCCACACCGCCTCCTCTCCGTTTTCTTGGAACATTCTTTGGCTAGAGACCCTAAGCAACTTCACCTCTATCTCTGAATTGCGTGGAAGCTCCTATTTTGGTCTCCTCATCTGAAATGCCTTTACGTTTTCTAGAATCCCTTTATGATCATAAGCTTGTTTGATTCAAAGTACATTTATCTCCCTTCACTTAACAGGTCTACTCCTTGTACAGATTTTATTCAATTTATTTAAACAAAATACCCTCAATATATACACCATACATTTACCTTGATAAAGGAAATCAATAATCCCTAAATTTTTATCTAAAATTAAGTTTTTTTAGGTTGTGCCTGGTTCTTTCACATTTTGCGTTTCCCCCACTTCTGCTTTAAATGTTAGTTATTTTTACAATGAACTGTTTAAATAATTAAGGTTATCTGACTCTTTAATTTTAAGCTAGCGTAAATGTCAAGAACATTAAAACATTTCCAAAGTAATAATTACGAAGGAGTTTAGCTTAATGCATGTATTGTATTAATGGATGATTCTAAACTATACAGGTGTTTAATTTTTCGAGGCTTTAAGCTGAAATATATTGAATGAACACTAATTATATATTTATATTATGTATCATTTGATTTCATTGAAGTTTTATTAGAATTGTAACAGTTAATATTCCTCCCCGAAGATTGAAAACAATTATGCTTCGTGGTGACTTCGTTTGTTTGTAACTAAAGCATATCTAAATACCTAATGTAATTTTAATTTGACAATTAGTATATTTGAAGAGAAGATTACTTCTCTTCCTGTTTGATTAATATTCATATTCATGCCACTTTTTTTAACGACAGGATGAACTATAATTTATACAATAAAAATGGTGCAATAGACACTGGAACATAAAAAACCAATATCTATTACGTCTTTCTAACCTTTAAGCGTTTTTTTTCGGATGACTTAAGTTCCACAGAAAAACTTAATTGTAAGGCCTAAAAGGATGTGAATGAAGCCTTATAAGAAACTTACTATGATTTTTACGCATCTCTTTGGGTTTCCATTGATAGGTTTTATAAAGAACTAGCTAACCCGACGAACTTGGTATACCGCCTCAAACATTCATTTTAGATTTCTGTACGAAGTACGAAAAGAAACCTTAAACATAACGTATCTGTCTGTCTGTCCGTTGGCGTGTTTCAATTCATAACTACTATAGGTAGGAACATGAAATTTGGCACACTTGTGCATCTCGGCATTTGTGACAACTGTACACTTTTTAGAGTTTTCACACTTAATAAGACGGCAGCCAATATGGCGGGCGACAAAAAAAAGTTTCTAGTCACCATGACATGTTATACATCAATTTAAAGGTCTAGAAGTGTAGAAAAAGAAAATGTAATTATTAATAATAATATTAACACTTAATAATTTTAACCTATAATTGTACTGAAACCGGTGTCTTACTTGTTTATTTATATAGAAAATAGAGTAAATTTCTTTAGAGTAAATCGTTTTGATGATGTATTATTAACTTATTAAATCAACAGCGACGGAATTAAATTATGTAAAATGTTGCGTTATGACTTAATTTGAGAATAGGGATGATAACAATAAGAATAGGTCTAAAATTAACAATATAGGTTAAAAGCAATAAAGATCTATAATACTTACTTACTTCTGATAATGCAGATATGAAGGTTGGTATGATAAGGCTCATATTGTTTAATACGGGTATAGAAAAACATTGAATCATTGATATGTTTTTGGCAATTTAATCCAGTTTAGCCAACCTTTTCACCTCCCCCTCTGATAACAGTTCTCTTGTTGCGAAAGGCAGTAGAATAAATTCGGTTTTGATCCGCAAAGAGCTCTAATTTGTTTTATATAAAATCTATAAAATATTAACTTCAGCGCTCCTATTAGCGAAATGTAGTACTAAAAAGTGAAAACCGAGTTACTATAATGTTAGATCATCCAAATTTCCTGGTACTATAAGAGCATTACATTTTTCATTCATTTTTTTGCTTAACAAAATTTTCTTCTGCCCCCCCCCCCCCCCCCCAAAAAAAAAGAAGCTGAAGAATATTATCTTGGCTTATACAACTAAAAAATATGTAAAACATTTAAACAAAGAGAATAAGAATTATATTCTCTAACTTAAATATTAACCAAGGTGCTAAAAAATATTAATAAAACATTTGTATATGATTAAATATTATTTATTTCATTAATAAATTATCAAGTAAATAAATAACATCTAAATAACATTGCAAACAAAAATAACAATTATAATTAGCAATGCAAATTTCATTACATAAATAAATAATAAAATGTATAGATAAATAACTTCATTCTATCACTAATGCATGTAAAATAATTGCATTTATACATTGTAGGTAAACATTTAACCCATTATCTTATTTAAAATATATACTATACTACTCTCCATCTTTTAGCATAATTGATTTTTTCTTATAAATATTTTATATATTGCTTCTAATATTTTTAAAATTACCTTTTAAAGTTTATATGAACGTAAAAGAAAATATGACTTAATTTATAGCTTTATTTATCTAAACAAGCTTTTTAAGTCATATTTTATTTTAAATACATTTAGCTTTAAATATGAAACGTGTTAATTGAATTGTTAGAATAACTTTTTTTTAAATCACAAAAGTTTTTTTTTTTTTTTTTTTTAATGTTTATTATACTTACTAGAAAAGAATGAATCTTTGTATAAAGTATAAAAGTTAAATAGTGACTTAATTTATATTTTACTTATTAATCAAGCATTTTATATATGACACCTTATTAAGCAGCAAATACATTTTTATTTTATTACATACGAGTACATTAAAGTCTAAAAGATAGTTACTCATTGTTTGATCAAATTGTTAAGTTAAAGAGTATAAAAAAAACTCCAATGGCTTATTAATTTATAGCTTTACTTATTGTTATTAAACTTTTTTTTAAGCAGAATTGGTAAAATTGTATAACTTTCTAAAAATAATTTTACAAATAAGTAAAATATATTTACTTTAGTAAAATATATATAACTTTTGTTGCAAAAGTTATAAAGAAAAGAAATAACAAATGATGCAATTAAATGTCCAGTTTGGAAAGAGATAAAAAGTAACTAAATTTATAGTCTTACTTGTTTAATTAAGCTTGGAAAGAGATAAAAAGTAACTAAATATATAGTCTTACTTATTAAATTAAGCTTGGAAAGAGATACAAAGTAACTAAATTTATAGTCTTACTTGTTTAATTAAGCTTGGAAAGAGATACAAAGTAACTAAATTTATAGCCTTACTTATTAAATAGCTTGGAAAGAGATAAAATGTAACTAAATTTATAGTCTTACTTATTAAATTAAGCTTGGAAAAAGATAAAAAGTAACTAAATTTATAGTCTTACTTATTAAATTAAGCTTGGAAAGAGATAAAAAGTAACTAAATTTTATAGTCTTACTTATCAAATTGAGCTTATTAAATAAATGTCATTATAATACAAAACTCTATAAAGTAAAGTTAAAATAGTCTGTCAGTTAGTGTCACACGAAGCTTACTGGTGACTTATTATTGGACAGCAATGGTCTTATAAGTATCACAAAATTTGATATTTCTATAGGAATGGAGCAATGGGCAGAAAAGTTTGTTTCTTGCCCATTTTGTGATGATTTTTGCTTCCGAGCTTACCGAAGGTAACGGCTATATGCAACTGTTTTGAAGAACGAACATTTTTTAGGGCTCCGATTTAAAAAATTCCAAGACAGAAATCTCTTTCAGACATCAGGAAATATTTTTGGTTCCGTGTCTGTCTGCCGTTCAATTTTTAAGAACCAACTTATCTTAAAAACTACTCGTTCAATTTTAATGAAATTTGGAAGGTAAGTCATTATTAGCCCATTGTTAGTTCCATATAAGTTTGAACATTCTACGCCCATTTGTTTCTCTTTCACATTCGCACAAACATACATTTATTTATAGCTATATATTCAAGAGTAGTCATCTGAATTTTATAAAATTTGGATGGTTTGTCGAAAGTAGCTCGTATGTATCAAGATTAATTACAATTGTCTGCGCTTTTTAAATTTCAATTTCAATTCATGCAAAAAATCAAAATAATTATGACTGATTAAAAAAACTGGAGGAAAATTAAAGAAATTTGACAATTATGTATGTAGGTTGTAAAAGTCTAAAATCATTAAAGTATACGAAATAGGACGTGACGGCACTTAACTTCCACCACACTAATTGGCAGATTATTTTCAAATTCTTTGATTTAATGTTCTTTTGAATACATTCAAAAGAACATTAATTTGTTTTTGTAAAAAGAAAACGAGTCCTAGATCGATTTTTAACTTTAAGGTTACAAATTGTGATTATTATTTTTTACAAAAAAAAATCTGCTATTTTGTGAGGCACATAACTTCCTCGCGTCCTACTATAGATCATGAGATTTGTATCTGATTCGATTCCCAGCTGTCCCAAATTTATTTTTACGCAACATCATTTTTGAAAAATAGCGGAGACGGTTGAAATTGATGCAGGACCAACACTGGGCTAATTATGACTTTTTCCCATCCAAATGTCATTAATATTGGTTTTAAAATATGGCGGTTTGGAAAAATTTTGACGAGCAGACAAAACAGACACGAGACCAAAAAATTTCCATAGTGTCAAAACGGATTTTGGAATTCGGAGATCTAAAGAAATGATCTTCACAATGCCCCTATATTACCTTCGGAAGCAAAACCTTATAGTTACGTACTTTGAAAATTATTAAGTGAAAAAAGCTACTTTATTTAGAGCTTTTTTTATTGATGTGATTTGAATACATATTTCATTTTTTAATTTAAGAGTAAAACACTCTAACGATAAAATATAGAGATAAAATTAAATAATCTATATAAAAATGTAATTTATTTCTAGTTTTATTTATTGAGCTTTTAATACATAGTATATTTGAAATTATAGGATTAAACATGGCTTTAATAATTTTAAAGTGTTCAATAGTTTTAAGTCGGTTATATAGATTAAAAGATAAAGGTTTTATTATAGACAATATAAATAATACGCGACATAAATTTATAGCTTGACTTATTCAAACATTTTTTTTTTTCAACAAAAATACAATATTTAATAAATTTTTACTTAATAAGTACACTTGTAAATTAAATTAAAGTATGTTTTTGTATATTTTTTCAAACATATTAGAAATTTACAATTTGTCTAAGTGAAAAATAGATAATATATAAAAATCAAAATCTATATAATTATACATATATTTACAAACAACATAAAATTAAAAATAAAATACGTATATATTAATTAAAGTGCGGTATTATGTGACTTTTAAAATACCTAGAATGTATCTACTAATTAAAAAAAAATTTACATAGATAAATAAAAAATGTACATAGACTTAAGTTAATAATAATATATTTTTTTAATGTTTTTGACAAATCTTTATCTTTATCTTTTACCATGTATATTTTACAAAAATTATCAGGTTTCTAATAACTTTATTATTTTTTCACAAAACAATTAAAAATTATTATGTTTACATTCTGTATTAAAAATAATTAATTATTATATTTTTTTAATATTTCTACTTGTAACCATTCAATTACGAAAAATGATTAAGTCAGTTTTTTTTGGAATATGTCCAAAGTATATATGATTTTTAATAATAATAATAATAACGAAATACTCTATTAGATATGACCGGTTTTTCAGTGTGTAAATTATAATTGGTTATAATATGTTATTATTTGATATAGTATGCATGCATATTAATGTGACGTGCCTGAAACTTGACTCTTTTTTTTAAATATTGGTAGGCGTTGTAACAGCTTTTGTGTTTCTGGCCTTGACACGGATCGTATATAAGTATTAAGAACCATTATAAAACCCTGTTAAGAATTGACGAGCCCAAATCAAAAACTGATACAATTTTAATATAATGCTACTTATATAAGCTTCAATTACAACTATATCTTCATCAATAGTCATATGATTTTTCATTAACATAATAACTGTTTATACTTCTTGAATGATTTGTTTTGTTTAATGAAGTGCTAAGATTTATGTGATGTTTGTTAGAAACCGACTTTGCCTCTCCCCACCATGTTTTATTTTTGACATATTTTTATTTTTTTATATATTTGTTATTATTACCTTTATAGTTCTTTATTAAAGAATATTGCTTTATTTCACGGCTAATACAAAAGGTTATGGGCCCAGCTCGCTTCCATTTGTCTAAAAATCCTTACGGGTTTTTGATTGTATATTTAATTTTTGTTACTTATTCTTCTCCACGGTATTACATTAATCCTTCAGTTAAATATCTTTTAATTTTTTGTAGGATAATGAATTTTTAATTTCTTATATACGTAGTATGTATAAGGAGAAAGAATTGTGATGACGCAAAAATTGAATTTTAAGATTTTGATGGATTTACACGTTTTAAGACCCCTTAAGTCCAAAAAAGTGGTGTTTTGCTTTTAGAAAAAGAATCTGTTTTGTTCTATGATTTATTGTCTTAGGCTGCACACAGGCGCGTGGAATCTAGACTACTGGGCTGATTTTGATGATATTGGGTATACGATGAATTTCAGCTCTAAATTGGGGTCGCTCAAAAACATGGAATAAAATTATGTTCTCGAATTCAATCGCTTCCTTATTATTTTTTTAACCATTCACAAAGTGTAGTAAAGTTATTTAATAAAGCAATAAAATAAAAATTTTATCTCCAGTAGGGAGAAAAAGTTATGATTTTGAATTAGTTTAGAGGGACTAAAGTAAGTCTTTTCATCCCTGAACTCAAAAAGTAGGGAGAAAAAGTAAAAGTAGGGCGAAAAAGTAAATCAGGGCAAAAAAGTAAAGATTGCAACTTAATTATTTTATAAATAGTAGAAAATGAATGGCTAATGTAATGAAGTTGTTGAAATCAGGTTGGCGGCACTGCTTTTTCAACCATGTTTATCTTTGTTTATAACTTGTAACCTGCATCTAAATAACCTTCTATTTGAGTTTAATTCCAATTCTTATTTGTTTTTAATATTGAATCTCTTATATCTGCTATTAAAAGTGCTAATTATTATTGTTATTTATTTAAAATAATAAATAAAAACTTTGCAATGGACGAAAATGGGTATTTTCTTTCTATACTGGAGATAAAATATTGTATGTACCTCGTGAGTAAAGTGCCAGTATTCCCCTCGCGATAATTATCTCCCTCGGCTGCGCATCGGGATTTAGGGACCATGGTTCCTTTGGCGTCGCCTCGGGATTTAGGGACTATGGTTCCTTCGGCTTCGCCTCGGGATTTAGGGACCATGGTTCCTTCGGCTTCGCCTCAAGAACCAACTTTTTCGCTCAGGGAATAATGGCTTACTTTACTCCCTAGGTGCATAAATAACTATTATTGCTTTTTTTTAGTTTGTTTCCTGTCATTTCTATCATTTTTTAAGGTTCTTTTATATTTATCAGTTAATTCCAGATTAAGTGTTCGAAATCATTTGGCATTAGTTCTGTCCATATAATTGACTAACAATTATACATATTAGGTTTATTCTTTGAGTTTGATTGTTTCTTTATATTAAGAAGATAATCGATGTAGACAATTAAACATAATTAAATAAGCTAACACATAACTTTGTTCTTTCCCCTCATCTCATTAAAAATAGTGTGAAGTAAACATATCATTTTTACTGCGAAAATCGGATCAACGTATAATTTTATTTATGTAGATCATGGTTGATAAACTGGGAAGAGTCCGTGGGTAAGTTGATAGTGAACAAGGCCATGTACTGACCTCCATGTCACAATGGTCTTGCAGACAGTGATTTTGTTTTATTGCTCATTGTTTTTTTAATCCGAAGTTAAAGAGTAGATGAAAATAGAAACTGAGGCCACTGACATCATATTAAAAAAAGAGTTGGAAACAAATTCAATTAAATCACTTTGATTGTCGACTGACCTTCCTCAAGAGGGGACTTTTGGATTAGTTCCGGCAATAGATCTTTGTTACTTCAACTTTTAAGTTGCTCGCTAATTGAAATGGATGTCCTCATAAAGTAATTGAACATATGTCATCAAGTCACCTCTAGACACAGGTCTTTCTATTATTAATTATTTTGCTTAATTTAAAACATTCGTTCTGCTGGCAGCATGGTAGCTTTTAACATCCTTTGCACTTCTCTATTTTAGCTTGTGATTTTGACCTCTCTAAAAGGCTATCGTAATACACCTAGGAATTTTGTTCCCTTTGTAAAGATACTGCTCAAAATTATTTCGCGAATGTTATGAAATAGTCTTTGATATCTAACTAAATGGAAAACATAAGTAGGAACGTGTTCCGAGACTGTTCGAACAAGTTATACTCGTCTATAAGTCAAGCGTCCTCTGCCATGTGGATCACTGAGAAAACACTTCAATTAATTGAAGAATTATGTTTCTTTGACAGATATTGAAACTGTAGAATACAAGAATAGAAATATGTATAGAGTGACATCTTGGATCATTTGTCCAAAAATACGAAGTATCTATCCCAGAAACTCTACTGCAATTTTGAAATTTTACTTCCAATTATTTGCTAAAGATTTTCAAATTCGATTGTAGACATCATCAAATTTGTTAAAACCCGAGCCGTTCCTTCAGCTTTAATATATCCAAAATACTTAACAAATTTGTTGTTATTTGTGTTGTGTCTATATTTCAGGCAACAATAAGGTTTATTGTCCACCATCTTTTCCTTCTTTTCTTTACTTCCTGATCAATTAAAAGGAACGTATATACGTAAGCCTCAACTAATGCTTGTGGAACCATGTTGTGCTGGCTTGATTTCAGCTCTAGTTGGACGTAGAATAATGTACCTGATCAAGGTACATTATTCGTACCTGAACAAAGGCCCGACATTTTTTCTCGAAAAATTGTTCCTAATCATTTTTTCGGAACAAAATTCCTCAGTGTATACTAACTTTAAACCAAATAATAGCTCTATAAGCGTTCTTAGATGGTTTTCGTGACCCTTTCCTGTAAGAAAGATTCCTGTAACTGGAGATTTGAAGGAAAGATCCCTTTCCTGTAACTGGAAGATTTGATAATTACTGTCGCACATAATAATGCTATTGCAACCCTAACTTTCACCATTCAGTTGCCTCGCTAAAAAAAATGTTGTATAAACATATTCAAATTGTTCTTCACCATAATTGTCATGCAATAACAGTATTTTAAAAAATAATATGATATATTACTTATCTAGAAATAATATATTCGATATTAATTACTATCATTTCGTTGTTTGTTTTCTCCTTTAATTTATTCTCAATCAATTTTTGGGGTTTTTAATTAAAAAGTCAATAAGACTTTTTAATTACTCGCCAAAATATTAGTTATCGATTATCGACAGTTGACCTTTGTTTTTATTATTATATTCGGAAAAGGATTTTTAAAATTTTATTTTAAATTAATTAAAGTAAAATTTTAAAATGTGTTTTTCATTTTGTCGTTTATTTAAAACGTCTCAACCCTGATTTTGCTACTGGTTATTGTCGACATTGAATTTATTTGTTTTTTAATGTTTTTCTTGTTATCATTCTGTCTTTTTTTTCTTACTTCTTTAATAATTTATTACTTTGTCCTCATACACCTTCATCTTTATTTCTTGTATTTTTTTTTTATATTTTTATTTAATTATTCTATATGGGGTGAGTCGATAAATCGAATGATTTTACGAGAATCAAAAATCCAGTTATTATTTTTTTTTATTTTTCTTCGATAACGAGTTAATTGGTTTCTACTGTATTCCATATAAGGTACATTATGGAACCAGCTCATTGTATGAATAAAATTTGCATGGTATTAATCTAAATATATTTATTTAAATATATTTATTTAAATACATAACTCTTTTAAAGAGAAAAATATATATTATATGGGATTATGGGATATAAACTAGTAATTATACTTGATCCAATATGTATATTGTATATATGTATTGTTAACAGGCAAATATGAATACAGGCTGCTTTATCTGGTTTTAGATAATCTCTATTTCACGAGCGACTTAAGGATTATTATATTATATTATCTTCTGTATTTACTTACTATCCTTTTTTTATAATCTTATATACATAACACTTATTTCAATTCCTGTCACTTCAAAAACAATTTAAAGTTAAATAATTTCTGTTAAATTTAAATAGTGTACTTGAATTTATATGCTAAATTAAATTAAAATATCACTTTTTATTGAAGTAATAAAAAATAATAATAATAATAACGTGACAACTTTTTACTTTCTCAGGAACGAAGTATATGAGGGAGGAAGTATTAAAGCTGTGTGAAAAATGCTATTTCGATTAATTTAACTTTATTGGTCCTCTGAGTTTAAAATAATAAAAAAAAAATACGTGTGGTGTCGCGGGACACCCGGTAGGAACGAAGTTCCATACATTTTTCATTAAATATAAATGATAAAATCACACTGCTAAGTACGTATACATTGCTAACTACTTATACATGGCGGAGTTAGAAAAGAGACAAAATTAAAAGTAACGAACTGTTTGTACCTAGCAGAGTTAAGGCAAAATTAAAAGAAAATCATTTATTTGTATAATTAAAGCAAGCGTCTTACTATAAATATATATTGAATATAAGAAAAAAGTTGACCATAATGAGTTTATAGTGAAAGAGTATGTTTGTTAAAGGAGTTTGGATTGAAATAGGACTGTTTTCTACCTACCCGGCCAATTAATTTAAAATATTATAAAATATATCTCTTCCCTACTCTACAGATTCTGCTTGGATCAGGGTGAAATTTGACATGATTATATTTTATTTATTTACAAAACAGAGTGACATTTTTGACATATATAACAAAAATAATCAAAACAAGTCAAGTAACAGGCTTCCTTAATAACACTTTTTCCCGTCTTTTGAAGCTTACGTTTACGCGAGCGTTGCGCGTGAAACGCTTGGGCGGATAACGTTTTCCGACGAATTCAGCCTGGGAATGAATGTGTGGGGATGAATATGTGTACCAAATTTCATCTAACTCGGTGACCTTTTATCTTTTACTCAAGTTATCGTCATCGGTAGATTTCGTGACGGATTTTGCGTGACGGTGATTTTTTGACGGTTATTTTGTGACGGTGATTTTGGTAGTTTTTTTCGGATTCACTCCCGGGCTCCAGAACGTGCCATAAGGAACTTCGTTCCAAAAAGTGCCTAAAATGGTTCACCGATTTCGATCAATTTCGGTTATATGTATTCTTCAGTGGTCATGCCTGAACCTGAAGATCTTTTGGTATTATTGGTAAATCTGCAGAACAAAGGATGTTTCAAGTGATATCATCCCTTAGTCAAATAATGTGTAAGATAAAGGTATATTATCACTTTTACACACAGTAGGGAAAGACATAATATAGGACTTGGGAATATAATCTCTTCTGATTATAGAGAGAAAAGATCATCATTTATATAATCGAGTAGTGTCTCGAGGGCGACGACTCACCTCGAAATTATTTGTTATTGCTAAGCTAAGGCAACCACATTTAAAACCAATAAAAATAATAGATGTTTGTTTTGATTTGTTGGTCTTCAAATAGATATAATAACTTCTAATCTAAATAGATATCTAAATTAACTTACTTTTTTTTAAATATAGAACAGCTCGTATTTTATAAACGTCCTCTACTCTACAGATTAACTTAATTCATTTTACTCTCAAAAAAAAAAAAATTATGAGAATATTGTTGGTGTTAATCCTATGGCTGTTTGGAATGTATTCTATTTATTTCTTGCGTCCCATTAAAGTCCTACGAAAATTTAATTCATAGGGTAATTGAGATTTGAAATATTTATTGCAGCTTTGGAAAAATCATGTTAGGAATCTATGAAATAATACATTTTATCGTTAACTTTATAAATTTCGTAAACATAATAAATGTGTGAGGAGATGACGTGGTTTGATTTAATGTGTTTTTTGCAGCCCTGAATTCTTTTCACACGGGATTGAATTCATTACGTTTCATGTTTTGACCTTCTTAACTTAACCTTATGTTAAGTTGAAGAAAAAATAAGATGAACTCCGTTTACACTTTTAGAAGCTTCTAGTTGTGGAAGCGAAACTCGGTTTAAAATTCTTGGCTGCATGAGGACAAAAACCAAGTCTAAAATTGTGGTCGTTAGATAATAATTAGAGCAAGACTAATTAAATACGTCTCTTTCAACCACTAGTGGTAATGAATTATTCCTTGATTCAAGCACTAGTGGTAATGAATTATGCCTGGTTTCAAGCACTAGTGGTTATGAATTATGCCTGGTTTCAAGCACTAGTGGTCATTAATTATGCCTGGTTTCAACCACTAGTGGTCATGAATTATGCCTGGTGTTTCAACCACTAGTGTTCATGAATTATGCCTGGTTTTATCCTCTAGTGGTCATGAATTATGTCTGGTTTCAACCACTTGTGGTCATGAATTATGCCTGGTTTCAACCACTAATGGTCATGAATTATGCCTGGTTTTAACCACTAGTGGTCATGAGTTATGCCTGGTTTCAACCACTAGTGTTTAGGAAGACAATTAGGGAAGAGAATGTAATTTATTGGAAATGTGTCAAAACAGAGAGATATTTTACTTAAATCATAGAAGAACCTCGCGATGCTTACTATTTATTTATTAAATTACCTACTAATATTACAACAGCAATGTTTTGTTTCTGTACAATTTTTCTAATATTCTTTATGAATATTTAACTATACATTTTATTTGGTATTTAATGTATTAACTACTCACCTTTTGGTATTTAAGTTTTTTTATGCGATTAACCACTTATTTAAAAGATCTTTTGGCTTTTTTTTTACCATGACTAATATTATGCGAATAACTCTGTCATATATTACAAAGTGAATTAAGTTAACGTAAAATTAATGTGCACCCTACTGGAATTGAATGTAATCTTGCCAAATATGGTATCCTGCCTTTTTAATGATTTAGCTACCGTTACAGCTGAAAGACCTGAATATTTTTATTTTATATATATTTTTTTTATAACTGAGTAATAAATTAAACAGTTATGATCTTAACTAAATATGTAACTGCATTTCTACATTTTTGTTGTATTTGAGAATATTATATATATATATATATATATATATATATATATATATATATATATATATATATATATATATATAATATATATTCAACTTAAAGATGTAATTAAAACAACTGAATACATTACTATTATTTTTTTAGTTAAATGGTTAATGCAAATTTGCTTGGTAAATATTTATATTTTTGTAAAAAGTTAAATCTTATTTCCATGTTTCAATAGAGCGACTTAATTGAATATTTCAATTCTTCTTCTAATTTATATTGATTATTCTACTCATAAAAATTCAAATTCAATTAAGTATTTTTATATTATCAGTTCTTAAATGCTCTTATTTAAAGCTGAATTTTTTTTTTATGTATTCTATTAAAGTTTATTATCTTTTTTTATTATTTCTACTTTAAAGTATATTCCCCATAAGTGCATTATTTGTGAGGTTATCTGTATTGCAAAACTACTGAATATATTAGTGAAACCTTGGAATAAAGAAATAGAAATCATATAAAATAAAATTATATGAATTTAAAAATATATGTTGAAAATTATCTCTTTATCATATGATATGTGTATATTGTGTACGTGGATATTGCACGTATATTCTTCTAATGTAATCGGATATAATATTTTAACAAATCATTGACATTTTCTTAATTTATAATGATCTTTTTATGCAAAGTTGTCCATCTTTTATTTACGCTTCAAAAAAAAACTGTAATCTGTCCTTGAATGGGATTTACGCATACTTATATGTTTACTTGGAAGGTTACTTTCCTCCACATATTTTTATTCTTCTCTAAATATATATATATATATATTATTCTTTATCTTATTTATATTCGAACTGCGACTTTTTTAACTTCTATTTCCAGTTGTTTTTTTAGTTTTTAATCTTGGCTAAATTTAGCTCTTCCGAATAATTGAAGATACGAAGATTTTAGTAGTGGGGATGTAGTTCGAGGTGAACGAGTTTAATTCAAGACGTACACGATTCTCGTGCATTTGGTATTCAAATGTTCATGATATCTTTTGTGTTGAATGAAGCATTTTTTTCTCATCTTAATATTCCTTTTTTTAAGTTTTATTATACAGTATATACAGTAGAATGGTTGAGAGGTTATTACCCTTCCTATACTATTGTGATTGCAATTTCAGAATAATTTATAAAAAGTTGTTAATTATTATTATTACTGTTACCATAAGTACGTTCCTATATTTATGCTTTTGGTTCGTAATAAATATTTATTTCGATAACTTTAAACATCTTTTGTTACCTTTTTTTAAGCTCGGAAACAAAAAATTAAATTAGATACTAAAAAATTTAAATTCAGTTTGACTATAATATGAATATGAATGAAAGTTTTGATCTGATTTTTTTTTTTCTCTATCCAAATATTATATTGTTTTAATTCACTTGTCATTTTTTTCACTATATAGGTCGCCTGTGAAATTTTCTGTCATATTACTGTTTCTTAAGAAGATATACATACATCTTTTGTTGAAGGGAATTTCATTTCATCGTCTCTTATTTTCAAGTTTGTGTGAATTGCTTTGCTTGTGGTCTGTAATGAGTTTGGTCGTTTATTTCTCTTCCAATGCCTTATTTAGCTGAGGAAGTCTAACATTAACATTTACAGACTTGTCTGGTTTTTACCTATAGGACAGGCACTCTGCAACTAAAAACTAACTGACCATGAAATATATAGTGATTGCCAACTGTCATCAGTTTTAACGCCCCAGCTTTTAACAAATTGTAAAATAAAAAGGCTCGCCTTTTTTTTTTCAAATGTTACTATAATTATAGTTTGTTCGGTAGATGTTTTTCTCTCCTGTCTTTAGAATTTACTTCGTAAAATTAATATCACAACACACACCAAAAAATAGACATATCAATTATTTTAAACTTGGTTTTTTTTTTAAAAATATTTTAATCTCGAGGGCAAAAATATTTTAAACGCAATTTTTTCTTTAATAGAAAGAAACCTGAAAATTATCTTACCTTTTCTGCATAGATTTTTAAAATTAATGAATTAATATATCAACACATTTTGATTTACGAGTTGAACATTAAATAATGACCACCTTTATTTAAGTAATTTTTTATAATTTGATTTAGAAGTTTGGCTTATTATGGTATGAATTATGAACGAGGTTTTTGTATAATGTCTTAAAGTAGTAATTTTCTTTTCATATTTTAATTTAATTATCCATTCTAATTACCCGTTGTATAGGACACACTGAAACACTTAATATAGTAAAAATTAAATTATGTATTTGTGATTTTAATAATGATAATAATGAGTTATAATTTCTCTGATATAGTACTGTCACAGTCTACCATTACGTTTTTAATGATAGTTATTTTATATTACGAAAAGGCCCCCATACACGAGGACTCGTGTCTTACATTCCGTTTTTTAGGTATTCAGTCTAAAATATTTTAGTAAGGCCGTTTTGTGCGGGGAATTATTTGACTTTTTCGTCCATTTTTCAGTTTTTTTGCACTGCATGAAGTGAATCCGCTGCCTCTTGATTTTTCTATCCGTTTTTAGTTTTGCTGTCTTTCGTTTCAGTTTATTTTTTTTTCGAGTTTAATTGTTTCGAACATGCCGAGCCTTTGAGGGATACCTCGATCTTGTTTAAGCCAATTTATTAGATTATTCCATAATAACCTTTGCGTGCAGAAGGTAAAAATCAGAGCATACAGTTTAAAAAACACACGTATGTACCGTTGAGGCTTAAAAATAATTTTATCTAGAAGTAACCAAGGAAACTGAAGAAAAAAATGTTAATATATAACTAAAAGTAGTAAGAAATATTTACTTAGAATAAACTTTATTCTGTTGAAAAGGCGAATTCAGTTAGTTAAAATTTAATTAAATTTTAAGCAAATATAAACAATGTAATAAATAAATAATAAATAAATAATAATAAATAAATAAAAAATGTATTAACCTATATGTAAAATATAACATGTAGTTTGATAATCATTAAATAAAAATAATAATATATTTCTCATTTACTCGTACGTTCGTAAACGTATACAAATATAAGTTGAAATGAGCAATAATAATTAAATAGATCAGAAAATGCTAAAATAAAAGGTTAGATATGTAGTAATAATTGTGTATGTTACAAAATTATCTACATACTTATTTTAATTACATAAATGAAATTATATTATGTTTCGGTTATATCTTCAGAGGCAATAATACAACCTGGAAGTCTAAGAAGACATGCTCAATGAATAAATCACGTGCAAAAGTCACGAAGGATCGCTGGCAACTGCGATTATGACTGCTCCTGGAGCAGGCGGTTGCAGTCTCTTAGCGAATAACGCTAGCGACTCTAGCTTTATCGCTGGAGTCGCTATGTATGTATGTAACCTTTGACTAAAAATATTGGAACTTACCAATGAGCATAAAGACTCTCGGAGGAAAATTAACAATAGCTAATTATTAATATACTCTGGACTCCGATGTGACACCAATGCTGATCCAACCTAGGTGGATCCACACTTTTCAACGTGTCATAATGATAGACTCGCATCAGTCGTTTGTTTGTGGTATTACAATGCTAGTTTACGTAGGACGGATCATAATGACCAAGACTCTGATCGCATCAATCGTTTGTTTGTGGTATTACAATGCTAGTTTACGTAGGACGGATCATAATGAACAAGACTCTGATCGCATCAATCGTTTGTTTGTGGTATTACAATGCTAGTTTACGTAGGACGGATCATAATGAACAAGACTCTGATCGCATCAATCGTTTGTTTGTGGTATTACAATGCTAGTTTACGTAGGACGGATCATAATGACCAAGACTCTGATCGCATCACTCGTTTGTTTGTGGTATTACAATGCTAGTTTACGTAGGATGGATCATAATGTCCAAGACTCTGATCGCATCACTCGTTTGTTTGTGGTTTATAATGCTAGTTTACGTAGGAAGGATCATAATGACCAATATTCTGATCTCATTACTCGTTCATTTATGGTATTCCAATGCAAGTTTACGTAGGAAGGATCATAATGACCAAGATTTCTGATCTCATTACTTGTTCGTTCGTGGTATTCCAATGCTAGTTTGCATAGTATAAATACATACTATGTACTACATATGTATATATTATATATATGTAATATGTATATCTACAAATACATGTAGAGGTACTATACATTTTTTTTAAACCTAAAACTCATCATATAATGTAATTATGCGCACTCCTAATTAGTTTGTCTTTAGTAGATAGCAATAATCTCATTTTCACACAAAAAAGTTACAAACAAATCAGAAAAATTCCTACATAAGTAATTAAATAAACAGGTCAAGTGTGTGCTAGTCAGCACACCCTGGCATACAGACAACCCTGTATAGTTTAAGTATTTCCCTATTGATTGTGTTTTTTAAAATGATAAAAGCTTCTTTGAACTATCCTATATGGGTCTGATATTCTCAAAACACATATACAAACTTCCGATAAAGTATTTGTTTGCCACTGAACCGGACTACAACTATATAAATACATAGAAAAGACCATACTTATAAAAAAACGTATTTTGTCAATAAAAAATATTTTTTTTTTTTTTCGAAATTTCAAAAAGTGGTATCTTTACTTTTGGCCGAAGAATGTTCAGGAATTATTTCAGATTTTTTGCACTTCACATAAGCGAGATAGAGGGGCGGGGGACACGTTTCACAGCCGCTTTAAACTCGCCTATGCTCGACCTATCAAAGTTATAACCAAAGAATTATACATTTTTGTAATTAGCTCGACGTACCCTTTCATATGATACCCCTCACGGTGTCGAAAAAAAATAAAAATAAGTTTTTTTACCCTAATTTTTTTGAAAAATATTTTTTAAGTCGCTATATTTTTAAAATATGTGGGTAAGTACAAGACACATATATGCCAAATTTCAAGGTGATCGGACGAAAGGTGTAGCCGTGAGAGCAGGCGACAGGACGGACGGACAGACACACGCAGAAAAATATAAGGGTCCTTGGTTTTGCCTACGGACCCTAAAAATATTGAACAATGAAATGCAATAAGTTTATTAAAAAATATTAAGTAGTAAGTTATGATCTAATAATTTTTAATTGTTTGTTGTTTTCTCTGTCATTATTTTATAATTTATATAACTGCTATTTGCGAGTGTTTGGATATAATAATTTTTTTTAGTTTTACAATCAAATATATTGTACTGTACACTCATAATATATGATAAGTTTTTATTGCGACTAACTTCACTAATATGTCGGTTATTGTTGAAATACTACTTCTACTTGCAGTATTTTCAAACAACTGTGTAAAGTAGAAGTCATCCAAAAAGACTTTACATTGTCATTTTGTGTTTAATTTAAAATAAATGTATTACCGTTCTAAAAACCTACATTAGGTTATGGGCCGATAGGTTACGTGAAACGTGTAACGTGCTTAATGGAATGAAAATTGTTCAATATGAGTAACAACATATACAACATTGAAAAGTTGAATCCAACAAACTATGACGTCTGGAAGCTTCAGATGCGGATGGTACTTGTCCACCAGGAACTCTGGGGCTATGTGAATGACGCAATGGCCAAATCGGATGAAAGTTGGATTGCCAAGGACCAAAAAGCTCTGGCAACTATTGTCTTGGGTATAACACCTACAGAGTTGTCTCCACTCAAAGACTGCAAAACAGCAGCAGAAGCTTGGAGAAAATTAGAAGAAATTTATACTCCAAAGACAGCAAGCCGAAAAGTTACATTAATTAGACAGCTAATTAAACTTAAACATGACACGAATCTGTCGATGTCAGATCATTTAAAAAACTTTACGTCAATAACAGAAAAACTAAAAGAAATTGATTTTGTAGTTCCGGAAGAATTTCTATCTATAATATTACTGTGTAGTCTTTCTGATGATTACGATAATTTTCGTTGTGCGATTGAAAGCCGTGACCAACTTCCAAACTTAGAAACTCTCAAAATAAAAATAAAAGAAGAGGAGCTAAGGCGAAATGAATTAACAGAAGAAAATAAAAAAGGCGTACTACTTTCAAGTCAAAGGAAATTCAGTAAGCAACATCAACCAAGAAACAACAAATTAGAAAGAAACCACACTGGAGAAACATCAGGCAACCATCATAGACGAAACAAAGGTCAACAGTACTCTGGACAGTTTCGATCCAATGCTGGCAAGTACTCTCCACAAACTTTAAATATATCCCATATAGGCAATTCTTGCGACTCATATAACAAATATAAAAACAAAAATATTTTTTGCCTTGACTCAGGTGCTACCGCACATATGTGCCATGACAAAAAATGTTTTTATCAATTCAAACCACTTAAAGATAGCTTTGTTTTCATGGCAGATAAAAGCCAATCAATTGTTGAAGGCATAGGCAACGTAAGTGTAATAATCAAAAATCAAATCTTTAACATAATTAATGTTTTATACATACCTAACATTAAAACAAATTTACTTTCTATTAGTCAACTTACAAAACTACAAAAAACAGTTTTATTTGGAAAAAATGAAGCAAAAATTCTAAACAAAAATAACGAAACAATTCTTATTGCTAAATTAAAAAATAATTTATACGAAATAGAATTTGAGTATAACAATAAAAATAAAGTTGAACATGTTAATCAGGTGCATTCTCATAACACTACTTCACTCTGGCATGAAAGACTTGGACATCTAAACATAACAGACTTAACAAAACTACATTCACGAAACATGGTTCTAGGATTAAAAATTAATAAAAATGATAAATACCCTGAAGTATGTGAAACCTGTATTAAAGGGAAGTTAACTAGGAAACCTTTTCCAAAACATTCTGAGTCAAAATCTGAAAATATTTTAGATTTAATTCACACCGACATTTGTGGCCCCATGAGAAAAGCCTCAATTGGAGGTGCTAAATATTTTCAAACCTTCATTGACGATAAGTCTAGGAAAATAAGCGTTTATTTCCTAAAATCAAAGTCTGAAGCCCTTAATAACTTTAAAAAATATAAAGCCGAAATGGAAAACCAAACCGGGAGAAAAATTAAAGTCCTAAGGTCAGATAACGCAAAAGAATTTTGTAGCCATGACTTTAATTCATTCTTAAATCAATCAGGTATCAAACATCAATTAACTGTTGAGTATAGCCCCCAACAGAACGGTGTAGCCGAAAGAGCAAACCGAACTTTAGTTGAGATGGCTAGATGCCTGCTTCTTGCCAAAGTCCTGCCACATGGCTTATGGGCAGAGTTAATTAATACAGCAGCTTATATTCGCAATAGATGCCCAACTGCCACTCTTAATGATTTAACTCCTGAAGAGGTGTGGTCGGGTAGAAAGCCTACTGTTTCCCACTTCAGAATAATAGGGAGTAGAGTATTATCTTTAGATTTAAAGCCTGGTAAGGGTAAATTTAATTCAAAAACAAACGAATACATTCTAGTAGGTTATTGCGAAGAATCAAAAGCATATCGTTTATGGAAACCAGGTACTAATTCCACAATAAAAGGTAGAAACGTTAAAATATTAGAGGAATTTACTAACCAAATTAAAAATAATCAAAATTTAGATATTTTCGATTCTTTTGACAATATATCACCAAAACACAACGATGATAATAATGAATCTACACATTTCAATTTCGGAAACCTAATTCAAAACAACAAAAATAACAATAAAATAATAACAATAAATAACCAAAATAATGAAATACCTAGTTGTTCAGGAACCGAACAAAATTTAATTATTAATGATATAGAATCAATCCATGATAATATTTCATCTGATGAAACAAATTCAGATATAGAAGCTGAATCAGTCCCCTGTATTTCAAATCAGATACGTGGCCCTGGAAGACCTAAAAAGGTTCGTACAGGAAAGCCAGGTAGACCTAGAAAAGTGTATCAAATGAAATCAAATAATTTTAGCATTGATCCCACCACTGTAAAACAAGCTCTAAGCTGTTACAATAGTAGAGAATGGGAGAAATCTATGCAAGAAGAATATAACTCACTTCTTGAAAATGGTACATGGGAACTAGTAGATTTGCCTAAGGGTCGTAAAGCCATCGGTTGTAAATGGGTGTTTAAAACTAAACTCGATTCTGATGGAAAAATACAACGTTTTAAGGCACGTTTAGTAGCCAAGGGATTTACTCAAAAGTATGGAGTTGATTATGACGAAACCTTCGCACCAGTTGTGCGATATAGTTCGATTAGGTTACTCCTAGCATTGGCTGCTGAGGAAGGGTATCACATTCACCAAATGGATGTAACCACAGCCTTTTTAAATGGTGACTTAGATGAAGTTATTTTTATGAAACAACCCGAACACTTTGCTACACAAGATGGGAAAGTGTGTCAGCTAAAAAAGGCCATTTATGGACTTAAACAGGCGGGTAGACAATGGTACACAAAATTAAATTCCGTGTTACAATCAATAAAATTTAAACGCTTGCAAAACGAAAACTGCATTTATACACGTATCATAAAAAATGAAATAGTGATTATAGCAGTGTACGTTGATGACATAATAGTAATGTCACGCGACCAAAAATTAATCCAGAATGTAAAAATTGAGTTAGAAAATAAATTTAAAATTAAAGATCTAGGTGAACTTAAATATATTTTAGGAATTGAAATTAAGAAACTAGACGATAAAATATTCATGACACAAAAGAAATATATTAAGGAAATACTTACAAAATATAACATGCAAAACGCAAAACCTCTAACAACACCTTTAGATCAAAACATAAAATTAAGAATTAATCCAACAAGTACAGAAGAAGGGGAAGCTGCCGATCAAAACGCTTATCAGCAATTGATAGGTTCTCTTCTGTACTTGGCGACATGTACTAGACCTGACATTGCTTTTTCCGTAAGTTTACTGAGTCAATTTAATTCATGCCCTAAAATCCAGCATTGGAACGCAGCAAAAGGAGTTCTACGATACCTTCTGCATACGTCGAACACTGGCATCCTCTACGGGAAGACTGGAGGGAAACTGGAAGGATTGGTAGATGCAGACTGGGCGGGTCAACCAAATGATCGCAAGTCGTACACTGGTTTTGTATTTAAATTAGCTGGTGGACCAATATCCTGGGAGGCTAGAAAACAGCAGGTAGTGGCTCTTTCAAGCACTGAAGCTGAGTATATAGCAATGACCAGCGCCGCAAAAGAAGCCACATACCTTCGAAGACTACTCAAGGAATTGGATCCCAACGCCAAAGGTTATGCCACAGAACCAACCATACTGTATAGTGACAGCCAAAGTGCTATACACATGGTGGAAAACGAGGGACATCATCCTCGTACTAAGCATATAGACGTCCGCTACCACTTCATCAGAGAGGCCTATCGTTCTGGTGATATTAAAATTGAATATCTCAAAACGGAAGACATGGTTGCGGATATCTTCACCAAAAGCCTGGGGAAAATTAAAGTTGAGAAGTTCAGCAAGCTCATGGGATTTCAACTGGACACCACAGTTGAGGGGAAGTGTTGAAATACTACTTCTACTTGCAGTATTTTCAAACAACTGTGTAAAGTAGAAGTCATCCAAAAAGACTTTACATTGTCATTTTGTGTTTAATTTAAAATAAATGTATTACCGTTCTAAAAACCTACATTAGTTATAATTAATACATTTATGAATTATTCAACTTATATAATATAATGTTGAGTATAAATAACACTGCACGTGAAGGGAAAACAGCGGATTAGATTTCTCAAGAATTGGTATAGAAATGGTTGAAGATATTTGTTGAATGCTAGTACTAGAAGGTTATAAGGATCACGACTCCTTTACTTACTTGCACACCTCAATGTAATTAAATTTATCCTTAAATTGTTCTTACCAACTTTACACCTTTGGTTTATTTAACTTCTTATTTGGTTATATAACATGTTGTTAGTAATTTCATTAGTTTAATTTTATTCGAAGAAATAGTAAATTTAAATTTTTGCTAATTTCGTTGTTCGAATCTTAATGAAGAAACTCAGAATTATTCCTATTTAATTTAAAACTTCAATTTGCTGGACCAAAAATTTCAATAAAAATTTGATATGGAAATAGTTTTTTTTTTTTTAACCTATACAAAATCTGAATTATTTTATTTATTTGACAAACTATTTTCTTCTTGCATAATAATTTTATGGAATATGTATTGTTTAGTTTTGATAAAATTGTCTGACTTTATTTAGATATGTTATTATATTCTATTTGAAGACCTACAAATCAAAACACAAACTTTTATATCTATTGGAATAAATAAGGTTGCCTTGGCAATGATTTATAAACAAACTACGTAGTCATATTTGAGAATCTCAGAGAATCTTTGATATAGTTGTTCTAGTTTTGATTTCATAGAGTTGAACTTAGTATATTATTAAATTATAATTATATACCTAAATCCAGATCTGCTATTTTAGCTCAAGTTTTCTTTCTTTTTCTCTTACATCTTTTAAGTAAGCTTTACCTACCTTATTTATCTTTTAACTGATATTTTTGGGGCCCCAACTTTCTTAATAAAACTTTACCTTTTATTTTATCTATTAAGATTAGTTATCATCTAATCTTATCATTAATCATATATAATAAGCTAATTTGAAATTGATTTATTATTTATAGTACCTTATTCAGGGGTGCCCACCCCCCCTAAGCTCTATGGCGCACCCCCCCCCCCCCCCCCCCCCCACTTTTTGAGATATGTTAATACATACACGTCTTCTTCGGTTACCTGACATATATTTGTCAGTACATATTTATAAAGTACATTCTCGTTACAAATTGTTTTTAGTTAACCTGAGATTCTATTAAAAATAACAGTTCGTTTCAAAATTAAGTAATGCTTTTTGCATTATATGGGTCCACATATTATATGAGGATTGTTCTATTTTATATAAAACAATCACATGCACTAAATCACACAAACATAATAAAAAATACAATATGAATACAAAAACGTATATCATACCACGTACAAATTCAACTAAAACTACACCTGCCTACAAAATTGTATCTAAACAAATTTTTAGGAAATTAATATTGGCAGACTCTATACTAATATTAATTAAAAATATGTTACATCCTGATCTTAGTGCATGAAAATGTTACTGAACGTTTCAAAGATCTTAATGCAAACTTAAAGTGATAAAGGAAAAAAAAAAACCAAGAAAGCCTCAGTGTAATAGAAATAAGACAAATGAGAGGACAAGTAATTTCTAAGCTCGGACAAGTAATTTTTTCTTTATGATGTTGATAAAGCAAATGCATCAATATGATTTCGTTTTTGGAAATTGAATCTAATACATCTTTTTCTGCAGATATGACCATTAAGTTAGAAAGCCTTGCCATTGTAGACATTAGCCTGTCGTTGATTATTTTAGCTCTGGTAATTGCTCGTCCAGCCCAACAGCTAGCAGGGCCGTTAAGAGGATTTCCGGGCCCCTGAGCAAGGTAGCATCTGGGTCCCTTTGGACAAATAACGGCGGGGGTTCGGGGGTCCTCCCCCGGAGAATTTTTTTAAAATTCAAGTGCAAAAAGATAAGTTTTAAGGATTTCTGAGAGTAAGTTTGTCCATAAAGGAAAATATGTTTGGTGGGGATGAATTTTGAAGTTTAACTAAGACGGGCTACAAAAAACCAAATGATTGAGTTGTTTGGTAGCTGGTGAGTTTAAAATCCCTTCTTTTTAAACTTTGTAAGTGCATAATTTAAAAATTTAAAAGCACAATATAAATTGTTTTCTAAAATAGTGAGATTAAGAGTAAGCAAATCAAAATAGTTAAGTAACAGTTTATTTACACAAAAACTGCATGACAAATAAAATTGTAAAAGTTATCAACATCAGTTGGTTAATATGATTTATCTATGAGTTTCTCTCCTGTAAATTAACATTGACCATATTGAATTAGAAAAAACATCACAACAATCTAAGTAACTAAATGAAACACAAGAATTCACACTTTCAGACTCATGACATTAGGAATAATTTTAAGTCCATCACAATTAGTGGTAGCTAGGGCATTGGAGGCCCCTCCAATTGATGAGCAAATAAAATTGCGTTTAGATCTGAATGGGGCCTCCTGATAATGGTATAGAAGTATAATTCCAAGTTAGATTTTACTATGCTCTAAAGGGGCCCCCATTGACATTGGTACAAAGATAGTTTGTATAAAGAGATTGGATTTGGGGCTTACCCACAAAATCGGGCCCATAGTTACGCCACTGACTTCAATCTGTTCTCCACATTAACCGCCTTATACAGGAGTTGGAGGAAACTAGGGCAAATAACTAGGCGCCCGAAAAAAATTCTTGCCCCGGGCGCCGGCCGGAAAGCCTAGATCCGTCACTGCTAAAATCTACTCTTGCTCTACTCGGTGCGCGCTCGGTAACTCCCGCCACTTCCTGGAAATATCAAAACTGGCGTTGCCTCTCTTTCCTTATCTTGGAATCCATAAATTGACACTACGACTACAGCATACGTGGAGACACGATATGATTCTTATTCTTTCTCTTTAGTACTGTTTTGTAGTTCACTCTTTATTGGTACAAATCTTTAAAATTTAGATAACTAAAAAAAATATATATTTATTATCACATCCATCCTCCCCCCTCAAAGTGGAAAAAAAGTGATATTTCCTACCCCCCCCCCCCCCCCTAAGAATTTTAACGAAGCAGTCAGCGTCATAACCTCCCTCTATGGGCACCCCTGAAATAAATAGAAGTTTCATAGAATAAACAAACGTTTTATTCCTATTAATGAACACATGCCCCCCCCAAAAATTTCAACGGCGCACTGTGCGCCGTTATACCCCCCTCGTGGGCACCCCTGCCTTATTTCTATTATGCCTCTTTATAGGGTTTGTAGATTCTTCTCAAAACCCTTATGCCGAGGGTGATGTGTCCGTCTGTCCGTCGCTCTTTGGTTCATAGGGCCCGAACCGTTTAAGCTAAAGAGCTGAAATTTGAAATACTGGTGTAACTTTTTGACCCAAGTTTTCCCAACAGGAAAAATATACAGAAGTTCAAAATTAAATATGCGCATGCTCAATTCGCAAAAATGTTGTAAACTCAAACATTTATATTTTTTTTAATTTTCGAGTGGGGTATCAAATGAAAGCTGCTGAAGAGTAGGACGCAAATATATATAAGCTTTTGTAAATTTTGCATTCCTTATTGGGTAAAAAAATCAAAATATACCCAAAAAAAAAAATTCCCCTCCCCCCCCCCAACCACTATACTTCGGCTGGTTCTAAAATTTCGAAATAATTCATGCTAATGCCTTATTGTGGGGCGATGAAAATTCCGGGAGTTCATCCCAAATTTTAATAAAAATTGCCAATTTTGGGCGCAAAAATTTGAAGTGCGCCAAAAATTTTATTTTTTTAAAATTTTGAGTTGGGTATCAAATGAAAGCTGCTGAAGAGTAGGACGCAAAGATATATATACATTTTCAAATTTTGCTTTCCTTATTGGGTAAAAAAATCAAAATATACCAAAAAAAAAAATCCCCCCCCCCCCAACCACTATACTTCGGCTGGACCTAAAATTTCGAAATAATTCATGCTAATGCCTTATTTGGGGCGATGAAAATTCCGGGAGTTCATCCCAAATTTAAAAAAAATTCCAATTTTGGGTGCGAAAATTTGAAGTGCGCCAAAAATTATTTTTTTTTTAAATTTTGAGTTGGGTATCATATGAAAGCTGGTGAAGAGTAGGATTCAAATATATATTTGCTTTTTTAAATTTTTCATTCTTTATTAATTTTATAAGTCAAAATATACCCCCAAAAATTTCCCCCCTCCCCAACCACTATATAACGGGTGGTCCTAAAATTTCTAAATAATTCTTGGTTATACCTTATGGTGAAGCGATGGAAATGGTCTGAAGAAATGAATTTTTCTAGTCGTTATTACCGATGAAAAACATTGTGACCCCCCGGGGGATCGAAGAATAAAATCATAATTACATAACGGGCATGCTTAATCTTCTACAAAACCCTAAAAAGTACTTGGACGCAAGTACTTCCCTGTGATTTTTTTCTTTTACTTATCTATACATTTATGATAAGAACCGGGGACCGAGCGACGTAGGCGCTCGAAAGGAATTGCAAAAATCTTAACAACACCCCTCGATCTTGGGCTTATTTTTCTTCTCTCACCGTCTCCTACATGGGGGCATATCGATGGTACAGTTTAGATTGGGTTTTAGCCGAGATCCTTTGTGCAGAAATTTGTTCTTTTATATGTTAAAGATGCAAACATATTATATAACATTATTCTAAATGTTTGACCATTAACTTGACCGTCTTTGTATTTATCCCCACCTCCTCTCCCATTGTTGTATCTATTGCGAATTTACATCTCTACGCCCTTGAGCCAAACTGCGTTTTATATTTTCTACATCACCTGACTTCGAATTTTATCTTTCTTTTTAACTGGTTAAAAAAGGAACCGGTAGTTTCAAAAAATAAAAAAGGGGAAAGAATTTAAAAAAAAAATTGGCAAATACGCACTTGGTTCAAAGGGTGAAATCAAGAATGGCATTATGTGTTGGTGTGATTGGCTGTATTAAAGTGATATCAAGTTTTATTTGGCCCGTATATAAGTTGTTTTGCTGTCCCAGGTGGGTTCTGGGAGCCCACTACTCCGCCTCAGACATTCTCCCTTGCCAAACTAAGTTCCGCTGGTAATTTTCCACTGGAACCGGTCTCAAACATTTAAGACTCTTTTTATCATATATTTTTATCCTTGATGAGTTCTCACCTTTTCACCTCCTTTTCATTTTTGACTTCTTCTTTTTTAGCTTCTCTTGTTTCCTCTCTTTAATTTGCTTAAAATAGATATAGTAAATAAAACTCAGTGGGTAATATTTATTGTTAGTTTATTTAGGAGAAAAACCAAAGTAGTTAACTGTTAACATAATGACAGTTTTGACCATTAAAGTTGTTTATCAACAACTATGAACTGAAGAGATTCATTTTCATTTTCTCCTCTTGGTATATTATTTCCTCCTCTTGATGTGTTATTTCCTCCTCTTGATGTGTTATTTCCTCCTCTTGATGTGTTATTTTCTCCTTTTGATGTGTTATTTCCTCCTCTTGATGTGTTATTTTCTCCTTTTGATGTGTTATTTCCTCCTCTTGATGTGTTATTTTCTCCTCTTGATGTGTTATTTCCTCCTCTTGATGTATTATTTCCTCCTCTTGGTATATTATCCTGAAAATGGATGGTTAGATTTATTTAAAGCTTTTGCTCCCAAAATAAGATGACATTTTCTCCTCGATGTATTATCATGAAAATTGAGTGTTGGGTAACAATTGCTTTTTATTGTCTCTATTAATATAAATCTCCATCTCGCTATCTCTATGTATACATATATTACTTATATATTAATAATAATATTCTATGGTCAATTTTATTTATGGAATTTTTATAAAGTATACCCTTTTTTTGACAATTTGAACTAATACTTTATTCAAATCTGTTTCTTACTTTACGATTATATCCTGTTGCACTGCGATGCGGTAACAGTGCCATCAACAGGTGGCTTTATAGGTGCTTCTTAAACGTCCTTCCATTTACAAGGATATAATTAAACTATAGAATAATAGTAATTGCATTGTTATTTGAATCACGTGTATTTTAGTTTTTCTCACTTCTATGATGTTAAAATGGTAGCACAGTCTACAAGTTGTTTCGCAGATTAGGCTGAAACAATTAATCTTGCTTATTTAAAAAGGCAATTACATTAAACTTCAAACCCTTTTATTAACATTTTCATTAATTTCTTACTTCATCATTATGGCATGTATGTAACCAATACCATAATAATGCTACTTACGATAAATGCTGCAAAAACCATTATGAGCTTCATACGAACTTCAAGTCCTAGTTCCTACTGCATTGGAAATTACCAAAAAAGTTTAGATTCCTTTGATTTGTTAGTGTTTTAAAGGAACACTGACGAATAAAAAGTTTAGATTCCTTTAATTTATTAGTGTTTTAAGAGAACACTGACGAATAAAAAGTTTAGATTCCTTTAATTTATTAGTGTTTTAAGAGAACACTGACGAATAAAAAGTTTAGATTCCTATAATTTATCAGTGTTTTAAGGGAGCACTAACGAATTAAAAGTTTAGATTCCTTTAATTTATTAGTGTTTTAAGAGAACACTAACGAATTAAAAGTTTAGATTCCTTTAATTTATTAGTGTTTTAAGAGAACACTGACGAATAAAAAGTTTAGATTCCTTTAATTAGTGTTTTAAGAGAACACTGACGAATAAAAAGTTTAGATTCCTTTAATTTATTAGTGTTTTAAGGGAACGCTAACAAATAAAATTTTTAGATTCCTTTAATTTATTAGTGTTTTAAGAGAACACTAACGAATAAAAAAGTTTAGATTCCTATAATTTAGCAGTGTTTTAAGGGAACACTAACGAATAAAAAGTTTAGATTCCTTTGATTGTTTAGTGTTTTAAGGGAGCACTGACAAATAAAAAGTTTAGATTCCTTTAATTTATCAGTGTTTTAAGGGAGCACTAACAATTCAAAAGTTTAGGTTCCTTTAATTTATCAGTGTTTTAAGGGAGCACTAACAATTCAAAAGTTTAGGTTCCTTTAATTTATCAGTGTTTTAAGGGAGCACTAACAAATGAAAAGTTTAGATCCTTATGACTTGTTAGTGCTTTAAGGAAACACTAACAAATCAAAAGTTTAGATCGTTATGATTTGTTAGTGTTTTAAGGAAACACTAACAAATCAAAAGTTTAGATCCTTATGATTTGTTAGTGTTTTAAGGAAACACTAACAAATCAAAAGTTTAGATCCTTATGATTTGTTAGTGTTTTAAGGAAATTAATGAATCAAAGGTTTAGATCCTTATGATTTGTTAGTGTTTTAAGGAAACTAATTAATCAAAAGTTTATTATGATTTTTATTTATCCCTTCTTTTTTTAATTGTGGCGCTTCTGCATAACAAAATATTATAAAAATAAGATATAATTTCTGGTCTGTTTTCATAACTTTATTAATCGATTTTTAATTACGATTATGAATTGTGGTTCTAAATAGTGATAAAAGATAAGGACTTTTATCATTATTTAATAATACCTTTATTTGTTGAATTGCTCGAGTCTAAAGATGAATTGTTTTAGATAAGAATAGTTCCTAATTGTTTTCATCCTTATATTGCAGGCGCTTTGAATCCTGGTGCTCTCTAACACTTGAAAAATACCAACTATAATTACTCTCCATTATTAAAGACAATTTAAATTACTTCCTAAACAGTGCTTTTTTTTATTTTTCAAGTTCAGCTTTTTATTTGTTTGTTTCTTATACAATGGTATTAAAGGTTTTTCTCATTCATCACCATATTCTCATATGGGAAGTTAATATTATTGAAATACATGTTCAGTTGCAGTTTAGAAGTGTGTTCTATTAGTTTGTTTGGATTTTTGGTTTTTCCATATGTATAAATGTGTAGTGTTGGAGCTATTTTCGAGTTCGAGTAGATTTGGAATTGGTCTGTATTTTTGGTTAATTTTTGCTCCATATAGCTGGGGTCCACAAAAATAAAAATTTGCGTTTTATGCTGAATTGACTGTTTGACGAAAATATTTATAACAAAATAAAATTACTGAACAGCCAAGACATTTTGTGTGTAAGAGCGTCCTGCCACACAAGCACACCACATTCAGCACCAAAAGCCCGCACAACACAAATTTTTATTGGTGTGGAACCAGCTTTACTCCTAAAAGTACGGTTTTTATATTTTTTTTTTTAAATAATAAGAGAAATTCACTATGTTTTACGAAGTTTATTACCGCTATATTTATATATCGGTACTTCTTTAGATTATGACTTCTCTTTATTTTTTTTTTTTACAATATAAATGAATTAGTTTCTTCCTAATTTCTATAAATAATCCGAAATAGTTTATGGTTTTTTTTTGTTTCGGTTGTCATACATTGTCTATCAATCGATTAATTGAAAACGTTATTTTTTTCTGTCTACATATTTCCACGCTTATCATATTTTGATCTATCCATAAAATATTGGCACTTATTTAGATTGTTACTCCCCTGTAACTATTTAGTTTTTGTTTGGAATATTTTTGAATATATTGATACATTCCTTTATCTAAATAACTATTAAGACAAAGGTATGTTTAGTCCAATGTACTTTGAGACAAAGGAATATCACACTTCTGTTTTATAAAGCGAGTAAAAGTCGAAAGAAGAATATTTAGTGCACCTTCTTTAGATTGTTACTCCCTTCTGTCCCTTCTGCATTTTTAAGGGAAGTAACAGTCTAATAAATTGCTTATATATCTATGTCTGTCTTTCTTTTTAACTTTAAAAAGTCTAACTTTAATATTTAATTTTTTATTTACTTACTGTAAATAATTTTGTTTTTTAAAAACTAATTATGTACTTAGTTTTAAACTATTTTTTTCTGGGCAAATCAATCGAATTTAAGATTTTAATTTCCTTTTTTTTATTTCTTATTCTTTAATTTTTTTTATTTAAAGAATTTTAAAGAGTGGCATAAAAGAAACTAAGTTATATGGAAAATACTTACCATTTTTCTTGGAAGACTTTGTATGAAAGTCTGAGAAAAATATTCCCCCTTTTCTTTTTTTGTTAAGCTTTATATTATTGCAGTGCAAATTATTTGTATTATTGATGTAAACTAAACTTTTTTTAGGGTTTTGTAGATACTTCTCAAAACCCTTATGCCGAGGGTGATGTGTCCGTCTGTCCGTCGCTCTTTGGTTCATAGGGCCCGAACCGTTTAAGCGAAAGTGCTGAAATTTGAAACACTGGTGCAACTTTTTGACCCAACCACAGGAAAATTATATAGAAGTTCAAAATTAGATATGCGCATGCGCAATTCGAAAAAATGTGATAAACTCAAAATTTTTAATTTTTTTAAATTTTTGAGTGGGGTATCAAATGAAAGCTGCTGAAGAGTAGGACACAAATATATGTATGCTTTTTTAAATTTTACATTTCTTATTGGTTAAAAAAATCAAAATATACCCAAAAAAAAATCCCCCCCCCCCCCCAACCACTATAGATCGGCTGGTGCTAAAATTTCGAAATAATTCATGCTAATACCTTATTTTGGCGCGATGAAAATTCCGGGAGTTCATTCTAAATTCTCAAAAATTGCCTATTTTGGGCGCGAAAAAGTGAAGTGCGCCCAAAATTTTATTTTTTGAAAATTTTGAGTTGGGTATCAAATGAAAGCTGCTGAAGAGTAGGACACAAATATATATATATTTTTTTTTAAATTTTGCATTTCTTATCGGTTAAATAAATCAAAATATACCCAAAAAACATCCCCCCCCCCCCAACCACTATATAACGGTTGGTCCTAAAATTTCGAAATAATTCATGGTTATACCTTATGGTGGGTCGATGCAAATTTCCTGAAAAATGTCATTTATCTTGTCTTTATTACTGATAACAAACATTGTGACCCCCCGGGGGATCGAACCCGGGACCCTTGAGATCGAAGACAAAAAAATCATAATTACATAACGGGTATGCTTACTCATCTACAAAACCCTAAAAAGTACTTGGACGCAAGTACTTCCCTGTGATTTTTTAAAAAATAATATTTATTTTCCTCTAAGGAAAGTTATAATTAATCTTCCCCAATGTAATACCTATCTGGGAACACAGTATATTATATTTTGTATAGAATAATATTAAAACTATTACATATAAATCCAAAATTTAAGAAATTCATGCTCTAACAATTTTACAAAAACCCAAAATATCATTGGTTTATAAATTTGGATTTTATCCAACAGTTTTTCAACTTATGATTTAACTCATAATTTTGACCTTTAAAGGGATTTGTATTTTTCTGGGAATCAAAATATTTTAATGCTAAATTATAGTCATATTTTAATCCTAAAGTTAGCTCTAAGTATTTATTTTTAGGATAGGGTCCTGATAAAAAAGATTTTTGTGGTAATAAAAAGTAACAACAAGTAATAAATTTTAATATTTTTGGGATTTCTTTTTGCAGTCTAAAAAGATAGATTGGTCGCATTATTAAAATAAATTAATAAGTAAAAAGAAAACTTTAACCTTGATTGCCTTGAGTTAGGTCCTTTTTTAACTTAATACGTGAAAAGCCCTGCGTGTACACATGCTTTTTTATATAGCTATGTGATCGTTCTGAAGAAAGAAAAATTTGTATGTCTCCAATTTCAAAAAGTCCAAGAAAGAAATCTGTTTCAGACATCAAGGAACATTCTAGGTTCCGTGTCTTTCTCTCAATTTTTGCAAACCACATATCTTAAAAAATGCACGTCCAAATTTAATGAAATTTGTATGGTAGGTCATAATTAGCCCATTGTTGGTCCCATTATAAGTTTCAACTTTTTGCATCCTTTTGTTTCTCTTCAACATGCTCGGCGCACATTTATTTACACCTATATTTTCCAAAGTACTCATCTGATTTTTATGAAATTTGGATGGTTTGTCGAAAGTAGACCGCAGATAGCCTCAGAATAATTTCAACCGTCTGCGCTCTTTAATTTTTGCTAAATTGATACTTTAATTCATGTAAAAAATCAAAGTAATTTTGATGTATAATTTTATTTAAAAAAATGTTTAAAACAAACGTTTATTCGTATTCTTCTTGGCAACCCCTTCCATTGATACCCATATCATGGGCGTGCTTAAAAAATAACTAGTCCGCCATATTGGATTTAGAATGATGTCACCTTAGCCAACCATGCATTGTCATCCAAACTAAACGTGTAAGCAAAATTTCAATTCAATCGTTTGAGGATAACTGCTTTAAAATTCAGTTGCAAGATTTGACCCGAACATACATATATATACAAACATTGCAAGTTAAGTAAAGCTTGTAATTAAAAAGACGAGGGAAACACTTTAAAAAATTAGACTATAATGGTTTTTAAAAGCATAAAATCAATTAAGTACATGATAAAATGCGAGGAAGCTATGTGCCACACTAATTGACAGTCAATTTTTTATGTGTCAAGATATGATTCTATTTCCTTCTCCCACAGTATGGGCCCCAACAATGACAGGATTTTCTCATAATATTTTCTCCTAGTTTCTGCTAATGAAATATATATTTTAAGAATTGTATATTATTATTTTTAAGTTATTTCTTCGTAGTTAAATTCTTCTTTTTTTCTTACTTCTAAGTTTACTATTTGCTTTTATATAATGTAATCTCCTGGTTTGTTATGTAAGTAAACAAGTCTAGTATCATTATTCCATACGATTTATTATTTTTAGTTTCAAATTACGTGTAATTATAGGATATTTCTGATGTCAGTTTATCCTTGACCGTCGTATTTATATGTAAAGAATAACATTGTTCTTGCATTTCTTTGTTGTATTTTTGAAAAATCTTTGTAAACAAATTTATTGTTGAATCGTTCTTTAATTATATGTTCCTATTTATAACCGTCGAATAATTCTTCTATTCATATTGAATAATTGTCATATTATATTTTAAATATATTGATTGCTTGATTCTATTTTAGCTATCAGATTAGATATATTTTGGTACTTACAAGTTCTTTTTAATGAAATAGTATATTATGTTACTAGGCTGTGAAGTGAGTTTTTTCTTTACCGCGGCAATTACATTTACTGTCGAGCGAAGCGAGACAGTAAATATTGCCAAGGTCTCCATTTTAATTTAAATAAATTAACTCTAATAGTTCCATTTAGTTACTTGTCACTTAACCACAGTTATTGAGCATGATTTTATATAATATTCCAATGTAGGAGGCTGCTTGTGTTTTCTCTAGCTTTTATTCCATAGCCCACAGACCTACCGGTAGTTCTTCAGCCCCCCCGAAACTTTTTTCTCTGTACGCCCCAAGTGTTGTTTACTTCTTTTGTCTGGTTCTACTTTGTCATTTTTAAACCTCAACTTTAACACTAGTACTTTGCTAACTTTTAATGTTTAGGAACTTCGTCATCTTATGCCTGTGTTTCTGTATTCGGTATTTATTAATCTCTTTTCTTTGAAAGACTAATGAGATTTTAGAGGCTTTCCATATTTTAGTTGTCTGTTATGCCACCGTTAGTCTCCTAGACTTCCAATAGACCTGCAGTTTTCTCGTTGCCTCTTCTGTTCTTCAAACCTGTTGGATGTTATCGTAGATAACTGGCCTATTTTGAGGTATTTTAAGGTATTTATCTATTGATTAGAGTCTCCCCCCCCTCCCTCGTGTCTGTAATGTTACATGTGGTGTTGTCTGTTGTCTGGGCAGTTAGACAACATCGGCATCGGGTTGTGGGTGAAGGTATACCGAGTCCCCAAGCCTCGGAGTGGGGATGAGCCAACATAACCGACTTCTATAGTCTTCTTTTCACTCATTCTTCGACTGAGCACCAGAGCGCATCTCATTTCGTTCCTTCCCTAAACTCTTTTGGTTTTTAGAATTTTTTCTTCGAAAGTTTATTTTGAATCGGAAATACTCATTGACACTTTTAACCGAGTTTATTTTGTTACGGGGCTGTTTTTTACAACTCCGATTTTTATTACCGTGACGGTGGTTCCATCAGCTCTAACGACGGAGACCATATCCTTTGATCCGTTTTTCTCGAGGCGTAGATTCCGATATCAAGATGTTCACCAAGAAGTCATACTGGCCACCCAAAGCTTTAGCTACCCTGCCCCGCGACCTCTTTTACATGTCCATAGGTGATGAGATTGTCAAGGGAAAAGTCTGTGATTTCGATGTCGTCGACGCCATGGTGGTACGATATAAATTTTACACTTATTATATTATGTTAAAATGAAGCTGTAGATTTAAAATTTGGGATTATTTTAACGTATGCACTCGCCAAAAGTTAAGTTTCTTTCTGAGTATGGAAATTAAAGGTGTACCTACATCCTTAAGTCATCGGTTGAAGTAGACCACTCTTAAGAACTAATTTCCTTAACTGATTTCTCTTTTGAATTCATTGATATCATAGTCATGGTCTCAATTTCTTTTACCTCAAAAAAATTTATTAATTAAGACGTCTCTTTAATATTAATGTTTTTAAAAAAAATAAATGAATAAATAAAAAATCACGTCTCTTGTACCTCTTACTCGAAATATCTAAACTAAATTGATTTTTTTCTTTGATTCCTCGAATAAATATCGGCACTTAATAACTGATCTATAATATTTGATTTTTATGATATAATTGCTTTTTCTTAACACAGTTACACTAAAAAAGAAACCATTTCAGCTAAATTGATTTCTTGATTAAATATGGTAGCTCTTAACAACTGATTTCTAATATTGATTATTTGTGATAATCACTTCACTTGTAACTGATTTCTACTGATTGATCTTGCCTGCTTAATTGATCCAGCCTTCAAAGTGGTGTGATAGATTAGAGAAGACGCTTTTTAATAACGTATTTGTGATAATCACTTCACTTGTAACTGATTTCTACTGATTGATCTTGCCTGCTTAATTGATCCAGCCTTCAAAGTGGTGTGATAGATTAGAGAAGACGCTTTTTAATAACGTATTTGTGATAAAAGCAATAAATATCAACTTTACTGCAAAATCAAAAGAATTAATACACAATTACTAAAGAATAGAGATAACTCTTAGCAAAAACGAACATATTGATTCATCACTTAAGAACTTGATCGAAAAACATGACTTCAAATTCAAATCAACTTTCTCTCTTTAGTTTTCATAACAGAATAGAAGGATTCTTTGTCTTATAACCGAGGCGAGTGCATTTAAGGATAACAGGATCGTTTTCTAGAAACTTCTTTAGACCTTAATGATAGAGGTCGGAAGGACCTTAAGAAATAATTATGCATGCCTTTTTTTCATCTTTATTTTTATTTTTTTATTAAGTTTTAAGGCCTAAAATAAAAAAATGAGTTGTAATGATGATACTTTATTATCAATATGTATCATCGTTATCAATAATTTATTACTTTAAAAGAAGTTTTTAGAAACGATACTTGTTAATGTTCCAAAACTTCACGACGTGAAAGCTGTAGAATACTTGTTGCAGACTGTGATTGACAGATTTATTCCGATTGTGTTTATTTTTTACTATTGCAATTCACGTATTATTAGAGTTGTGTATTTAAAATAATAGAGTTGTATGTATCAAATAGATTAGAGTTGTACATAAAATAATATTTTCTTATTTAAATACTAAATAGTTGAAATACATAAGGTCATAAAATTGAGGATTTATTATTATTAAATGAATAAGGAGAAATTTGAGTAGGTCGTTTTTTCTTATTACATATATAAATATATATATTCTTCATATATGTAGAAGTTTATGCATAGATTAGGTTCGAATTCGTTGATAATTACAATAAGCAATTTTATATTTATTTTACAACCAAAATATATAAATATATTTTTCTCATTTTTCCTCTGAACGGCTAAACAAATTCTAAATCTTTGTAATTGCCATATTCTTAAAATTCTATGTATTTTATGGATGATATGCCCATAACAGTTTTGCTTATGGTTTTAATGGGCTGAACAAAACCGTAATTTAAATGATTAAATCGAAGGAAATTCTTGTTTTCTAAAAGGAATCACTGATTATCAATAATGAAAGTTTATTGATAATTGTTTATAGATATATGTACAGTAGAAAATTGCACTGCATAAAGTTAATATAATGTAGGTACTTAGAGAAAATAAAATTTTAATGCTTATAGGTCACCAAATTCCCTAGAAAAGAGTAGATTACATTCTTATCGCAATAGATTTTATCTATGGCTCTCTATAGACTCCCTCAAACTGCAGTTAATCTACTTATTGTACCTTATGCGATAAAGATAAAAATAAAGAATTAGTCTTTCTAAAATTATCTTTTTATGTTAATAATGACTCAAATATTAACTGTATTATTTAACTGCTATTTAACATTGATTAGGATTCGAAGAAAGTGTTTCTTGACACAAAATATTTCTCACATAATATTATTTAAAATATAGTTAATACTAATTATTCGTTTTAAGTATGACTCAAAATGATGAAAAAAGTCCAGTCATGCACCATGACTTAATGAGCGAATTTTCAAAGTAATCTGCGTATTATTGGCTTATGATAATATAGGAAAATGTTGGTTTAGAATTGGTACACAGGGGTACGGGGTACAAAAGTCAAAATAGTATTTACCTTTCAAGATGCATGTAGTTGGAAAGCTCTTTAAGAGTACAGTAATTGTTGTTATGTACACTTTTATCATATTCTCTTATATGAGGGGGTTAAAATGGAAAAACACACGTTATTATGTTATTTTTGACCCTAAATTGTCAAAATTTGACCCCTAAATGAATTCCAAATATTTTGGCCAACGAACTCATCCTTTCTTTTGATATTATTGAAATTTTAAAATTTGTTTGAAATTTTTAGTGCATCCTAAGGGGAGATGTCGTCTGGAGTGACACATATATGTATATACATAATACATACATAAAAAAAATGTGTTAAATTTTAGTAATCGATTCAGAATTGTATAAAACGGATTTCCATGGAGAAAATTTTCAAAAATTCGCATAAAAATCGCACAAAAATTTTGAAGCCATTGCAATAGCTTAATTTTCTTCGAAAATTCGCTAAAAAGAAAGCTTTTATTAGGTTTAGTAATCTATTAATTGCTGTATGTATTATTCTAATTTTAAAATGCTTAATATTTATGGAATCAAAAATTATAATTTAAACTCCTTCCTCCTTTTTATTTGGTTACTCGGATACTTAAGGGTAAAAATTGTATTAAATTTTTTTGTTTTAAGAAGTTTTCGTGATATTTCCCTTCATTTTAAAACATTTTTAAAAAGTAAAAAGGAAATCTGTAAAGACAAGTTTGTACTCATAACTTATTTTATAAAGGATTAAGGTAAAAAAAGGATTCAGATGAAACTAAAGAAAGTCCTTGAAAGTTTGTAGTATACTTATTCTATATTATTAAATCAAAAGTGTTTTTTTTTTCTAGGATCCTAGTTCTCTGTTTAGAATAGAACTATTAGTATATAAAGGAACTAGATATACCTATTATAAAACTTGTTTTTGTTTTTAATATAATATTGATAAGTGGGTTGTTCTAAGGTATTTTGTTTTTTTAAGACGCAGTTAAGCATACCTGCGTTGAATTTTTTTTCGTGAGGGTCGACATTAACCGTTGTTTGTTTCTTCCTTTTTTTGCACCTCGTGCTCCTTCCGCAATTCGTATCTTTTTCTTCCGCCATTTGCATTTTATTACGACTTTAATATTTCTTACTATATTACTACGTTTTTCTTTAAGTCATCTTCAGTGGTCTTCTTTTACTTTTTTTCAAATACTGCAGTAAATAATTAACTGATTTAAAAAAAAAAAAAAAATAGAATTAGCGTACTTGATTGGTTTTGATCCCGGATGTTTTATCTTCGTTAAATTTATTTCCTATAATCTTTAAAGACCACTTGCAGTTTTTTTCATTAATTATAGCCTTGGTTTTTAAATATTTGTATTAACGTACTTGATTACAAATTAGCATCCGTAAAAAAAGTTTTCTGGTTCATACTTATAAGTATGTACTGCAAATTATTATTTTTTTTTTGGCTTGAGTTACACGAGATAGACAATCAAACTAAAAAATCGAAACCTTTCTAGACGAGTATTGTACTTTTTGATTCTACTCGTACATAGAGTTACTCAACACAAGAAGTCTACATATTATTATGATGAACTAAAGAGATCTACATACAGTGAAGTCAATGGGTCTTAACATTCAGTGAAACTCAAGAGGTGTACATAGAGCGAACTCAAGAAGCCTACGAACTCAAGAGGTCTGCATACTGTGAAACTCAAGAGGTCTACATAGAGTGAACTCAAGAAGCCTAGGTATAATGAACTCAAGAGTCTGCATACTGTGTAACTCAAGAGGTCTATGTAAATATCTCTATTGACTTCACTGTATATAGATACAGTCAAGTCAATATAGATATTAACATAGAGTGAATATCAAGAGGTCTACATAGAGAGAATTCAAGAAGCCTACGTATAATGAACTCAAGAGGTCTGCATACAGTGAAACACGAGAGGTCTACTTCAAGTGAAGTTAAGGTTCTTAACGTACTGACGTGAAACTCAAGAGGTCTTCATATAGTGAACTCAAGAGGCCTACTTACAGTGAAGTCTATGGGTCTTAACATACAGTGAAACTCAAGAGGCCTACTTACAGTGAAGTCTATGGGTCTTAACATACAGTGAAACTCAAGAGGCCTACGTATAATGAACTCAAGAGGTCTGCATACAGTGAAACACGAGGTCTACTTCAAGTGATGTCGTCAAGGATCTTAACATACTGTGAAACTCAAGAGGTCTTCATATAATGAACTCAAGAGGTCTACATACAGTGAAGTGAATAGTTCTTTACATACACCAAAGTCAATAGCTACATAGGTACATACAATCAAACTCAAGAAGTCTATACATAGAGTAAACTCGTGAGTTAATTATATATTGTAGAGAGGTTAAGCGTTTAAATCTGTTAGATGTCGGATTAGATGATAAACAAACATTTTAGATAAAATAAAAGAAATAATTAATTATATATTATTATTATTATTATTATTATTATCATTATATTCGCGCTACTTGAATTAGGATTGTCTATTTTCTAATCCAACAATTATAGAGTGTAAGCACTTGTTCTATTAAAACTTTTTTTTTTTTTATTTTTTAAGATATATTTTGTGAAGTTTTGGAACTCTAGTTTAATTGCATGCTTTGGTATTACAGTTAGATTAAGTTTTATTTGATAAAAAAAAAATCGCTATTGAGAGATACAAGTTAAACATTTGGGTATTTTTTTGTGTTTTGTTTTATTTGTCCGCATGTGGTGGCCTGGGCCGCATATTATTGTGGCTGTGTCCGCGACATAATGTGGATGCGTCCGCAACATAATGTGGCTGAGTCCGCGACATAATGTGGCTGTGTCCGCGACATAATGTGGCTGTGTCCGCGACATAATTTGGCTGTGTCCGCAACATAATGTGGCTGTGTCCGCGACAATGTGGCTATGTCCGCGACATAATGTGGATGCTTCCGCACCCTTCTTCTCGGTCCTTAACGCTATCACTCCCTTTTTTGAGTGAAATTTTTGTGTTTTAACAAAAAAAAAAAATGTTTTGATTGAATAAATAAACGCATTCATTTGTAATGTGTTTTTTGATTGAACCCTTTCCTCTTAATTTTTTTTGTTGGTGATGGTGCTTTGTTGATACCTAGATTTGTTTTTCTCCTGCGTGGGATTCGAGTTAAATGATTTCGTTATTTAATTTCTGAATTTATGTATAGGTGATATACTAAAATTACCTGTTTGTATTATTTATTTAATGAAGTACGAGGTACATATTGTCATCATTGATATTCCTACCTTCTCTACGATGTCGAATGCTCTTTTTGTCTGGTCTTTTTACTTGATAACATAGCTCATTATCTTTGCTAGTTTCTTTAGTAAGAGTCGATTCATATAATTTTTTTTTTTTTACCTTCAGTCGTAAAATAAGCTATAAATATAGTAATTCCCAATTTGTTCTAGGATATATATCAACACTTGAGTTTTCATTTTTTTTTAGGGTTTCGTTGGTACAACCAAAAAGATGAAACCCTTATAGTTTCATTCCTGTTGTATTTCGTTCGGAATTTGTGTTTCTGTCTACAGCTTTTATTATAATAAGTGTTTCCAATTATTCTAGCTAATTTTTGATCTGCTATGATTCCTACATTTGTTTCCTTATTCTTTTTATTCGAATATTTTCCTTTAACCCATTGTTGTATGTATTATCTATTACATTGTACGCATGTCACTAACATCCATTAATTCCTCATTACGTTTGTTAATTATAGTTTCCTCCTAGTGCAAAACCCGTTCATCAATTCATTTATGTTTCATCTGTTGTTCAAAATAAATGCATTTATTGAATGTGTTTTTTTTAACCACTTCTCCTCATGCATATACTTATTATGCTGTGTAACATGTAATCCTTACTTCCCTTTGCTCTTATACTATGTATCTTCATCTGTTGCAGGTAATGTTAAACTGTATTGTTACAACCTTTTAATACTGTTGATACCTTTATTATCTTTTTGTACATAATTGAAATTTCCTTTAAGAATGCCCATACCACTCATTTGTACTTTATTGAAACTTCCCTCATTCCATTCATATCCATTTGTTGTTTTATTCTACCTTGAAACCAGATATATGTTATATATATATATATATATATATATATATATATATATATATATATATATATATATATATATATATATATATATAAAGCTATTTTTTAATAAACGCATTTGTTTAATGTGTTATTTATTTAACCATGTTCTTTTTCTATATATTTTGTTATTAATGACGAAAATTATCTAAATTATTATTATGTAATCTGATATAAAAGTATGTGTTTACAATTAAATAATATGCGTCAAAACTTAAAAATGACAGTTCCTAAATATTAGCTATAAATTAAGATGTAACATATGTTTAGTTTAGTTAATCTCAAAATTAGTTCTACCGATTTTAATAAATAAATAATAGTTATTTATGCACCTAGGGAATAATGTAAGATATTATTTCCCGCTTGACTAAGTTCCTGCGGCTTTGCCTCAGGAATCAAGGCGCAAAATCAGCAGCTAAATCCCTAGGCGAAGCCGAGGGATTAGATTAATACCAATTAGCTTCTGAGGCGTAGCCGAGGGAAATTATAACAAGAGAATAATAATGCATTATTCTCTAGGTAAAAGCAAAATTTCGTCTCCAGAAAAAGTGCTATATAAGATTTATTCAACTAAGAAAACATTTGTATTTCTTTATTAAACGAATTTCATACAGAAATAAAATAATATAAATTATTTAAATGATTGGCGAACGTGGATTATTATTATTATTTTTTTAAAGTAAATCCGATGTACATATTACAGATTTAATGAAAGTCTGTCTTTTCTTTTTTTCGTAAAATGTCATCATAACAAGAGAGAAACTCTATAACCATTGATTCAGATTCAGAGACGGTTCACAGTGTCATGAGGTTAAATTTATTTACTTTAGGTAAGATAATCTTTTCCTTTGTTTATTTTTCATTAGTTTTTCTTATATTGATAATTTTAAACGGATAAAAATCTATTACTATCAAAACGATAAAAATTTAAACTACCTTCAAATTGATAACTTTATTGATTACTTCGACGCATTTCATTCTCTCATTATGTTCTGTTATATTTTATACTTAAGTTACTCTTTTATTTCCTAGACAATTCATTCACATTTTCTAGCCCAGCAACTCTTGCGTCACCACGTGCTGCATCCCTGTGTTTATTCTTGGTACTACTGATAAAGGAACCGCGCAATGTTTAATTTGTTGTTTTTTTTTTGTTTTTTTTCTCTCATCGTTGTCTTTTGTGCGATTGTCAAAAATAAAATAAATCTATAATCTTATCTCCCAAAAATGTTAACAAATATATGTTTGTTGAGATTAGGACATTCTATAGAATGTTTACTTACCTCTGAATTATCTACTATATATTTGTATGTTTATTGTTACCCTTATGTTCCTCTTTAAAATTTTCGTTATATTTATTTTTTTAATACTGATTTGACCTACAGACAGAAAATAGATTAAATAATATATTTCCTGATTTTTTTTTCGAGGAAATTATAAAAATCAGAAACAAACAAAACAAATCTTGGCACTTCTTTAGATTGTTACTCCCCCTTATAAAAAAAACCAGAGAGGAGTAACAATCTAAAGAACGTGTACGGAATGTTCTTCTTTAGACTGTTACTCCCCTTATAAAAACAGAAGTGTGATATTCCTTTGTCCTAAAGTACATTGGACTAAACATCCCTTTGTCTTAATAGTTATTTAGACGGAGTCATTTATATTTTAAAACAACATAGGTTAGTAACAATATAAAGAAGTACCCAAATCTTTACATTCGGTAATAAACCTCAGGAGCAAAAATAATAAAATCTGTTTGTGCTTTTTTTTATCTAATTAGACTAATTTCTTGGATTATCTACCTAATCCTTTTTTTGTATTTCTTTGAAAAAGATACTGTGATAAAAATCAAGGACATTTTGTTTAACCGATTAGACGTATTAAGGCAAAAACAACAACTTTTATTTGACGTCAAAGGGTTTATAAGATCGATAAAAGTTGATTAACCTAAAAATAGGTCGGTTTTGTGTTTTTAAAAATAGACAGATTAATTAGAAAATTTCCCTTCTCTGATTATGAGGCAGAGGCAAACCTCCTACTGGTTTTAGACTTAACTTTGTTAATTTAGTCGTTAAGTTCTATTTTTAGATCTTTATAATCCTTGGCTCTTATTTTTAGCCAGAGATGCTTTAATATCCGCGAGATGTTTAAAGAGTGAAGAAGGTTTTAATTATGTTACTTTTCAGCGTTTAGTATGGATTTTTAAGGGTAATACAAAAACTCTCATTTATAGGTGGCAACGTTTCGGTCTCGACTAGCCATTTTTAAGCCCTAGAAATAAAACTTTATTTAGAAGAGCGTCATTATACATTGCTTTAAGATGTTTACTTGACTAGTATTCAGAAAGTACCTGTAATATGATTTAGTGAGTTAATGTATGGTAATTGCGTACAACCTGTTCAGATCGCGAGTGAGAAGAGTTAATTTTATGGAAAATGTTTTGACAAAGGAACGATGTACGTATTATTGACACTCTTAGATTGTTTACAACCATAAAGATCCTAACTATATCTTATTACAGGTACTTTCTGAATACTAGTCAAGTAAACTTCTTAAAGAAATGTATTATGACGCTCTTCTAAATAAAATTTTATTTCTAGGCTTGAAAGTGGCTTGTCAGGCAAAACGTTGCTACCTATAAATGCGAGAGTTTTTGTATGACCCTCAAGGATCCACACTACACGCTGAACTATTACAAAGGGTACAATTTTGGACAAATTATATATTCATATGTGAAGAAGGCGTGACATCACGCAGGATATTACATTTAAAAAAAAAATAAAATAAAAAAAATAACACATCTCTGAAGTTTTAATACAAGTTTTTAATCATTTTTATGTGGGGGCGAAACTTTTTCTGGATGAACGTATATGAGAAGATATGAATTAAAAAGGAAAGCTCCAAGATCCCTAAAATGAATATGTGTCACATATGATCCCGGTAACGGATTATCCTCGTAATATGAAATTCTATATTAGAATCATCCGATACTTTTAGCACTTTCGATGTTATGTAAAACTATCCCGGTAATACTGTGTAAGTATAATATACTTATTATATACGTGTATATGAAAAACATATACATATACAGTGAAATAAACATTCCACTGCTTTCATATCATAATAAACAAATGTTTTTTTGTTTTTTTTTACTTTATTATATTATGTATATTGCTATATCTCTTTCACATCCCAATCACATCTTCATTAGGTTATTACTGGGTGAGGGTCGGGGGTTATCACTTTACTTACTTGATATGATGATGAGACATCTCTACACTAATGATGAGGTATTTTTGACGATGAGAGATGTGCCGAGTGCTGATGATATTAATGTGTCCTTAGGAATGGATGCTGCAGAATCAGGGTTATTACAATAAAAATACAGATGTGAGGGAGTTAGTGAGGTACGGTCTAAAGAAAAAACTTGTTTACCAACTAGTTTCGTAAAATATATTTACATCATCAGGGTAACATTTATGAACACAATACAAGACTATAAAGAAAGTTCTATGGTAAAGTTTGGAATGTGAATAAGTGAGATTGGAGAAAACAGAGTTTAAGGATTGGATTAGTTAGAGGAACACAAGGGTGGGGAACAAAATGGAGATGAGAGGATTAACAGTAAGTGATCAGGTAAAGGTTGCAAGTTAAGGTAAGGGTAAAAAGGTGGTGGGTTGCCTTAACTTAAAGATATTACAACAAACACTTAAAAACTAAAATAACAAAAATATATATTGCACAGTGGTTAACTATAAATATGACTTTTTTAACAATTAAAGGCAAGACTAGAAAGGAGAAGAGAGGTGAATATACAAATTAAAAATTAGATATAATGTTATGATATACTGTTATGTAATGTTAACATGTTATCATAACATTATATCTAATTTTTAATTTGTATATTCACCTCTCTTCTCCTTTCTAGTCTTGCCTTTAATTGTTAAAAAAGTCATATTTATAGTTAACCACTGTGCAATATATATTTTTGTTATTTTAGTTTTTAAGTGTTTGTTGTAATATCTTTAAGTTAAGGCAACCCACCACCTTTTTACCCTTACCTTAACTTGCAACCTTTACCTGATCACTTACTGTTAATCCTCTCATCTCCATTTTGTTCCCCACCCTTGTGTTCCTCTAACTAATCCAATCCTTAAACTCTGTTTTCTCCAATCTCACTTGTTCACATTCCAAACTTTACCATAGAACTTTCTTTATAGTCTTGTATTGTGTTCATAAATGTTACCCTGATGATGTAAATATATTTTACGAAACTAGTTGGTAAACAAGTTTTTTCTTTAGACCGTACCTCACTAACTCCCTCACATCTATACTTTACGGTTGCTAACTTCATCTTAATAAAAATACATAAACGACAAATTTCTATGATTTTTTTTTTTTTAAAGAAACATTACACTAATGCTTTTGATACTTTAAAGCTCATTTTTTGTCTCATGTCTGTCTGTCCTAAATTATTTTTGCACACCATTTTTTAAAATCTCATGTCCAATGTTCGATTATGATAAATGATTGGCTCGGAAGCAAAATTTTTATGTCTCCGATTTCGAAAATTCAAAAACAAAAATTCGTTTCAGACATCAGGGAACATTTTTGGTTTCGTAAAACTCCACGTCCGATTTTAATGAAATTTGTATGGTAGGTCATAATTAGCCCATTGTTGGTCCTATATAACTTTCAACCATCTGCGCTCAGTTGTTTCTCTTCCACACGCGCACAAACATTCATTAATTTACACCTATAGCTTCAAAAGTACTTATCTGATTTGTATGAAACTTTTATAGTTTATCGAAAGTAACCCGCTGATAACTTCAGATTAAGATGAACCGTCTGCGATCATTAACATTTGCTAAATTGATACTTTAATTCATGTAAAAAATCAAAACAATTTTCACAGATTAAATAAAAAGGGGGAAACAATTAAACAAATTAGACAATAATGGCTTGTAAAAGCATAAAATCAATAAAGTATACGGGATAGGATGCGAAGAAGCTATGTGCCACACCAATTGTCAGTCTATTTTAAGGAATGTATATTATTGTGTATTTACACAAACTGTAATAAATTGAACTCATATTAGCAGTGTTGCCACTTCAGACTTGTCAACTAGTTAATTTCCTCCCCAGTTGTGTTTATTGTTCCCCTCCACATACTTGTATCATCTAAATTAATTGCTTCTTATAATATGATGTTAACACATGTCAGTTTCACTCTTAAAACTCGAGTCTTCGCTTATATTCACGCATTAAAAAAAAAATTTAATCGGGACACTTTATTATCTTTGTAATTATCTTTAACGATTATTACTTTGAAAATTAAATTGTAATTTGTCTTAAATACTCTTATTTGCCTCTCTTAAAAAAAAACTTGATTGTAACTTGTTATTTTTATAAGTATTTATTTATTATTATTATCAATTTACGATAATAAATAAAGTTAATTGAGAGATTTTTTTAATTAGAATTATATTGTGTGTTAAAATTGATATTTTGCTCTTAAACTTCTTATTGTTCCTGTTAACTTCTGTAAATTTTTATTGAGACATATTAGAGGGATGAATTCCATTATAAGAGTTTTTTTGTTATTCTTATAAAGATTTTTTTTTAATATTAACGTGAAATTATGACTTCAAAACGTCGCTTCTAACTTTAAAAGAAGGTTGGTTCTATTATTTATAATTCAATAACATTGAGAAAAGAAAATGGGACAGAGGATTTAGTTTGAGACCAACGTCAAATTTACCTTTTATTTATCTTTAAATTAAGTGATATCTTGTATAAAATACTTGTTGGCCAGATTAAGTATCGTTAGGTTTATCGGTAAAAGCGATATTTTGTTAAACTTACTCATATTTTTGTCTTTGAACTTGGAAAAAAGTACCTGTTGATTACTGCTGTTGTACAAAATCAGTTTGCTGATGATGTTAAACAGAAGCAGATTGCTGCTAAAGTTGTACAGAATCAGTTTACTGACGATGTTATACAGAAGTAGATTACTGCTGATGTTGTACAGAATCAATTAACTGATGATGTTATACAGAAGTAGATTAATGCTGAAGTTGTACTGAATCAGTTTACTGACGATGTTATACAGAAGTAGATTACTGCTGATGTTGTACAGAATCAGTTTACTGACGATGTTATGCAGAAGCAGATTACTGCTGATGTTGTACAGAATCAATTAACTGATAATGTTATACAGAAGCAGATTGCTGCTGACGTTGTACAGAATTAGTTAACTGATAATGTTATGCAGAAGCAGATTGCTGCTGAAGTTGTACAGAATCAGTTTACTGACGATGTTATACAGAAGTAGATTACTGCTGATGTTGTACAGAATCAGTTATTGTTTATGTTATACAGAAGTAGATTACTGCTGATATTGTACAGAATCAGTTTGCTGATGACGTTATACAGAAGCAGATTACTACTGCTAATGTTGTACAAAATCAGTTTGCTGATGATGTTTTACAGAAGCAGATTACTACTGCTAATGTTGTACAGAATCAGTTAACTGATGATGTTATACAGAAGTAGATTACTGCTGATGTTGTACAAAATCAATTAACTGATGATGTTATACAGAAGTAGATTAATGCTGATGTTGTACAGAATCAATTTACTGATGATGTTATACAGAAGCAGATTACTGCGATAATAATTGACTGTAAAGTAGTGGAAACTGGTCTGTAAACATTAACTATTTTTTTTTTTTTTTTTTTTTACGATAAACTGATCACTTATTTATTTTAATTATTTACTTTATTTAGATTAATTCTCACTATAATAACGTAGGGTCTGAAAAAGCGTATAACAAGACCTGGAAAAAATATTATCTGCAGTCACCTGTTGTTTTTACCACCTGCTGCTGTGGTGCCCCTATTATGGGGTGAAATAGTTAATTCTTTCTCTACTTCGTTCTTCTGTCAAAAGTCAAAAGTGAGCCATGTTGCTATAAAATATCAAACCTTTTTGTAACCTTTAGACTGTTTTCTCAAGCTACTTCTATTTTATTTATCATTTTATTTCTATAATATGATTTATCTTCTAGTAAGCAGTGGCGATCCTAAGTCAAAAGTTCTGGGGGGGCTAAAGCCTCCCCATGTTTTGTGGGTTTTTAGTATACATGCAATTTTGTATATAATTTTGTATACATTAATGTAGCAGAAAGAACTCATTTGTATGTTATATTATGTTGTTGCAGTCCTTCCTAGAGGCAATCCTATGCAATTTGTTCGTTCAGGCTAAACAATTAAATTCACACAAGAATGTTATAATTGCCATTGGCATTAAACTGGGTCTGGGAAGTTATATTATAAGTATAATTGGAGGCTTGTTAGTATCATAGGAGACTGTTTACCTCTGATACTAACCATATCATCACAAAAGAATGTATTAGTCTTTAAATAATGATAATTTTAACATGAGTATAACTATAACATATACCTTGTAAATTTGTAATAGAGGAAAAAAAGGATTGGTTTAAAAACTGTATAGGTTAATTAAAAAATGTATAAATTGTCAGAACAATATAATATTTATTGATAACAAAAATGTTAAAATAAACATGGGTTTCGACAGCAGTGCATTATTGGAAGGAAAATTTTGAAAATATGACCCCTCAAAACAGCGTTTTTATGCATCTCTGAGGTGAAATTTGATTTTAATCCTTTGTCATAAAATAAAGTAAACATATGGTGTATTTCGTTGGCACAAAAGTATGCACAAGTATTTTTTATGCATGTTTTCTTAGGGTGGCCATAATATATTATAGTTTAGTCCAAAACGGGACATTGGTGGTCGAGCTATTGCAGCCCCAGACAAAAGTGGGGGCCTTAAGAAAAATTTGGATAAAGTTTTCAGACATCAATTGGTAAAACTGCACTATTTGACCCACCTATTTCGTAATGTCTGATTTACTTAATTTTTTTAACTGTTCCTTTTTACAGAATTAGTCTTTTTTACAGTATCTCTGATTGTAATCCGGTTGTAGCACCTCGATAAAACCAGGATTTTTTTTTTTTAATACACAAAGTGTCACGTTTAATGTGGCAATGATAGAAGGTCAAAAAGTTCTAACCTTAACCTAAACCAACCATAAGCATTAAGCATCCATAATTTGACCTAAAATACAAAAAAATTAAGTTAAAAAGATAAGGTTGGATTTATCGAGATGCTACAACGGAAATAGTTTTTGTAATGTAAGAAATAACAGTCTAAAAGAAACCGAATAAAATCGGACGCTTAGAAATAGGTAGGGCTTATAATGCAGATTTACCCCGCACAATAAATAGCATATTCGCAATCATTTTGAAAGGAGGAGGGGGAGGAAACACTAGGTTTGACACAAAATATTTGTAATAATTGGCTACTTAGCCATCTTCAGATTCTAAATTAGTTGTTCACTGTTCGCAGCAACATAGATTACCAAAATGACACATAATTGATAATCACGTATTAATGATAAAATATAGGCAGAAAAGTAAAAACGGTTTAGATAATTTAATCTTTTTTAGGTTGAATACGCCCGTGAAAATTAGAACTTAAAACTACAAAATCATATTTATATGTTAAATTTATTTAACAATATAAAATTATTTAAATCCTTTCAATTTATTATTATAATTATTATTTATTTAATATTTATTTATGGAAAGGATTTAAATAATTTATCCAGTGTAATAAATAAAATAATATTTATGATTTGTTAAATATTTAACTTATCTACTCATTTACTTAGTTTTTTAAAAAAGATAATTTAAGAAGGGTGATGTCAAACTATTTGGGGCTAATTCGATTCCTGGGGGGGCTAATTTTATTTCTGGGGGGGCTTAAGCCCCCTTAGCCCCCCCATAGGATCGCCACTGCTAGTAAGTATAAAATGTCGGTCCAGGTCTTCGTGTTTTTCATACTTGTGCTAGAAGCTCGTCTTTTAAATCAATTCACGTGCGAATCACGTGCGGAATCCCTTCAAATTGCGAAGCATACACGTGCAACGTGCCTTTAACCTCAATATCCCTTATCCCTGAGTTATGTACAACGCTTAAATTATAATATTTACTTGATAAAGTTACATAATGAACATCTAAAAGAAAAGAATACATTATTTCTTTTATTATATTTCGAATTGGTCAATAATTACTTTGTTTAAGAATATGAAGTATTATTTTTAAACTTCTTCATGAAATTATTCATATAATTATTTTAAACGGAAATGATCGTACAAAAGTATTCATATGTTATTGTATGTTTAATTTGAACGTTTAAATGTTTCCGTCGATGACTTCTACAAAACTTCTTATCATTTATGTCATATACATATATATTTACACATTAATTATAATTTATTAAAAGTTATGATAGGTTAAATTGTTAACGAATGACTGTTTGCGCTCATTTGAATGGTTTAAAGAGTTTTCTTTTAAACGCAACAAGTCCAAAAAACAGCAGCACCAAAACACAATATTTTGTGATAAATTACTATAGGATACCGCCTTCCTTGATTAGCACTCGTCACACTCATGTCATTTTATTAATTATTATTTAGACATACTTTTACATTCATTTATTTCACAAAGAAAATGTATGTATAATTTTTCTTGATATAATTTATCTTGGCTTTTTATAGAAATGTCAATGACAGTTTATTTTAACTTATAAAAGTGATTAGTCGCTTAATGGGTTTATACTAGAAATTAGGTTAATTATAAAAGAGTTTAATTTAATTATATTAGAGAAATTATTTAAAGGTTAATTGTGAAAGAACAATTTATAAAATTGTTGTTAATGTGTTAATTTATATCATTCGTAATGATTTAAGAACTTTGAACTATAATCAAGTAACTTGTAAATGAATTCATTATTAAATATAACGTTCGGAGAGCAATATAAATATTTAACTTGTAATAATCAAATAACGGTACTTCTTTAGATTGTTATTCCCATATGTTGTTTTAGAATATAAATGACCTTGATTAAATAACTATTAAGAAAAAGGGATGTTTAGTCCAATGTACTTTGGGACAAAGGAATATCCCACTTCTGTTTTGATAAGGGGAGTAACAGTCTAAAGAAAAACATACCGTATTCATTAGAGTGTTACTCTCCTCTGTTTTTTTATAAGGGGAGTAACAGTCTAAAGAAATGCCCAAAGAACAACTAACTGTTGTTTCTTAGTTAATACGTTTACAAGTATAAACGTATTAACTAAGAAACGCAACGTACCGTGCGTATATGGATTAGTGTAAATAATTTGTAATAATCAATGAACTCATAGCATATTTCGTTTGCTATAATTTTAGCCAATGATCACGTCGCTATGTAACTCGTATTACATTTATAAAATTGAAGTATTTTTTTATATTAACAAAGAAACAATTATCTCTATATACGTACAAGTAGATACATTGTTAGACCTTATAGAATTTAAAAAAAATAATATATTTGCTTATACTCTAATAAATCTATTATGTTATATAAGCCTTTATACTTCTTTGTACATATATGCCAAAGAAACAATTAATTTATATTCTGTTGTTATTCGATGTAGCTTACCTTGTTGAAAGCTTTAATTACAAAGTATAGCCAGGGTGTGGATATATCTTTGTAATCATTATTGTATTAGTGAATTACAAAGTCAATATTGGTATGACCTATAGCCTAAGGCAGTTAGAGTATTGTTTCGTATTTTACAATTAAGAATATTTTATAGATCCATACCTACTTCTAGGTATTGAGACAGCTAAAGAGTATTATTTGGTAGCTAAATTGAAAAATAAGATAAAAAGAAAACTATAAAAGGTGTATACATGTTAATATCCTGCGTTTATTCAAATCACGAATGCATTTATAAACGGCCTTATTTAGAAATCGATCGAGAAGGAAAAACGTCTGTGTACTTCCAAGGTTTATTAACCAAAAACCAACTGTTATAGTTTCGTATCTAGTTTAGTCATTCACAAAGGGTGTGACTTATGAGGTGGCTAGTAAACTGATATTTCACACTCCGTAAATAATGTTAATATTGTATATTTCATTTTACTTGTTTTTGTTCCCTCAAAGCATTTTATGGAAAACAAATAAAAATAAAATAAGTTCTATAATTATTATAAAAAGTAACTGTTCCGCAAGAAAATATTTTTAATTCAATATATATATTATTAAAGTGTTTGATAGATGAGGTGTCTAGGAGAGTCGTGCATTATTCGCTTTTAATACATATATAGTCTGCCGATTAGTATGGCACGTATAGCTTCCTCGCATCCTATCACGTACTTTATTAATTTTATGCTTTTACAAGCCATTATTGTCTAATTTATTTAATTGTTTCCTCGTCTTTTTAATATATCAAAATTGCTTTGATTTTTTTACATGCATTAAAGTATCAATTAAGCATAAGTTAAAGAGCGCAGACGGTTGAAATTAATCCGAGGCTATCTGCGGTCTACTTTCGACAAACCATCCAAATTTCATAAAAATCAGATAAGAACTTTGGAAGGTATAAGTGTAAATAAATGTATGTTTGCGTTGTGCGCTTGTTGAAGAGAAACAAATGGGCGCAGAATGTTGCAACTTATATGGGGCAAACAGTAGGCTACTTATGACCTACCATCCAAATTTCATTAAAAGTTGACGTTTCGTTTTTAAGATATATTGGTTTGTAAAAATTGAGCGAAAGACAGACACGGAGCCAAACATTTTTCCTGATGTCTCAATCGGATTTCTGTTGAAATCGGAGACAAAATATTTTCGTTCATCAGAGCAATAAGTTTGGAAGAAAAATATATATTTTTGAAATGTTCATAAGAAGTAATATTGCTTTCGAGCTTACCGAAGGTAACGGAAGCTATGTGATCGTTCTGAAGAACAAAAAATGTTTAGATCTCCGATTTTAAAAATTCCAAGACTGAAATCCGTTTCAGACATCAGGGATCATTTTTGGTTCCTTGTCTGTCTGTCGGTCGGTCTGTGGTTCAATTTTTGCGAACCAACATATCTTAAAAACTACACGTCCAATTTAAATTAACTTTGGGTGGTAGGTCATGAGAGTAGCCCGTTGTTGGTCCCATATAAGTTTCAACCTTATGCGTTTATTTGTTTCTCTTCAACATGCGCACAAACATACATTAATTTACACCTATAGCATCAAAGGTACTTACCTGATTTTTATGAAACTTTAATAATTTATCGAAAGTACCGCGCAGATAGCCCTAGATTAATTTGAAAACAATTTTGACTGTTTAAAAAAACGGGGAAACAATTAAACAAATTTGACAATAATGCCTTGTATAAAAGCATAAAATCAATAAAGTACGTGGATTGAATGCGAGGAAGCTATGTGCCACACCAATTGGCAGTCTATTTTTTTAGCTAAATTCGTTTTAATTGCGCTATTCTGTAGCAAAATTGTCTACTGGTTCTACATTCTCTACCTTGGTCATCTTGGTATACTCCTGTAAAACAAAGAAGTAAATTAAGTTCAGTATATTAGGCTTAATACGCCTCTGTATACGCCACCGCCACTGATATATTAACAGAGGCATTATTTATCTTCTTTCACACATCTTAGTTCTGTTAATTTAAAATAAATTTATTTTATTTATTTATTTAAAAAACAAAACAAACTATTATTAGCTCGTTAAACAATATATTTAGTCCTTATTTAAAATTATTTATTTTACTATATTGACCTCGAATGTGTTAAAGCCGTTTTGTTGTTGTTTGGCCGGTAGTTATTGCTCTGTCTAGTCTGGGGTTACGTAACTATAGCAATGGGACTAAAGTCTGCCTTCCTTGTGTTTTATATCCCACGTGTTTCCTCTTCGTTTAGAATCTTTAATGAAGTAACTATTCCCTTTACCTGAGACTTGGCTGGGTTAACACTCACCGCGCACTAACCTTACCTACGAAACTACATGTTGTATATTTTTCTCCGACTTTATTCCTACCTGTAAAGCTTCCAAGCTTCGTAGTTCACGTTTTTGCATAACAGTACTGCTTTCTCTTGAGTAATATAAAGAAATATATACTCTTGAAACTTAATTATATATATATATATATATATATATATATATATATATATATATATATATATATATATATATATATATATATATATATATATATATATATATATATATGCTAACTTATTTCGTAATGTAATTTTAATTAAGCACATTTACATAATTTTTTTTTTTTATGTTACTTGAATAATACATATAATATTACACATCCAATTAACACTAAATTATATATTTTACCACTAATTATTTATTTATATCAAATTACACGTTTCCTTTTCTTCGCGTATAATACATTTTTTATTTATTTATTATTATTTTTTTTTTTTTTTGGTGATGTTTAATGTATTTTCTATTTGAAGTTGTTTACTACTATCGGAGAAAAAACGGCACTTCTTTTGATTGTTACTCCCTTTGTAAAGAAAAAACAGAGGGGAGTAACAATCTGAAGAAGGTGTACGGATTTTTCTTTAGTAGACTGTTATAAAAACAAAAATGTGATGTTCCTTTGTCCCAAAGTACATTTGACTAAGCATCCCTTTGTCTTAACAGTTATTTAGTCAAAGTCATTTATAATCTAAATACTTATAGGGTAGTAACAATCTAAAGAAGTACCGAAAAAACTATAGCAAATTAATATTGTCTGTTGTTTATTCAGATGGATTATATACATACAAATATAGCTCTAAATATAGCTCTTTTTTAAAATATAGCTCTAGTTATAATCATTATATTAAGCTATACCTAATTGAATTGCTAAACAACCAAAAATTAAAAAAAAAATTAAAAAAAAAAACAACATAAAATGTCTAAAATCGTAAATAAGTATAATGTAATAGTTCTATATGAACATTCATATTCGTGTAATTCTTATTTTTAGCCTTATTTATTACTGGCCCTAAATACGTATATTTCATTATGTATATTCTCAGATTTAAATTAAATATGCCATTTAGGAGTTTCAGAGTTTGCTTTTTCGTTTTTTGTTATTTAAGAAATCGGGGGGTAAAAAAGTAAATATAACTCGACAACTTTATTTGTATGACCATGATCAGTGTTAAATTAAAAATCTATTTATCTGTAGGATGAAGAAAATTACGAATATACTATAATTATAATATTCAAATGTATCTAATATTTGAGAATATTCATTACTCAAATAACATTAACTAATGTGCAACGGTTATTCCTTATTCTTTATTCCGAGGATAAATCCTTTGGCAGAGAATTTTTTAGAGTGGAAGCTTACTCACTCTAGCGGTTAAAAATTGAAGCTTAAAGTTGAACCTTGAGCTCTACTCCTGCTTTCAAACGCCATCTAGCGGATTATTGTTTACTTACTTTCAAAAGTTGTTTCTCTGTTCGATGGTGCTCTCTAGCGGAATATAATACAACTTTTTTAATCTTTCTAAGGGTTAGACTGAACCTGCAATACATTTATGATTTTCTGGCTAGTCTAATATTTTTATAAGAGTAAAAGTCTCCTTTAACTTTACTGATACTTAGTAGTCTAAACCAGCAATACATTTTCGCATTGCGGTTTCGTATGTCGTAGATACTTGTATATTATCATAATCATATTAATATTTTTCTTTATTACTTTCTAGTTTAGTTTACTTTTTTATTACTTTCTAGTTTACAAGGCTAAAAATCTATGTCACCACGTATCATGTATTTATATCTATATAAATATTTTCGTTATTTTATAGATTCTTATACTAATTTTCTTCGAAAACTTCTTATTTAATTATAATAATATATTAGTTTTTAATTTGATTTTATGTTTAAAAATTTTATTTTCTAAACAATCAATTAATAGTTTTTTACAAGCGTTTATTTAACTTACAGTGTATGTATGTATGTATGTTCGGGTCAAATCATGCAACTGAATTTTAAAGCAGTTATCCTCAAACCAATTGTATTGAAATGTTGCATACACATTTAGTTTGGATGATAATGCATGGTTAGCTAGGTGACGTAATTTTAAATTCAATATGGCGGACAACCTATGATGGCGGACTAATTATTTTATAGCACGCCCATGATATGGGTATCAAATGAAAGAGTTTGTTGAGAAGAATACGTATAAATGCTTGTTTTAAAAAAATGTTTTTTATTATTTATTTTTTATGAATATATTTCTTTAATAATAAATATTTTGCCAATGATACAAGTTTTCTAACATTTATCTAATCAATACTGGCAAATTCTAATGCCTAATGCATTATTCCTATGAGATCGCAATCGCATTGTGCAATGCAGTTAGAATTTTTAATGACTTATATTTACTTGACTTTCATTGTAATACTTTCTCTACTTTATTGTTGTGTGGTTGACGTTAACATCTCTACCTTATTTCCGCTTTGAATAAGACTATATTTTCTATTTTACGTTCTTATTACGACAACTGGACGTCTTTAGAGAAAATCTATATGTTTATTATAGTTAGTTATAGTTGACGTCTTTAGGGAGAATCTATGTGTTTATTATACTTTGTTAGTTGACGTATTTAGGGAGAATCTATGTGTTTATTATACTTTATTAGTTTACTTCTTTAGGGAGAATCTATGTGTTTATTATACTTTGTTAGTTGACGTATTTAGGGAGAATCTATGTGTTTATTATACTTTATTAGTTTACTTCTTTAGGGAGAATCTATGTGTTTATTATACTTTGTTAGTTGACGTATTTAGGGAGAATCTATGTGTTTATTATACTTTGTTAGTATATTATTATACTTAGTATATATTAGTTGTTAGTATATATTATACTTAGTTATTATACTTTGTTAGTTGACGTATTTAGGGAGAATCTATGTGTTTATTATACTTTGTTAGTTGACGTATTTAGGGAAAATCTATGTGTTTATTATACTTTGTTAGTTGACGTATTTAGGGAGAATCTATGTTTATTATACTTTGTTAGTTGACATATTTAGGGAGAATCTGTGATCTATATGTTTATCTTACTTAGTTAGTTGACATCTTTACAAATGTAAATGTGACTGTACAATCGCTGTACATATAAAATAATCAATATTTATACTAATTTTGATCATTAACCATTATATCTATTAATCCTATTAACCACAGTATACTGAGATAATATACGCTCTACTGAAACAACGGTTATTGTTTTTATATGAAATATGTACACTATTTTGATTTCTCTACAGGTTTTTTTGTACAGGCGATATTTCTGATTTAATGTAACTCTTAAAAACTTAGTTGCTGTTCAAAGTGACTCAGATAGGTTTATTTTGATCCGGTCTTTTCAGCGCCCTCTAGAGTTCCAAAAATGTGTTTTTGATAGTGTACCCTGATATCACGAGTACTTTTTTACTTAAAGACCAAACCGAATAAAAACCATCCTATCTTGTTGAGGACACTTTGTAGATGGTAACCTATTATAATATTTTTTCTATCTAAACCACTCCAAGTGGAGTTATAAGCCTCCAAATTTGTGTGATTCCACCCCAAATAAATGTGTTTAAGGGTTTATTCATTTTTTGATGAGGGGAAAGAGATTTGGTAATGATTTAGTTCGGGGTGCTCGTATTAAAGACAAAATACAAATTAAGAGACAATTAAACTTAATTCAATTGCAATCTAATTACTCCTATTACTGACCTTTTCTCAAATGAACACTCTGAATTAGGGTTCTATACCAAATTCAGACCTTTTTAATCCCTCCTTTTAGCCGTGGCTGATAAGGTAGGAGCCTTGTCAGCTTGGATCATTGGCACCAACTTCGAGCTGTCGAGCTTGGCTTATTTGTGGCTTAATTTTGTATCTGTTTATTTTAAATCTTAATTCATTAATTAAGATTTAATCTACAGGGTGGTCCAAAAGTCCCCCCCCCCCCTCTTAACTTTTGAACGGTTTGAGATAAATTAATGAAACTTGGGGGATCTCTACCATGCAAAGGGAAGTTTGTTTTCATGCAATCACCCACTAGGGGCAACCACCCACTTTGCCCCCAGGCCACCCAACTTCAAAATTTCAAATTGGAGTGTATATTTTTGATAGGATATTTGGATCCTACAGTGAAAATAATAAACTTTTACTTGAAACTTTTTTTTCTATTCCAAATATTTTGCCCCCTATAGGTGGGCAAAGATAGCAAAATTACCCTACCGATAATACGTTGTAAAATCTAAACGGTTAGAGATAAATTAATGAAACTTAGGGGATCCGTACCATGTAAAGGGAAGTTTGTTTTCATGCAACCGCGCTGTAGGGGCAACCTCCCATTTTGCCCCTAGACCACCTAACTTCAAAATTTTGTCCTAGAATGTATATTTTTGATAGCAGATTTAGATTCTACGGCAAAGAATAAAAATATTTTACTTCAAACTTTTTTTCTACCTCAAATATTTTGCCCCCTATAGAGGGGGGGGGGGGGGAGGTATAAAAATCGTATTTCAGCGCCTGGGGGCAAAATGAAGGTTGCCCCTAATACGCGAGTGGATGATTAAACACTTCCCTTTACATGGTGCAGATCCCCCAAGTTCCATGACTTTATTTCAAACCGTTTAGCTTTTATTACTAAGTGTTATTTTATTACTATTTCGGAAGGGTTATTTTGCTATCTTTGCCCCCCTGTAGGGGGCAAAATATTGGAGATAGAAAAAATAGTTTCATGTAAAAGTTTATTATTTTTCACTGTAAAATCTAAATATGTTATCAAAAATATACACTCCAATTTGTAATTTTGAAGTTGGGTGGCCTGGGGGCAAAGTAGGTGGTTGCCCCTAGTGGGTGATTGCATGAAAACAAACTTCCCTTTGCATGGTAGAGATCCCCCAAGTTTCATTAATATATCTCAAACCGTTCAAAAGTTAAGAGGGGGGGGGGGGGGAGACTTTTGGACCACCCTGTATATATTAAAGGAATGTTTCTCTTCATAATTATTTTGTCTATGATATTATTAAGCATTTAAGATATAGTAGGTAAAAACATAATTGAGTAAAAAAACTTTAAATTTGATTCTTGATTGACTTAAATGATACTATTTTATTTTGTAAAATACGAACTTTCTGTGAAGAGTAATTTTGACTGTACCTATTATCTTTAGCAATGGAATAATGTTGAAGTATAAAAGTTGTTGACGATGTTACTCTTGATACAGGGCTCTTCTCCAGACGAGTACGACGGGTTGGGATTACTAAGACTGTTCGGATATTCGAGATACAGACGAGGATCAAGTCCTCATGACGTATGTACACTAACTCTCTTCTATGGTTCATGCTTCGATGATTTGTCTTTCGTCTCCCCGATGCTATTTCTTCTTCGCTTTCAGGTCTTCCCCACATTTCAAATCGTATCATCCTTTGACATTCATCTCACACCTCTGCTTTTCTCTTGGTTGTTGTTTCGTGTTTTCGTTCTCTTTTTGTTTTTGTTTCTTTGTTAAACATGTGTGTTGTTGTTATACGTCGGTGATAGTGTCAATCTATCCGTGTCTGTTAAATATATTTCAAATTGTCTTATCCTGCTGAATTTTGTCTATGTATTCGTTCATTGCACTTAAAATGTGTTCATTTTTTTTACATTCGTTTCTGTTTGTCAAAGTTGTATAATATTATAAGATCTATTCTACTGGTTATTTATAATGTGTTTTTCATCCATGATAACATCGTTTATCTTCGTTTATTTACCCCAACATTTTAATATTTTTCTCTGCGATTAACTTTCCACTATACACGTATATAGTGAACGGTCTAATGTACTGTTTAATTATTTTATCTTTTCGGCACTTTTTTACTTTAGCACCCCCCACCCCCTTTGGTTCTAAACAATAATTTTCCCAAAAAAAGTCTCAAAGGTTTGTGCCTTTTTCTTTCCTAGACATTGAGACTTCTAAGGGCAGTTTTATCTTTAATATTCCTTCATCTTAATAGTTGATTAGACTAAGGGATATGATCACAATTATATACACAAGTGTGATATTCCTTTGTCCCAAGGTACATTGGAACAAATATCCCTTAATCTTAATAGTAATTTAGACTAAGGAATATACGCTACTTTGTATATGTTCCTTCGTCTAAATAACTATTAACACAAAGGGATAGGGGGGGGGGGGGGGGATGCTAAAGTAAAAAAGTAATATATTTTCATTATTTACCTCTGTTTGGTCATGTTAAATTTATTTTAAATGTGCACATTGTGGTATTGATGGTTCTTTTTTTATCGTTTAAGTTACATTGTATGTACCTAACTTTTAAATCATATTTCGTCCTTATAAAATTCATTTACCAACTTGTCTTTGTTTTTAACTCAGTTATACTTTCATTAAGTATTACGTTGTTTTTCTGTTCGTCTTATTTCTACGTTATTTCAATTACATTTACGAATGTATTTGTTCAATTGAATATCATTGTTATCTCTCTTGTACTGTACAGTCTTTTTCCTAAATTTCACATCATTTATCTTGAATTTTTCTTTACACTTTTTGTGTCTATTGAATGTTTATCTTGCACATACTATCATTCAGTATTACAATGTCAATTTTTGGAATTTAATTTCCTATCAAGGTATTGTACTCTGTTATCATATCTGGTGTGGTGTTTTATTTTTATTTTTTGTCCCGTGGTATTCTTTTTTAGATTAAAATTTAAAAAGGAACAATTCTATTTTTAAAATAAATGATTTCTTTTTTTTTTTTTTGTTTGTTTTTTGTTTTGATTATATTTTAGGTCGAGAATTAAAAATGGTAGCAGCATTCTTATTTATTGATCTATCATTTTAAATATAATCATTATTAGAATTATATAACTTGAACAAAAATGAATATTTTTCAAGTTAAAATTAATACATCTTGGATTATTTCATTTCTAACATATTTATTATTTTGTTTTTTTCACATTTTTAAATTTTTAGTATCCATTTACGAATAGAAGGCTTTTGAAACAACCTCCAGCAGTAGAATAATAATATAGAGCTTCGGTATAATATTGATTTGCGGAAAACTTATCTGCGTGAATTAATGCAATAATATATTTATTGACCCATGTATTTTATACTATTACGTGTAAATGGCGTATTTCAGTGGTGAACATTTTTCTGTTAAAGGATTAATTCTTTATTCCTTATTTCCTTATGTTTATTCTACTGGTAATTAGAATTACATATTTATTCCATCTTATTCCTCGTTGCTTTATGCTTACTTCGCGTGCAATTATTATTATTTATTTTATTTTATTTTTTTCAAATTTAATGCAACGAGGAGATTAATTAAAGAAGTTATATATATATATATATATATATATATATATATATATATATATATATATATATATATATATATATATATATATATATATATATATATATATATATATATATATAATTTTCTTCAGTGAAAATCTTTTGAAGTTGCTGAAATAATTGAAACCTTGTACTGTAATGATATAGTTGTCCATGTAAGGATTTTTAGTTTTATTTACATTTTCTTAAATTATACTGAGAAATAATATTGGTTATTCTATTTATCAAGGATTTTAATAGTAAATTATAAATTTATAGAATTTGTACTTTTACTAATAAAGGGTTTTCACAAAATATTGTGTCGCACGGTTCCTTTATAAAATTCCGTGAAGATGGTGGTTCGTGAAACACTTTCTTAACGAGCTCCTTGGGGCTAAAATGGCTATCAACAAAATCCCACAAATAGATGAATATGTTAACTCTAGAATAGAGTTGGGATATCGAAAGAAAATATCGATTTTTCGACATCGAGTGGATGAACATCGACAGTAGTCAAAATATCGATATTCCCGATATATCGAGAACTCTCCGACTACCCAAGTTTTCCCAGGTGATGAGCAAAAAAAAGGTCGGGCCAAGTTTTCTCCTCTGTAAAGCTCACCGGCTTCCGATTTTCGATATTTTCAAGAAATATCGATGTTGCCAATATATCGATAGATCAATATCGATATAAAATATCGATTTTTTCGATATATCGGAATCGATGTCCCGACCCTTCTCTAGAAGATGCTTCCAATATTGGAAGCAAAACTAACCAATATTGGATCCGTAGATGATAATTTTCAATCTGTTTAGAGAATATTTTTGTGCCATAATTTATACTTCTATAAATAGATTTTTCGATGTCGTAATACCTACTACACGATAATGATACTTGACGAGTAAAGAATAGGAGTTAGGTAAAGATTTTTTTTTTCACTCAGGTTTATTCCTTTTGACCATTTTCCTGCCTAAGATGATCATAAATCATCTGCCTGAGAGGGATTTGTTTTTTTCGAGACGCAAAAGAATGCGAAAATACAAATAGCCATCTGTAGTTGTATTCCAGAATTAACTGCTTGGTTATTTAGGCGCCTCGGAATCAAATTAGTTTGTTTCTTTTTTGAACCATGTATTTTTATTGTGTGGTTTTTTAATTCCTTGGATTTTTTTTATCATCTAATAAAATCTGATTTACTACCTAGGTCTTTATACGCAACATTTTTCTTCTTTCCTTCTTCGTCTTAACTTGTGTCCAGCATCTGGCTATCTCAGTTTTAAATACATAAAAATAAATATTAATCAGTCGTTAAACGAAGCAATAATGTTCTTAACTAAAATCAGAAATATATTCACTTAGTTATAAAAAGAATTAAATGTAGACCTAGTGGTTTTATATTTCGTAATTTTAAAATGATGGTTTGGGTGAACAAGACAATATCATGTTAGATATTGGATCAATACTAATTCATTGATACTACTACTCATTGAATAGTAATCAATGATTACTATTCATTAATGACTATATTTGGACGAGGGACAGAAGAAATTTCCGTCGCTTAAAAACTACATGAAAAATGTGACGCTCTTAAATATATTATAATGAAGTTGGGATAAAACAGGAGGTAGCTTGGTTTCCACTTTAGTACTATATTTCACCACCAGGAGTGGACACAAAAACTTATCTATAATTAAGTAGTTAACTAAATTTTAAGTGACTTAATTTTAGTAAGCGTTTACACGTTTTCCACTTAATATTTAGTTAAGCTTTTTATTTCGCTTCGAAATGTTGTCCAATATAACATTTCTAACCCAATAAAACGGTTGTTAATAATATAAACAAAGATCTACTAATCTATAAGCGAGGCTTTTTCAAACTTGTGTATTTAACTAAATTGCGCATGTCCAGTGATTAGCCACGCCCACTTGCTAAACCGAAAATCAGACATAATTCTATTCTACTTTTCTACTTGCACACTAAATTTTAATTTTCAACTTATTACTAAAATTCATTGTTTACATGCATTAATTCACTTAAAATTTTGTTAAAATTTAGTTAATTACCTAATAACTCAATACGTGTAAATCAGCCTTATGATTCAGTGTTTTTCCCGTATACTGTAGACATTTTTTTAAAAAAAGGAAGGTTACAAGATGCAGGTTATAAACAAGTGCGATTTCGTTCAAATTTTTTTATTGTATAGGTGTACAGGTTTTAATTGTGTTCCGATCAATTTTCTTTTTATTATATTAAATTGAATGACATCATTATATTTTTATCTTTCTATTCTTCTTCGAAGCAAGCTTTTTGTTTTCTAAAACAAACAATAAACGCCGGAAATCTTCCTAGCTTTATATTTATTCCTTCCTGTATACCAGTTTAGGTTTCTCCCATTGTTTTATTCTATTTATTTCGATTGATAATTTTTTTTTATTTCGCACAGGTATCTGCATTTAGATTTAGATTTGTAGATTATCAGATTGAGATAATCTGTTTTTTTATTTTCAGTTCAGTATTTTTGTTTCCCCATTCAGTGCCAGTTTATATTAATGGATATAGTTTGTTTCTCCTTGACTCCGCATCTCGGATTGGAAAAACTATGTAGGGTGTTGTGTTGTATATCCTATAGCTTGTCTTGTTTCAATGTCATTATCTCCCCGAAGTGCAAGGTTATTAAACATAATTGACTTTATACTCTTTAATACATTGTTTTTTCGGCATTAAGGACCCACCTTAATCAAAGCATTCGACCTTTTGATTTAACTTCTAAGTAGAATTTATTCAAGAATATGTAAAATTATTTCACGGCACTTCTTTAGACTTTTACTGTTGCACTTAATTAGACTGTTACTAACTTAATAAGGAAACAAGGGAGTAACAATCTAAAGAAAATCCAGTCATCCACCATGACTTAATGAGCGAATTTTCAAAGAAATCTGCGTATTATTGGCTTATGATAATATAGGAAAATTTTGGTTTAGAATTTGCATGGATAAAAAATAAATTGGTACACAGGGGTACGGGGTACAAAAGTCAAAATAGTATTTACCCTTCAAGATGCATGTCGTTGGAAAGCTCTTTAAGAGTACAGTAATTGTTGTTATGTAAACTTTTATCGTATTTTCATATAAAAGGGGGTTAAAATGAAAAAAACACGTTTTTATGCTATTTTCGACCCTAAATTGTAAAAATTTGACCCCTAAATGAACTCCAAAAATTCTGGCCAACGAACTCATCCTTTCTTTTGATATTTTTGACATTTTAAAATTTGTTTGAAATTTTTAAGTGCATCCTAAGACAAGGGGAGATATCGTCTGGAGTGACACACATATGTACATGCATACATAAAAAAAGTGTTACATTTTAGGAATCGATTTAGAATGGTCTAAAACGGATTTCCATGGAGACAATTTTCAAAAATTCGCATTACAAAAATTTTGAAGCCATTGTAACTTTCTTTGAAAATTCGCTAAAAGTGTACGGAATGTTCTTCTTTAGACTGTTACTCCCCTTATAAAAACAGAAGTGTAATATTCCTTTGAAGACGAGCTGAAGTTTCAATAAACGACACCGAAATGTGACGTTCTTAAATATTGTTCCAGGAAGCTAGAATATCATAGGAGGTAGATTGGTTTTCACTTTTATACTAGAAGCTAGAAGTACTACTTTGTGTAGTTCTACATTTCGCCTATAGAGTTCTAAATTTTATATAAAATGACATCAGAGCTTCTAGCGGATCAAATGGTAATCCAAATGGATTAATATTTTATAATTTCACACCTTAACATCCACCTATACTATATCAATTAGACAAATGTATACAGTGACGTAACTATGGGAGCCCCCAGTGCCAGGGGGCCCCCAAATCCAAAAATAACTAGTATTGTACCAACCTCGAGGGGGCCCCAATCCTGAACGCAGGAGGTTTTTTTTTTTTTTTTGCTCATCGATTTTCTTTGGCGAGGGGCCCCCAAAAATTTCTTGCGGGGGGGCCCCCAATGGTCTAGCTACGCCACTGAATGTATAGTGCTTTTCTCCACTTCATGGATAAACATTTAAATGTCGGCATGTGGAAACATATCCATAATCCATGATTCAATGTTGCTATCCATGAAATGGAGAATGTACGTTTTTTTTCATTCCGAGTACATATAATTTTATTATTTATTTACAAGTAGTCCTGTTATCAAAATAATAAATTATTTGCTTTGAAAACAGTTGTTTATTTGTTTTTGTTTAAGTTCCCGTCCTATGTTTTTTTGTTTTTTTTTTTTATGTGAGGATGTTTTTGTTTTTGTTAGTGTAACCTTGGTACGACTTAAGTGTCTAATTTATTTGTGAAGACACCTCTCAGATTGTTTCCAGTCCGTCTTTATTACCTGGTTAGTTAGATCAGATAAGTATATTTATAACCGATGGAATAATTTTCCCACATTTGCACTGTTCTTCAAGAGGTTCCACGTTTAGAAACCGATGTGTATCGCTCCTGTCCGTTTATTTTTTTTTAAACATAGTTAAAATCTCTACTGTTTTATCAAGTAGTTAGTGCGCAGTTTTTTTTTGACGGTCAAATTGCTGCTATTTTTGTTTATTTTCTCATTTCAAATATCTTTTCAATTATGATTTGCTCTTAGCTCGCTTATAAAAGATAAATTGCAATTTTTAAAAAAAACAATTTTAGCATAATTTTTTAACATGTTTATGCACTTTACAATATTATAGGTATCATAAAAGTAATAGATAAGTTGTCTTTAAATATTTACCACCTTAATCTGAAGCTTACTTAAAAAAAAAACTGGTTGAATTAATTTTCAACTCGTACTTTAAGTCATATCTAATATATTATGGTAAAAAAGTATATTCTCTATTTATGTTAGAAATGTTCGCTTAAAACTATGTAAACTCGGTTGAATTCCTCTTTAGCTCGTGCGTGTACAATTATACATATCTTTTAAATTATGAAACACGCTGTCCACCGTACACACAGCCTAGTAGGTTTGCGAAAGAAACAAAAAAGTATTTTTTCAAAACTTTTGTCTTGATTTTTCTACAACACACGTACAAATATATTTAATTTAAATTCTATTCGCAAAGCCGTTAAAAGAAAAATATAAAATTATTACTTTAATTTACTTTATAATGTATTATTATATTATTTTATTTATCATATGTAACGTTAGTTATTAGGTATATTTTTAGTTCCTTATCTTAGCAGTTATATTTTAATGTCTCAGGAACGTCTCTTTACATGGAAGATTAGATTTATAACTTTTTATTTCCTATAATAAAACAAAAGTTAATCGTATAAACGATTTAAGGCGTGGTTAATGGTTTTCAATCGACGTGAATTAACGCTTTATATTGTATAGTTATTTATATGTATACAAAAGAATGTTAATAATAGTTAATACAAACATTTAAATTATATATAATTATCTAATTTTTCAAACCAGGAATTACCAAAATAACCCATAGAGATTAATATATTTTATAGGCATTAAATATAACGGTGATTTTAAGACATACTTTAAAATTTGATTATAGTTTAACGAAACCAAACTGTTAATATCATATTTCTTGTTAATATCATATCAGCAGTGTGAATAATAATCATCCTAAATTTTTCCGAAAGTTGCTGGTAGTGAGGAGATGAATATATTACGTGCAAAGTTTCTTGCATGAAACGGATAAAGAAAAATATAGTTTTTTTTATATTTTCGAGTGTAGGGGAGGTACATTAGACACTTCTTCTCAGCTCAGTCCCATCCAAGGTGAGAGGAAATTTTTCTTTAGCAAAACTCTTGTTTTGTCAGACAACAAAAACTTGTCATACGCCTTCACCATCTTTATCAGTGTTATCAGGGATAGTTAAGTTTTGCTAGACACTTGAGCCTCGTCCAGACTGCCGAGCCGAACAGAGGAAACGAACCGAGCATGGTCTCTGCGCATGCCCAGTCTGAGATGCGCATGCCCAGTCTGAGATGCGCAGGCGCACTTTAAACAGGGCATGCGCAGAGACCAATGTTGCTCATTTTCTCTGTTGTACGAGGCTTTAGCAAACTTAACTATTGATAAACACTGACAAAGATGGTGAAGGCGTCTGCCAAGTTGTACCATAGAAAAATGTCCTCTATCCCTGGGATAGTACTGGGAGGAAGTATCCGAGGTACATACATATTATAATCGTCTAGCGTTAAGGGTTCTTTCCTATTAGAAGATACTCGGAGTGGAATCTTTATCTTCAAATTAATTATTTAATGCTAAACCGGACTCTACACTACAGGGTCTAGAAGCTACCAAATAAAGAGCAAACAATGAAGTTGCAATCTTATAATTCATTTATTTTACTCTCTTACACTGTGTTTACCTCAATGAAATATATATTTAGAAAACTGATTTCAAAATTCATTTACTTAGCATATTAAATATGTAGTGTGGTGAATAAAATTAATATATCACAAAAACAACCTTATTTACAAAGTATAATCAAAAACAAAAATATAAATTTATTAAGGTCTGTAATTAAAATTTGTTTCTTAAAAATTCATGTGGGTTCTTTTACATAAGTTAAATCGTATGTGATTGCCTTGAATCGAAGTTATGTTTAAGCGTTTAAATTTCATTGCACAAGAAGGCTAGGCATTAACCAGTATAACGCTAAGTTCCAACTTGGAACTTAGCTTCGCCTTCGTGTCAAGTCTTTACCTGTCATCATTTATCTTAATGAAAAATAACTTCCATTCTTCATTATAAGTTTTAACTCCGAGTCTGCTGTCTTATTAGTCAAAACAGTTTAGCCAATTGCAAAACTGTTTTTTTTAAGCCTTCCTTTATTCGCATACTTCCGGCTTCTTTCTTGTGTAGGATTTAAATATTATTATTAGAAGAATCTATTAAAAAAAAAAATATTTATGCGCGATATTATAGGACTTTTTCTTAGGCTGGTTTTATCTTTTACTTCCTTTGTTTAGCGAATTTATTTGTGGTTATATCAGTCTGCAACAGATAATTAACTTTTATTACAAAAGACATCAGTTGATTCAATCGAGGATTTTGTAGAACTTACTAAAATTGTTAAAAAAAAAATATTACAAAACGAAAAAAAAAAAAATAAATAAATAAAAACACGCTTTTATTGATAACTTACATCGTCATCGGAAAACATATCAGAAAAGTTTCAGGTTTATAGGTAGTCAGAAAGTGGGTTAAATAGTTTGCCAATTCATGTGGCACATACCTTCCTTGCGTCCTATTAGATGATTTGTCTCATGGAATTTGAATCTCTTTCGATTCCTAGTGGTGGTAAACTTATTTTTAAGACGGTTGAAATTATTATAGGACCAATATTGTGGTAGGGGGACTGGAGAGCTCCTAGGGTAGAGTGATTGCTCTTATAATCAGGTTAAACAGCATCGAGCTTGGTCAGTTGTTGGATGGGTGTCTACTGATCACACAGCTCTGGGTTTAATTCCTGGACCGAGCCCCCGTCATCCATCAATGTTGAATCCATCAATGTTCATCCAGCATTGTTTAAACAAATGGGAAGCTGCTCAAAAGTGTTAGATCTACTAGGGTTCGAGCTAGCAAACCATGATCGACTCTCTCGAGTCGATATAAAATCGATATGTTAGAATCGTTGTTAAAATTGATTACATGGTTAACGATTAGACACTAAACACTAATATATAGAGTCTAGTCTTCTAACCCGGGTTTGTTTAATGGATCCACCTAAGTAATCTGAGTCTTCGGGTGTAACCCCCCTCCAGAAAAAGAATATGAAGAAAAATAAATCAGTGGGCTAATTAGGAATTTAAAAATTCAGAAACAAAAAATATGTCTTTTTTCAGGATGATTACATTGTTTCTGTACCTTCGATAAGGTTGGAAGCAAAATTTTTTATTTTATTATTTTCTAACCAGTTACATAAAAGCGTGTAAAGCTATGGCAGTTCTTCTAGTTCTAGTTTAGTTTTAATAATAGGCAATTTTAAATTATACATCTATTTTAACTTTTAATATTATAATTTAATTATAATATTTTACATCATTATCCATTCACGCTGATAATAAATTTACTTCTCGTGCTTTATTGAATTATATAGAGAGGATAAAAAAAAAAAAATTAAGAAATGAACTTAGTTTTGTTCGTATTTTCTTATGAATGAGCAAGAGTTACCTTTGTTCAGATAAATTCAGCATCCTGGACTGCGTCATTTCTATTGCGACTCAGCACCTTTCAATCGTCTTTTTAAGATTTATAGTTTGCTAGATGTTTTGTTTGCTATTGTATTTGTTACTATTGTTCTTTTATTTTGTTTACATTTTTTGTCTTAATTATATTTATTTATTTGTTTATTTATCTGCAACTTTTATTTTTATCGATAAAACATCTGAAGCTCTTTTGTTTCCTTTCATTATCTGATTAGATAATGAAATCGATTTTCATCTGTTGATTTCTTGAAGTTTTTTTTTAATGATGTAACATTATTTTGTTCCTGTAATTTTTTTGTTAAAGGTTGAATTACCCTATCGATCAAAATATTACCCAAACAATCTTAACATTGGAAATTATATAGGAACTTAGTGAACAAAAAAAAATAAATATGCATCAATTAATTTCCGATATAACCTTGTTTTCATTATGGGTTTTTTTGGTATTTTGGTTAATATACGTTTTTTTTCTCATTTAATTTTTACAGGTTTCCAACTTCCCTGTTGCTTAAGTTAAATTTTAAGCTTGAGAAGGCATTGTTACAATATTGGATCTATCTGACCTTCTTGATTGTATCCAATTTTTAAAAAATAAAAAAATCAATAAATTAAGTAAGAAAGTTGAATATTAGGATAAATCTTAAATATATTGATAAGATATATCTTTATAATTAAACGTTTTTGATAGCAATGCATTTATCTTCAAGTTCGAGAAGATATCTGTCAATTTTGAAAGTTATTTATTTTTCAAATCAGAATTTCGGCCTTCAGGCCCTCATCAGTGCTAGTAAAAAGGTAAGCTTCGGATTTTTGTCCCTTTCGTGACTCCTCGGTGGAATTTTTCCCTTTATCTTTTACCGGCACTGATGACTGCATAGAGACCTTCAGTGCCTTCGAGAAAATTAAAACAACCACTGCTTAACTCTGGAGCAAATACACAATTAGATAAATTCTACAAATTATGATCGAAGCACGATTCTTCTAACCTTAATCTTTCTCATAAAGTTAGTCTTGTCCATTATTTCAAATGAACAGGCTTTGTTTTAACCCCCAGAGGTCATCGATAACCTCTTACCTCATACGTTTTAAAACTGTTCTAATCTTTGCTACAGTCAAATAATTTTACAATTCGACCATTTAAAGCTTTATATTAAATGTATTCAGAAGCAGATCATAAATTACTAATCTTAAAGTTGAAAAATTATAGTTTAAAAAAATATTATTTAAAAGTATATATATATATATATATATATATATATATATATATATATATATATATATATATATATATATATATATATATATATATATATATATATATATATATATATATATATATTTGTATATATATATATATATATATATATATATATATATATATATTTGTATATATATATATATATATATATATATATATATATATATATATATATATATATATATATATATATATATATTTGGTATCTATCTTTATCGTTAATATAATACACGTATATTACACTTGAATTTATAAAATACATTGTATGTAGTATATCTTGGTTATTGGATATGTGAGATTTAATCTTTTACAACCTTAAGCATTCACTATTTTATTAGGTATGGTAACAGCAATGATTGGCTTTTTACTTATTTCAATTTAAGGCTATCTTAAATTTTATAAGATTAATATATGTATATATATATTTTATAGATCATTGATCACGATTAACTATTTTTTGATCGTATAAGGTTTAATTATTTAATTGAAAGTAAACTTTATAAGGGTAGTGTTTCGAAATTAACGGTTCTCTTGTAATTTGGTTTTTTGAAGACCTTAAGGGTTACACGAATTTGACATTATGACCTGACCCGAAAAAAAATGGAAAGGTATGTGTATATAAGAAGTATGATTCGAAACAACATCATCATTGGCTTTATAAAGGTCGAATTCAGCGTGAGATACAAATGCTGTTTTTTAATATTCTTTCACAATTAAGCTCATTATTGAGACTGGTATTGTATAAATTAGTGCTTCACGAATATCAGCTAAGATTGTCATTATGTTTCATTTTCCGCCATTGAAATAGTTTTTTTATTTTTATTTATTTTTTTTTTTTTTCTGATACTCTCATCACAACTTACATAGGTAAGTTGTTGATATATATATATTTTTTTGTATATCAATTTCATTTCTATAGTTTACGCAAATGATATAGTAATCTTCAATTTTGTAAGTTAGTGATTGCTTAAATTTTGTTTAAAGTTTCAGCATCATTTTTTGTTTAAAGTTTCAGCATAAGAACATTTTTTTCTTTATTTCTACTGAAATATACATATTTTACCCATTACTTAAAATTTGCAATAATTATTTTTTCTCATCTAATAACAAAATTAAAATTAAAAATTATTCTCATTTTAACACATATCGACATTTGAATCCACATATCGACATTTCAATCCACATATCGACATTTCAATCCACATATCGACATTTCAATCCACGTATCGACATTTCAATATTTTCCCATTAAGTGGAGAAAATCAGTAGCGTTGGGAACCAATCGATTGAAAAAAGTCGACTAAACGGTTGTTTTAAAATATTCATTCATTCGGTTGTGGATATCTAGTTTTCATTCGAATGATATCAGTCTATAGTTTGAAGTTGTATTAGTTGTAATTCGGACGTGTATATGTGGACGTGTGTATAACGAGATAACGAGTGTCATGCGCCTTCTCACCCCTCCTCCGCTCTGAGCCCTTCACCGTCGTTCCTTTCCCCTACCTAAAACCAAAAAACATCCGAATGAAACATTCGAATGAAAAAGTCGACTGGATTCAGTCTCAGTCTATATTTTTTCATTCGAATGAAAACGATGTCGTAGCAGGCTGTAGTTTGGGACGAGATAACGAGTGTCAAGCGCTTTCTCACTCTCACCCCCCCTCAGCTCTGAGGCCTTTACTGCCTCCACCGTACTTCTCCTATATAAAAAAAAACCATTCGATTGAAAAATTCGACTTGCGAGTTCAGTCTCGGTTTATATCTTTATTCATATATCCTATACCCGCTATGAGACTGTTTTCAGTCGATTGAATTCAATCGACTGTTTTTTCCCGAATCGACTTATTCATTCGGTTGTTTTTTCTAGTCGGTTGTCCCAACGCTAAAAATCAGTATACATTTGTCTTATTGATATAGTTAATGGGTCTTGAGGTGTGAAATTATGAGACATTAATTCATTTTGATTACCATTCGATCCGCTAGGAGCTCTGATATCATTTTATATAAAATTTAGAACTCTATCGGCAAAATATAGTACTATAATAAATAAAAATGAAAACCAATCTACCTCCTATTATATTCTAACTTCCTGGCCCGGTATTTAAGAGCGTTACATTTTGCACGTCGTTTATTGAAACTTCAGCCCGTCCATCGTCAAAATATTGAAATATAAATGAAAATTTATCGACCTCCTGTTAAAACCTAACTTCCTGGCATGATATTTAAAGGCGCCACATTTTCAACATATCACCCATTTTAAAACTAGAGACTGCAATAAAATTCTCTGTAGCACTCATTAAATAATACTTGCAAAAAGAGAAATTTTCAATTAAGTAAGACCAAGTTAATAAGAAGTCGTTTTTATAGATTACGTTACTTTTTAATCGTTAATATGCGAGTAAAACTGAAGACATTAAACTGGACTTGCTACAAACTCTTATGTAAAATTAGTATAGAGTATAATTAACTGCGGAATGTCGAAGGTATTTCATTGGTTTATTCTTATAATGACCGGAGTATAATGACGATATCATTGTTAGTCTACATCTCTGCATTGCTTGCTTCACCCCAGGCTATCTTTTCATTATTTTTTAATGGTTCATTTGTTCTGATGATTTTGTCTTATGGTTTTTTTTTTTAATTCTTTTTCTTACTCGAGTATCTCTCTGTACCTGTATTTAAAGACTCATTATCAAACACTTTATAGACACTATTCTATTTATCTTTGTTGAATGTATTTAACTGTTTATTTATAAATAGTTAAATATTTTCTGAGTAGTTTAGATCCATTAATAATTTAGTATGGAAAAACATCTGTTATTTCTAAGTTTTAGGCACTTCTATTTTTAAAATTATTCTTGCCATTTTTGTACTTATGTGACGATTAATTAGTAAAGAGGGCCTGAGAAAGTACTTGTTATATGTACCACACTAGTAAACAGACGGTTTTTGTATTTTTTAATTATTTAATAGTACATTACGCGTCTAGTGCGGCAAGTAGCATTTTGCATGTGACTGTGGAGTTTGCACCCGAGCGACAGCGAGGGTAGTAAAGCCACACGAGCAAAGCAAAATGCAGTTTTCGCTCGAGTTGCGTACCATCCTTTATCTACGATTGTTGGATTAAAAATAATAATACAGATAAAACAGTTACTTCAATTAAACAAACAGCCAATTAGTTTTGTTAAATGTAAACAAACACGTAAACCGTGCGATATGGTGAAGAATTATGAAACGCGCATGCGCAATGAACCGTACCGTTCTTTATCTAAAAATAAAATATTTTCATCTTTTAGCGAATAGTGAAGAAAATACATGAAAACAAAATTTATTTATATTATATTATTATAATGTATATAATATTACGATTACGTTTATATACCAATTCTGTGTATTCAAAAAATCATCTACCTCCGCGGTGCAATGGTTAGCACTTATGCCTGTTAAATCAGAGGTCGGTGGATCGAGACTCGTCCAAGTAAAAGATTTTTTTCAGGTAAATCAACTGCCGACAAGCCGGCAGTGACCATTCGTCCAATAATAGAAAGTGAGGAAGCTATGTACCACACCAAGTGGCTGAATATTGTCATAATACCGATATATAAAACTGTTATTAGAGATTTAATGTCTTTAGAGGTTACTGAACTTAGAGTTGAATGAGGAAGATTTATCTACAGTTTCAATTATAGACAAGACTTGTCTTTACTGTTCCATACAAGTATAAACCGTTATCTCAAGCTCATTGATTCCTCTCTTCTCCATCCCATAATAAACTCAGTATCTATATATATATATATATATATATATATGTACTATTTCTAGAACATACTATCTTTACTTTCTGAATAAGGTGAAAGTTAGTCAGCAAACTCAAAACCTGTATCTTTACTCTTTTGTTTCTTTCTTCTTATTGTTCTTTTGTCGTTCTTTTTTTTCTTTTTTTTTTTCTTTTTTTTTTTTTTTTTTTTTTTTTTTTTATAATAGCTTATTGAAATCTCTGAATAGTAGTTGTTACATTGATATTTTTTCCTCCATTTCTTTATTGTTTACAATGTTTCTCTTGTAAAGACCTATTTTTATCATTCGCAGAATCGGTTTAATCTCTCTTTATTTTAATATGAATACTATACTAGATAATACATCTCTGTATAGATTTGTTTTCTATCTATATCTATATATACGTAACAGAATCAAATCTGGCATCCATTCATGTATTTTATGTACATCCTCTTGTCTACATACATCATCTATAGATTGATAATTTAACGCGACTATAGATGATCATAAGCATTTTAAGGTAAAATAATATAGGGAAATGAAGATCTAAGAGGGAAATACCTATTTCATTTTGTCCACAATTTTATTTAAGATATACTTTTATTGTTTATCGTATCAATAATTCTGACTAACTAAATCCATCTGGCAGAGCCTCCTGGAATAGATAGTGAGGAATAGAGTTGTACAAAAAAAATTGAATGATAAGAGATAAGAACCCACGACTTTTTCTTTATCGAAACACGTATTGATTTCGGACAAAAGAAAACTTAAGTTCATCATGGAGAATAATAATAATCTTATTATTTCAAACAAAAATTATCATCTATTATATTTCCCGATGGGCAGACCCGACGGGGATTTGGAGTCAGCGGCCATTAAAAGGGGAATATTTAAGAAAAAATATCCATTTTAATTATCCTTTTTGTATACGAAAGTCATCTAATTACTGTTCAAGTATCAAATAAATTTATTTATATTTTAATTGCGTAAATATTTTTTGATAGACTTACATGTTATAAGACCCCTTTGAATTAAAAAATAGACTGCCAATTGGTGTGGCACTTAGCTTCCTCGCATCCTATCCACGTTTTTTTTTATTGATTTTATGCTTTTACAAGTCATTATTGTCAAATTGGTTTAATTGTTTCCCCAGTTTTTTTTTTTTTTTAATCTGTCAAAATTGTTTAGATTTTTTTACACGAATTAAAGTATCAATTTAGCAAAAGTTAAAGAGCGTAGACGGTTCAAATTAATCTGGGGCTATCTGCGGGTTACTTTCGATAAACTATGAAAGTTTCATTCAAATCAGATAAGCACTTTTGAAGCTATATGTGTAAATACATGTATGTTTGTGCGCATGTGGAAGAGAAACAAATAGGCACAGAAGGTTGAAACTTATATGGGACCAACACAATGGGCTAATTTTGACCTACCACCCAAATTTCATTAAAATTAAACGTGTAGTTTTTAAGATATGTTGGTTCGCAAAAATTGAACGACAGACCGACAGACCGACAGACAGACACGACAAAAATGTTCCCTGATGTCTGAAACGGATTTCTGTCTTGGAATTTTTGAAATCGGAGACCTAAAATTTTTTCGTTCTTCAGAACGATCACATAGCTTCCGTTACCTTCGGTAAGCTCGGAAGCAAAAGTGATTTTTAGTTTTTACATACATCTCATTTTTTAAAAAATAATTTTTGTTATTATTAAAAACTGTGTGTGGAGTCAGAACTATATTAATAGTTCTGGTTTTACATCGCTTGCATTTCCAAAAGTACGACTATATTTATACTTCCTTAATAATTTAAATTTTTTTATTAAACGCAAAATTTATTAATTAGTACTGCAATTTGCTTATTTAATCATACATTTTATTATAATATCAATTAGTTTTATAGCTTTATCACATAGTTTAAATTGGATTTAAGTCCTTTAATACTTCCGTTAATGAGTTATTTATTTTATATAATTTTTCTCTTCCTTCATTTATTAATTTTAAGTTTAAATACCCTTCTATAAAGTAAAAAAATATTTTTTTTAAAAAATTATATAAATACATTTTCTTATTAGGAAGTAAAAAATGCTATATAAGTCATATCTTTTATATATATCATTTAATAAAAATAATACAATTATTACTTGATAACATATATTTTTAATATTCGTTTCAATTTGTTGTTTAATTGAACAGAACATTGTATAAAAATGTTTATATTAATCGTGGGATTAAGCTTATTTTTATTATCATTACTTAATCGATGTTATAAGTCGTAAATTAAGTGGCGTGGTTTTTAATTTGTTAAAAAACTTGTTATGGGGGCGGAGGTAAGTTTATATGTCAGAACGAGAACTTTACATTTGCACGACAAGGTGTACTACCTTTCTAATTTCAAGTATATATATTTTAATTTGTACGTGCCTTGGGTATACAGTTGAGTTCTCCGCGTGTATTGCTAATTGTTTTTACATTTTTTTTTCTTATTTGTATCCGGCAAATTGTTTTATAACTTGTTACAAATTTGTAGATTAGAAAATTGATTAAAATTTAAGTAAAATATGTTAATTAATAAGTCTTGATTATACGGAGAAGGCTTTACGAATATATGTATCAATATTAAACAGCACGAATATTGGTAGAACAAAAGGGTATTGGCTACTTCATGCATCCACTTGATATGATAATCAGTGCAAAATATGTCTAACCTCTCTGGGAATCGAACCATCTTGTTTTGAGGTGATAGTTTGCGTGCATGCGTACAACTCGGCTACATCGATTCCCTCGATGTAGTAGTAAGTTGGAAGTAAAATGTCTTAGTTATTGCATCAGTGTTTAACATCACTGAGATTCCGCAGATCTTGTCCATGATATTGGTGGATCGTAATCCTAAATTTTCTTTAATACTCTAGCTCTAAAACTGATAACAGATTTAAAAGCGGAAAAATTCTTGTCTAGTATTACCATTTAATACTATTTGTGTGCGGAAAACATAAATATTTGTTTAAATATCTCTTTATCTTGGGATTAAGGTGGACTTTCATTTTGTATTTTCTAACCTAGTTTCTTAGAAGTATCAATTTCCTTAATCTGGCTTTTGTTGTGATGAAAACAGAACACCCTTTCAATTTCAAACAATGGAAGGATTTAATGTGCCCGATATTCTTTTGTTTGAAGTGTAAAAGCGCTTAATGTAATTGAGGGTAATATGAAAACAGGGATTTTAACCCGATTGTTTATTTACTGTAAAAAAGATTTAATCTAATTATAGTAAGCATTGGTGCAGAATAATTTACATTTACACAAACTTAAATTTGATCTAATTTGGTTCTTTCTTGTGAGATTCTCAGGCAATGTGTTTAATAAGCTTAATATTTTAAATTTATAGTTAATATAATAATAACAATAATAAAACAAAACTAAAATAAAATAAAAATAAAAGTCGTTTTTCGAATTCATTAAGCTTAATTCTGGGAGCTTGTCCCAAATACTTTGTGTTTCACCAGCCCTCCGCAGCAGTGCTCCGTTTACAGGGCACGCGCGCTCAAATCCAGTAGCCCACCGCGCGCCTAATTTTAAAATTAGGATGTATTAGCTTTAAGACGGCACACTGGAACGAGGATATGGAATGGAACTATTTTTTTTTTAAGTGCAAAGAAATTTAAAATTAATTTTATACTCAATTTCTTATTTATGTTGTTAAATGAAATTTTTAAAGACTACAAATGTATAAAAATGGTTAAATCATTGGTAAATAGATATATTCAGTATGTAAGTAGTAAATAATTATTATTTCTCTTTCAAATGATTTAAGCGTAAGTCGTGCTTGTGATATTACCCAGTATCATTATTGAGGTAGTTTGAGTAACAAGTATTTTATTTATACTACTATTATCCTTGTACAAGTAACTACTTTTCTATAGTCATGTTACTTTGTTTTGTAACTCTATAACTTATCTATATATAACTCTATAACTTATCTATATATAACTCTATAACTTATGTGTATATATCTTTTGATAAATTATTCACTTCAATTTCTAGTCCAAGTGCAATCTACTTCCTGTACAACTCTATGGGGCGTACGAAAATGTATTTATTATTATTATTATTATTATTATTAACTATAATTTGTTATTATGCTATTTCAATCTTTACCTACTTATTCGCATTCTCTCACTTGAGTGTAGAGAATTTAATCAAAGATTTTCCAGTTTCTTCAGTTCTGCGCTATTTCGAATACGTGCGATTTGTACTGCTCTTGCTTTATGTATGATGTTGAATACACTCAACTCATAATGAAATTTTGTGATATATATATATATATATATATATATATATATATATATATATATATATATATATATATATATATATATATATATATGTTATTTATGGGCCTTAACTTCATATTTCCTATACTATTACACTCATTAAGTGTTTATTAAGACTGTCATGGTGTTTTGGAAGAAAATGCATTGTATTTAGTGACTTTAAGTTTGTAATATATATTATTAAACGAAGTCCTTTTTTGGAATTGGAAGTTATTTTCTACTCTTTATTATTGTTTTAAAATATTACTGCCTTCTTTGTAGTACTTTTGTTAAACAGTTCTACATTGTTTTTGTTTAATTGTTTCTTTGGTATTTTTTTGTTTGTTATGTAATACATTTTTATGGACTAAATATAATTAGTATTTTAGTTTTGTTTCCGTTGTTTTTATTGTTATTAGTATTGAGTTATTTTTACGGCTGAGCTTGAATTTATATTAGGAAATGTATCCTTGAAAATATCCTTAAAAATCAATTTGAAATAAAACCATTTATGTATTACCTATAATGTCTATTTATGTATTATACCATGAGGTAGGCTTCCGCGAAAGTTCTAACTGAGAATAAAGTTCTAAGTCTTATGGTGGTGACCGCGCCATGTAAGATTTTGGTTTCGACTGTTTGCTCCCACTGTTAGAGGATCAAGGGAGTACATGTTGTCCTGATGAAGTAGCAACGTTAAAATTGTAAACGTTAACGTTGCATTACCTATTCTGTCTATTTATATATTACCTATACCTATAAATAATTTTCTCAAAGTTAATTTTTTATTCAATCTACTGCAGTATTTACGGTAATCTACATATCAGTGACAATTTTATTAAAATTTATTTTGCCTCTCTTAAATTCGAATCCTGGTTATTGTTAGTATATACTTCAGCTTTACTGTAGATTCATAATTATTTTGTTTTTAAAACTGCGTAGTTACAATTTTAACGAAGTCTTTTTTTTCTCCTTATCTTTGTAACTCTTTAAAAATAATTAGTGATTTAACTGGCTTACGAATTTGTTTCTCAATATTTACAATAGAGCTACTCTACGTTTAATACAGTGTACATCCTTCAGGATGTGTTTTTGATTATTCTTGTTTTCAAGCTAATTATCCTTCTTCTCATGAATATTCTAACCATCTCTCTAGTTGGCACTAGTGTTTTAACCCATATGAGTTGCTCCATTCTTTTCAACCTCTTTTTAGCCTAGCCTGTCCTTGGCATGTCATCATCTTCTTTAAAAAAAAAAATCCCATTGTCTTGTCTTCAAAATTTAAATTTGAAAACAGCCTTTGCCTCTCATGTATCTTTTAAAGAGAGGTCTTCATTGTTTCTCTTTATATACTTTATTGTCAATGTTTAATAAGTCTCCGGCTCATTATAATCTTAACTCTTAGTTAGTTTTTTTCCTTTTCTTTTGATCCTGACTTAATAAAAAGTCAAGAGTTCTTTGTCCGTGTGAGTATTAATCTACCAGTCACATGGCATGAGTATGAGTTACTACTAATAATTTCATCGGGATAGATTATAATCTATAAATTTTCTTTATCGACTAACGAGAATTAATAGGGATTTTCGTTTATTTAATTTTTTATGGTATTATGACTAAAACAATATTTATACAATATTTTAAATCGAACTGTTTGATTTAGACTTTTTCATACTGTTTTGATTTAATTTAATTTTATTTGTTTTTAACTAATTTAATTTCTTCAAAAGAATGTAGTGGTCAGAGGCACTATGGGGGTTCGGTTGCTAAAACTTTCTCCTTATAGATTTTTTTTTTATTCTGCTGTATTTTTTTTTTTTTTTACTTCTTGTTTATTCTGTCTTTTCACATTTGTTTTAATGAAATATTCTATTTAATGTTCCATGCGAAATTATCTTATAAAACAGAGTTTTCCCAGAAAAAACACTTTATATATGGTTTTTTTGAATTGAAAACGTCGGAACTGTCTGATAATATAAGTTTATTGAAGGTATTTGCGTATTGTATAGAAGTTACTGTTTGGATGGTTTTATTATTTGTATTTATTTAATAATTTCTCATATATATTTAGTATATTAAATAGAGAGAAAGTTTTGCTATTTTGATGCATTTTCACGTTTTAAGCTCCCCTGAGTCCAAAAAAACTTTTTTTTTAGAAATCACTGTCGTCTAGGCAGACGCATGGAGCCTAATGTTTTGTTCTAATTTGCCATATTTGGGATTTAAACAAACAAACATTATAAGTAAATATCTTCAAAGTGTTTATTAGTATCACTGAATACATTTAAAATTGATTTATTTGTACATTTTTGCTTCCGAGTTTACCGAAGGTAACGGAAGCATTGTGTTCACTTTTGAGAACGAAAAAGTTTTATGCCTCCGATTTTAAAAATTCCAAGACAGAAATCCGTTTCAGACATCAGGGAACATTTTTGGTTCCGTGTCTGTCTGTCTGTCTGTCTGTCGGTCTGTGTGTCCGCGAATCATGTAACGTGCGACGACAACTTGAGTAAATGTCCACCGATTTTGATGAAATTTGGTAGACATGTTCATTTTACCAATGCCCAGGACGAGTTCGTTGGACAACGTAATCCGTTCAAGCGTTCACGCGTAATGCTCACTTAAACGTGAACTTCAAATTTAAAATTGAAATTTTAGGTCGGGAAAAAAATCAAACTTCATCTATTTAATGAAAAAAACATATTTTTCAAATACAATTTTTTAGTAAAACCTACAGCGACACCGCTATGAAATGTTAAAGATCGCTAAAACTATTAATGGTTTAGGCAATAAACAATATAACAATAAAGTAATATAACGATAATGTTAATGTTAATATAACAATAAAGTACGTGATAGGATGCGAGGAAGCTATGTGTCACACCAATTGGCAGTTTATTTTTTATTATTTATCTCAGAATAAAATTGTAAAGTAATTACTGTTAGCTATAGTTAAAATAAAGACTAAGTTAATTATTATAATCATATGTATATTAATAGAATCTTATTAATATTAGTATAACATTTTTATTTTTATTCATAAATTATATGAAAATCAGTATATTATAATATATTTATTACCTATTTTTTATCTGGGACTATTATGTATGTTCGATAAAGGTTCTTTAATTTGACACTAAGCCTTTTGAAATGTATCTTTTTTTCAGCGTTTCCTTGGTAAAAACCAAAAATAGAAACCCTTACGGTTTAGTTCTTGTGTCTGTCTGTCTGTCTGTCTGTCACTCTGTACGGTTCCAATAACTTTTGAATCAAATGAGATAGAAACATGAAAAATCAAAGATACAAACCACACGAAACACAACCAATATATTTATGCACCGTTTTGTTCTATCCGGAACATTTAAATTAAATCTCCTTGACAAAATCATTTTTCTATTCTTATTCTTTCGTACTTTTTTATTTATTTATTTTTTCAGTCGGACTCTTGGTACTCTATGTCATTGAAGTATGATAACATGTTTAAATAAAATACAGCGTAACATATCATGTTAACTAGAGGAATAACATATTCCCCGTACAGAGTGAACACGCTGTACAATATGAAACCTTCAGACTACATTTAAAATACTTAGAATTACTTTTTTAACCTTGTGACACATTGACTTGAAATAAAATATAAAAAAATGTTACCGCCTTGATAATGAAACATGACGAATCACAAGACTAGTATGTAATTTATTCATTTATTACTCATGTAGTGTTTATATGTACATGTTTGGTACATAGTTGGTATATAGATTTTCAATGTAATCCTAATAAAAAAAGGAGTAATTTTATATCCTGAATTCCACTTCAGTGGAAATGTTAAAACGGATTTTTTTATTTCCGAATAGTTCTTTCGTCGCGTTAACTTCTGATAATTTTTTTCGTGGAATTCATACGCAGCAGGTTTATAATATACCGATATACCTTTGATTGAGTGGAGTCGCATGATCCTTTTTTTTACATAATCTGATGCAACACGCGACTAGAAGAGCGTTCAACTCTTGGTATTTTTGCGTCTTTAAAATTATCTCAAGTTATGCGTATGAGTACCCATATATACTTTACATCCCGGTACAGATGCTCTCGTCATGCATATGAGTGCCCATATAAACTTAACATCCCGCTATAGATGTTCTCATGCGTCATGGTTATGAGTGACCATATATACTTTACATCCCGGTATAGATGCTCTCGTCATGCATATGAGTGCCCATATAAACTTAACATCCTGCTATAGATGTTCTCATGTGTCATGGTTATGAGTGACCATATATACTTTACATCCCGGTATAGATGCTCTCGTCATGCATATGAGTGCCCATATAAACTTAACATCCTGCTATAGATGTTCTCATGTGTCATGGTTATGAGTGACCATATATACTTTACATCCCGGTATAGATGCTCTCGTCATGCATATGAGTGCCCATATAAACTTAACATCCTGCTATAGATGTTCTCATGTGTCATGGTTATGAGTGACCATATATACTTTACATCCCGGTATAGATGCTCTCTTCATGCATATGAGTGCCCATATAAACTTAACATCCTGCTATTGATGTTCTCATGTGTCATGGGTATGAGTGCCCATATTTATCTTTACATCCCGGTATAGATGCTCTCGTCATGCATATGAGTGCCCATATAAACTTAACATCCCGCTATAGATGTTCTCATGTGTCATGGTTATGAGTGACCATATATACTTTACATCCCGGTACAGATGCTCTCGTCATGCATATGAGTGCCCATATAAACTTAACATCCCGCTATAGATGTTCTCATGTGTCATGGGTAAGAGTGCCCATATTTATCTTTACATCCCGGTATAGATGCTCTCGTCATGCATATGAGTGCCCATATAAACTTAACATCCCGCTATAGATGTTCTCATGTGTCATGGGTATGAGTGCCCATATTTATCTTTACATCCCGGTATAGATGCCCTCGTCATGCATATGAGTGCCCATATAAACTTAACATCCCGCTTTAGATGTTCTCATGTGTCATGGGTATGAGTGCCCATATTTATCTTTACATCCCGGTATAGATGCTCTCGTCATGCATATGAGTGCCCATATAAACTTAACATCCCGCTATAGATGTTCTCATGTGTCATGGGTATGAGTGCCCATATAATACAATTGAAACAAGTGGTGTCGCTATGGGATTGCGAAACTCGTGTTGCTGGGTTCAGAAGTCTATCTTAAGCAGGATTTAAGAAACTTGAGTATAACTTAATTGTATAAACCGGTTTTCAATTACTAATGGTCATCTTCAGTTTTGTAGAGAAGACGAGTTGCATTACGCAAAAAAAAAGGAAGAAGTGTAGGAACATATAATAAACTATCTGTAACCATCTCTTACGCATTTCAACTCGTCCCGCTGGCCCTCAGCAATGAAGATGACAAAGCCGTCTTTCGACCAGTTGTCATTTTCAGTTCTTTTTTTGGTTCCTTTGCGTTGAATTCCGCAAAAGAAGAAGTGTAGGAGTGAGATCAACATAATAATAAGCTATCTCTAACCACCTCTTATGCATTCCTACTCGTTCCGCCGGCACTCATCAATGAAGATGACAAAGCCTTTTCCAACCACTAGTTGTCATTTCCAGTTCCGTAGAGACTTGTTAAAATGTATAAGACTAAGAGTCAGTGTAGGAGTTAACAGATCATAGAATCTCATTTCTTCTACATTGATTGTTTTCTTAAACGATTTTTCAACTCTTCTCACCGGAACTAAAGATGACTTCTAGTGTTTGAAGCCTGATTTGTACAATGGGAGAGACGTCTTTCTTTATTGATGATGAAGTGACGTCACTGCTTAACTCTAGAAAAACCTATCTTTAAGGAAGTGTTGTACTTCACATATTGAAATAATGTTGTTGAATATAATATAAAAATTAAATAAATCAGTCAAAAAGAAACCAAAAATAGCTAATTTATAATACAAACCACTTCGGAAGTCATCATTAAACTTTACCATTTAACCAAAAAAGGATTATTTCGAATCCTTGTTGATTGACGTGTTCTTCCCTCAGTCGAATTATCCGTTTATAAATACTAAACCTGTTTCCTGGTTACGTTATTTTTTCATAATACGTAACAACTAGCAGTAGTTAAAACAGTTCTGTCTATGTAAACCCCACTAATTAAAATTCGTTCCGACTCGCTGAGCAAACGCTTAAGTTCATTACACTCTTTATCACAATTTTATTCAAACTATTTCATTATTATTTTATTGTAATGCTAACATTTAATTGAATTAAAGACTGAACAATCTGTGTTAAATTTTGTTCTAATCTATTTAATGTTTTTTATTTTTTAGTTATTGACTTTATTTTTTAATCTTAAAAATATATTATATATATTTTTTGACTTTATTATCCTTTTCTTAATTGCTTTCGAAGCAACTTGTTAGCAAGCTTTTAAAGTAATTAACCAATAATTTGTATTGTTTTTAAAGGTCGTTCTCATAAATTTGAAGGTCAACTCATTCTTTTATAGGTACTTGTTTTTTTCGTAAATAAATAAATAAATATAAATTAAGTGTTTAAACTACGCAGATTTATAAAAATTATACTGTTGTCACAGAAGATGGCTTTAATGGGATTTTAAATATAGTCTTTCTATGATTTTGTTTTACACCTTTCCTTTTTAATTTATAGTCACATAATAGTTCAAGTATAGTTAGTTCAACACTTATGATATGACTTTAACTTAACTAAAGAATAATTTAACTAAATATATGTACTAAATTAACAATTAATACATTTGGATGTATGCCTGGATTAATTATGTTAATATAAAAATAATAAAAAGATTCACTTTTAAAGCGCGCAAGTTCGAATGAATGGCAATCTATGCCTAAAGATTTGATAATTTAAGAGTAAGAGGAAAAGATTGATAAAAATGTTTTCCAGCACCAAGAATCGAACCACGCATATATCCCTTTGTTATGACCTTACAAGATTTTTTGTTTGTTTGTGTAAAATGGGTTCACTTTTTAAAGCTTTTTCAGCTTTTAAACTTGTGTTGAATGACACTCCATGCCTAAGGATTCGATTATTTTCGAGCATTTTTCAAGAGTTTTCCGGTACCAAAAATCGAACCACTTATCCCTGCGTTATATATCCATATGATCTAACTGGATTTGGTCTTTTCTTCCATCAAATTCTGTTCTGAATGATTTAGCTCAAACATTTTCAATTGTTGTTTTCAAATGATAACTGCTTTATCTTTACATGCTAACTATCTATATGAGGTTAATTATCATCATAATTAAACCTAATGTTTAATTGATTTAGGTAGGTTTTAGGTTTAAATGGAATTTTTGGTCTATTAGATGACTTTTCTGTATTTTCTTTTGCTTTTTGACAATTTTTTGTCAAATTCAATTACAGTTTTTGTTACTTATTTGATACTATCATTTCTTTGCAATTAATAAACATTCTTGTTTACTTAGGTAGAATAACTATTATTTTTTTAGAACATCATCCAGGATAAACTTTATTTAGAATTTATAATGTTTCCCTTAAGTCAGAAATCAAAACTAGACCTTCGCATTTACGAGTATAACCCAAACGTCTCATCGGTTATATAATTTCTCTAGACTTTGAATTTTGGTCTTTTATTTCGTTTGACAACTTCCCTGTTGGTCTGTCATGAAAATTCGTCTTAGCGTTGAAGCCTTATATGAACTATATTAAAAAATGTGCTTCCCTGTTATTCAAATTTGTAAAATTTGTTTAGTTCCTTATTTTTTTTTTACACTGTTATCTATTGTGTTTTTGGGGTATGAACATGAACGTGCTGAAAAAAACATTTTATAGTGCGTAGAATTTCTTATAAGGAATAAATTATAGCGGACAAGAAACCTTAGTTTGTCTATTGTTAATGAGCAAGGACATCGTAGTTGGGGGTTTTCTTGTGTACGTTTTATTTCTAATCGAAGACCTTGTCTGGGGTTTAAGTCGGGGGCGTTGGTTTGTACAGTTTCTAAGATTCAGTTCCGGTTTTGGATTTGTATAAATATCGTCTTAGTGTTGGTTAAGAAGGACCTCTATCTTTTATATTATCCATTTCTCGGTTTTTGACGTACTATGATGTATCGTATGTCAAGAAAGGAGCTAGGTAGAAGGACGTGTTATAGAGAACTTTATACACCTTAAAGATTTTCTGATTATCTCGTTTCTTGAAATAGCAATTATATTTACTGTTCTACTTGTGTAAGGTCTTTGCATTATAAATTTGTATTAACGTTACCTGTATGTACCTACTTATAATATATATACAGAATGAATCCATTTCAACACGCGAGAAATAGGTAAATTTTTATTCTTAGCCTTATCAGATTGCATCGACAATCTGATTAATTGCATTTTTATTGAATACGTGCGAAATAACTTGAGCCCAACCAAGTGTAAATGTAAGGTCTTGGTGAAGGTTCTTACTTCTTTGAAAGTCATGTATAATTAAACGTTTTCTTCCTAAACTAGTTGATATTAGGTTTAAGGTGATATCTCTTTATTAAGTTAATAAACATAACACCTTTTTATTAAGCGGATTATTAAACAGGTAATAATACACAGAAGATTATTGATTACGTACGTTGATAAACGATCCGCGTAATCAAAGTATTTTTGGATCGAAGTTTTTTTATGGCACGTTACAGCGTCTGGAGCCCGGGAGTGAATCCGAAAAAAACCACCGTCACAAAATCGACCATCACGAAATCCACCGATGACGATAACTTGAGTAAAAGATCACCGATTTAGTTGAAATTTGGTATACATGTTCATTTTACCAATGCCCAGGACGAGTTCGTTGGACAACGTAATCCGTCCAAGAGTTCGTGTGCAACGCTCGCTTAAACGCAAACTTCAAATGTAAAATTGAAATTTTAGGACGAGATAAATTCTAACTTCATATTTTTTATACTGAGTATTTCAGCAAAATATTATAAATAGTAGAAATAAGTGATAAAACAAGATACTATATATCTCAGATAATATATATCTAATATATGTCATTTATTTATTTGAAATTTGTTACATCATCTCTCTCATTTCCCCATTTCAATTGGCTTTGCTGTAATTGAAGTTATTTTACTTTTTACGTTTAATAACTTGCTAAGTAATTTAGGAATAATAAAATCCCTTGTATGGGACGACATTTACAATTATACTAACGTGAAATGTATACTATGCATTTTTGTTTTGGTAATATTGCATATGATGTAATATTATGATTACATAATTCATTCATTGTGATAACAGATATTGTGGTATGGATTTTGTGAAAATCTTAAAGCACTATGCAATTGCTCATCTAAATACCACAGTTCAACTTTTTAATGAAATATATATATATATATATATATATATATATATATATATATATATATATATATATATATATATATATATACAATGTACACACACTCTGTACTGTACGTGTGTGTATCTTCTTTTTAAAATATTTTAGCGTGTTTCAATTGTCTTTAACTTTTGTTATTTATTTCTTACCTTAAAATGAAACATTTGTTAACACCTTTATTCTTTTTTTAAAAACTTTTATGAGTTAAGTTTTTTTTTTTTTTTTTTTTTTTTTTTCAACTGTTGTCTTTAAAGGTTTTATATAAACTGCGACTTTTTGATCATAATCAAGTGCTAATTACATTTGTCTTAAACACTTACCAAAAAGAAACATTATTATTAAACTAGTGACTCTTGTACGTTTAAGTAACGCTAGTGCGCTTGATCTTTTGTGCTTTATATTCATCGCATACTGGGGACTTTCCACAAAATAAGTTTCCTATACTTTAAACTCATCCTCTGAATCTTAAATCAGAACATATCCAAGTACTCTTTGTAAATTTTGAACATGTTTTTCCGGCTGCACATACTCTAAAAAAAAGACGAGAGAAATTGGCAATTGTGTTACTTAAAGAAGTCATGAATAATTCTATAGCTTTTGTCTCAGGAAATTTTATCTTGGATTATATCCAGTATTTGTTTTTTTGGTTTTATTTAAACACCTTAATGTCTACTGGAATTGTTTTAGCTTTCCATTTTTGCTTCCAAGCTCACCGAAGGTATTTGAAGCTATGTAATCGTCCTGAAGAATGAACATTTTTTTATGTGTTTTAAAAATTTTATTTTAAAATTTAAAATTACCAATACAGAAATCTTTTTTCACACATCCGGGAACATAGAGAAAAAACATTTTTTCACTCGTTCGTCTATAGTCTAACAATTTTGTGGAAGTTAGGTCATAATTTATCCCAGTGTTGGTCATATATAAGTTTGAATCTTCTGCGCCTATCTGTTTCTCTTCCACATGCGCACAAAGGTTTTTTTTAATAACACCTTTATCTTTAAAAGTACTCATTCAATTAATAAGAAATTTGGATGGTTTGTCGAAAGTAGCCCACAGATGGTCCCCTATTAATTTCATGTTGTCTGCGCACTTTTAATGTTGCTAAATTGGTACTTTTATTCATATAAGAAAACAAAATACTTTTTAGAGACTTAAAAAAGAAAAAAAGTGTAAATAAATAATTACGTCAGACAATAATGTGTCTTATAAGCAAAACATCATTTAATTGCGCTGCAAGACGCGAGGAAGCTATTTGCTACACTAATTGGCAGGCCTATTTTTCTAATTATTTAAATTATTACATATTTCAAGGAACTTAATTTAACTGTTAAACAGAACATAGAATCAATATTATATTATTGTAAAGTAGGAATTTTATAGTTAATGTATTTCTGGGTTATTTGCTTTATCAGAATAATGGAAACAATCTAAGTGAATAAATTACAAGTGATTCGCATGTTAGGTATTATTTTTCTCACCTGTTATTGTTTATATACTGTATTCCTGGTGTTAGGCTTAATATGTATCTCAAGCGGGAAATATTTATATCTATAGTAGTATAGTAGAGGTTTTCCGCACCCGGAGTCTAAATCTAGGATTTTGCGTACTCTGATCTTCGAACCCATTTCAGCCTGTTTCAGACTGCCGAACCGAACAGAGGAAACGAGCCGAGCATTGGTCTCTGCGCATGTTCAGTTTGATATGCGCAGGCGCTCTTTAGACTGGGCATGCGCAGCGACCCCATGCTCGGCTTGTTTCCTCTGTTCTAAAGTGCGCCTGCGCATCTCGAACTGGGCATGCGAAGAGACCAGTACTCGGCTTGTTTCCTCTGTTCTAAAGTGCGGCTGCGCATCTCGAACTGGGCATGCGTAGAGACCAGTACTCGGCTTGTTTTCTCTGTTCTAAAGTGCGCCTGCGCATCTCGAACTGGGCATGCGTAGAGACCAATGCTCGGCTTGTTTCCTCTGTTCGGTTCGGCAGTCTGGAGAGACCAATGCTCTTAAATGGATTATTCTCAAGGGTGTAGCTCATGATGAGATTTTGTTAGCTTATTTGCAACTCATTACACTGAATCCGTTGCAAATGACTCATCATGACCAACTCCCTTGAGAATAATCCCTCTAATGAGTTCGGCGCCACCTCCGGAATATCTAGATTTATTGAAAAGTTCAAATTATTTAACTTTAAATTTATTTAAACTAAACGGATAGTTGCTATCTATTGGTTTGAATTTCTAAAATTAAAGATAATGAACTTGTATTAATAAGAACAATGTAACAAATCAATTTTAAAACAAAATATTTTTGTTGAAAGATTTAAAGGTCTTTCGATATCTGCGACATTTTGGAATCAGCTATAGAGGTTGATCTCAATTCAAAGCAATAACAAGCGGAATTAAGTTTGTCGTCCGTTTTACTTATTTCTAATTCGATTTCACGCTACTCTTTTCACTTTGGATTTGGACTTTTTTTCCTTCATTCGAATAATAATTACGGACGGTTCTTGATGGTTATTTCAGGTCACAAAAACAAAGCCTTTTGTAGCGCAGCGGCGTACTCCACATTACTTTTGTAGTTCCAATTACACACAATAAAAACTCGTTTCCCTTTTAAAGTTGTTAGTAATGAAATATTCATGTGCTCTTATCTCGGATACCTACTTTTTCAAATAAAGATCCGTTCCTAAGGCATTTCACTTTTTTTCCTCAAGTGCACATTTCGAAACAAAAAATTGGTCTCTAATTCACACTCAAGTGCACTTTTTGAACAAAGACTTCGTAAATACCACAATTACATTTTGTACACACCTTTTATTTTTGAAGCTCCTTTAATTTTCTTTTTTTTTTTAAATTGTTTCACGTCCTTTGTTGAATAATTCACGTCTGACTTTTTCAAAGTCTTTTGTTCTCCTTGCCTGATTTCTCAAAAAAAAGTTTTTTTAAACTTTCAAAACTATTTTAGGAAAATGTGAAAAAAGTTTTAATTTTAGAAACTACAAATATTTTTCTTTAAAAGGTCATATTTAATTACCCTTCGTTATTCTTAAGTACACACACATTATATATATATATATATATATATATATATATATATATATATATATATATATATATATATATATAAATTATACAATCGTTATCTGGTGAATCCTATTCGAAAAAGGATATCCTATAAATCGCTTATATTTTATTTTTATACTTAGAAACTTTTTTTTTTTATTTCTATTTTTAAACCAAGCTCGGGAATAAAAGAGAAAGAGACGAGGCTATATTTAACCAAGAGAAGAAAGATGCCGGTGAATCTATATTTAGAACTTTTTTATTATTTCTTTTTAAAGCGTACGGAATTCCTGAGGAAGTCTGGTTCTTTTTACGACGAGGCGCGGGTAACACTGCTATTTATATAATCAAACCCGTACCTTCCTTTTACAAGAAAGCAGGTTTTTCTTCTCGGCACACTTGGTACCTTTCTTGCATTATACTTCTCCTATATAGATATATAACAGGACATTCAACTCTTGTACCATTATAATCTTGTGTCACATATTCTAGCTACACCTTTTTATTCCTGTGTCCTCTAACGTCCTTTAGCCACCCCACTTGTAAAAGTCCTACATAATTTTTATCTCATTTTTTTTTTATTGTAACTGACCTTGTTGCTAACATTCCTTTGGCTATTCTGCATATATGAATTTATTTTTAATCCGATTTCAAGATGTTTTATCCTTTTTTATGATCATTTGATTGTCCTGGCTGAAAATCTTGTAGAGTCACCTTGACGTCTATAATTTACAAATATATTTTCTTCTTGCCTACAAACATAATAAGACATCTATGTAACTATTTATAACAGATCTCACGGTCCCGTTGAACTTAAGTGCATGCTTCTTGTGATATGAACTGCGCGCTTTTAAATGATATTTTACAAAGATAAGAATATAATTTGTTTAATATATATATATATATATATATATATATATATATATATATATATATATATATATTTGTGCGTGAATGTATGCATCAACATCAAGAGTATGAAGAAAGGGGTATAATAAATCCAAATGGCTTTAAAAAAAAATACGATAAGACCTACGTTAAAAATTTATTTATATTTTTATCTCTGCAAAATATAATTTTAAAAGCGCGCAATACACATTACACTAAGAATGCACTTAAGTGCAACGCAAACATGATAAGTGTTGTATATATATGTATAGATTTGTGTTTTTAAGTATGTAAATGATGACTATATTATTATAAATTCAACAAAAGCAAACCTCATGTTCATTATTTTTCCAATTGCTAATTTCGCTGTGATTGCTGTATTTAAGTACATATAAATATATATATATATATATATATATATATATATATATATATATATATATATATATATATATATATATATATATATTATCTTAAAATAAACTTTAACGACTGCTTATATACATTCGATATTATTGGCTTTTCTTTTAAGTCATGTTTTAAAATTAGGCATATTCAATGTTGACATAAATCTTTTTTAAAGACGAGAATAACCAATTTAAAATGTTTTAAGCTGATAATGTTAATGTAGTATTAACGTGTTTTCAGGATTGAGGTTTGAGCTTTCATTTTGTAATATTTAAATTTAATTTTAACGTATTTTTAACGAGTTAAAATGTTTCTTTAACTATTAACATTTTGGTTCATTTATAATGTTATGTAACAGTAAAATCATAAATTATATAATATGTCGCGACTAGTTACTTTTAGACAACAAGACTTTTTAGACTACAAAATATTTTATATTTATTATTGTACTTTTGTTTTAAAAGTGCAATAAATATAAATATACTAAATACAAGTAGACTATATTTTATGCAAAATCCGGCACTTATAATGGCTTTAGGAAGTCTGAAAACTGTTTTGTATAGAATAAAAATAATCAAATCAGTCAGCTTGTGTGGAGAAACAATTAATTTATTGTATTCCATTGTTTTAAATCTACTGTAGTATACTTTTAAAGCTACTGTAGTATACTTTTAAAGCTACTGTAGTATACTTTTGAAGCTACTTTAGTATACTTTTAAAGCTACTGTAGTATTTATTTTTCTGTACAGAAGATTGTGTATTGACTGCACTTTGCTTTTTGTTTACTATTTTATTTAAGTTATTATTTCATTTTTCTCTTCAAAAGTCTAAATATATATTGCACTTAGCTTATACACAGTATCAGTTACTAGTTTAATTTATCTCTACATCAGAAGACCGCGTTAAAGTTACTATTTTCATTTATCTCTACAGAAGACAGCGTTAAAGTTACTATTTTCATTTATCTCTACAGAATACCGCGTTAAAGTTACTATTTTAATTTATCTCTACAGAAGACAGCGTTAAAGTTATTATTTTCATGTATCTCTACAGAAGACAGCGTTAAAGTTACTATTTTCATTTATCTCTACAGAAGACAGCGTTAAAGTTACTATTTTCATTTATCTCTACAGAATACCGCGTTAAAGTTACTATTTTAATTTATCTCTACAGAAGACAGCGTTAAAGTTATTATTTTCATGTATCTCTACAGAAGACAGCGTTAAAGTTACTATTTTCATTTATCTCTACAGAATACTGCGTTAAAGATACTATTTTCATTTATCTCAACAGAATACTGCGTTAAAGTTACTATTTTCATTTATCTCAACAGAATACTGCGTTAAAGTTACTATTTTCATTTATCTCAACAGAATACTGCGTTAAAGTTACTACATACTTTCATTTATCTTTACCGAATACTCCGTTAAAGTCACTACTTCCATTTATCCCTTGGCAGAAGACCTCGATACTTCCAAGCAATCATTTTTTTTAATTTAAAGTCTCTCCTAGATTTTTCTAAGTACGTTTCATACAAAAGTTTCCATTGCATATTAAATATTGATTATTTCCGTTTAGAAAATTGCGTGTATATTGTTTTTGCCGATATTTTTGTTATTGTAATAAGTTACATAACATACTTCTAATTTGTTTCCCTCGTTATTTTCCATTCAATATTTCACTGTTATTAGTTTGTTTTCAAGTACAAAATTATCTTTAAATATTTTTATGTTATTCTTCTTCTCTTTTAAATGTTATGCTCTAAAAATTTACTTTCACTTTAGTTCTAATTATACGGTGTATATATATACATATATATATATATATATATATATATATATATATATATATATATATATATATATATATATATATGTGTGTGTGTGTGTGTGTGTGTGTGTGTATTAGTGGATTATTCTTTTTTCACCTTTTAACAAAAGATCATTAACCTGCAACAAAAGAGTCTCTTTTAGATCTACATAGGATATATAATCGACCGAAATAATGTTTTTATTCACATACGTAATTTTATATATATACATATATACAATTGAAATGACGGTTTTATAACAAAGGATAGCGATGACATATTTTGATTAAATGTTTAATATAAAAGCCTCTACTTCTTTTCACTTTTAATATATTTGGTGATAGCACATTATGACCAACTTCTAAAACACCCTTAATTTATTAACCTCATTATTATTATTATTATTACTACTACTTACGAATTTATTTTTAACAAATTCGAATCACCGTGGGTGTTTAGAGAATATTGTCAACGTATACTTTTTTTTTCACTGCTCAATTTTTACTTTCTCATATAAAGAGAAAGTATTATGATGGCGCGAAAATTCGATTTTGAGATTTTGATGGATTTACACGTTTTAAGTTCCCCTGAGTCCAAAAAAGTGGTTTTTAAAAAATGTCTGTCTGTCGTCTGTACAGACGCCTGGAGCCTAATCTACTGGGCCGATTTTGAAGAAATTTGGCATACATGTTCAGAAAAATCATACCCCGAGGTGAAATTGAGAAATGAATTTTAGCTCCAAATTTAGGGGCGCTACCTCCCAAAAACTCTGAAAAAAAATTATTTCTCGAAAACGGTTCCGACGATTTTGATTAAAAAATTCTAAAATATAGTCCATTTAAATACGAATCCAACGATGTAAGCCGTTTTCCCGGGAAAAATCTAGTTCCTGAGAAAAAAGCTTAAAACGCGGACCGAGAGAGCCCGGGTTCGATTCCCCGCCCAGGAGAAGTTATTTTTATGATAAATTTTAATTAAATGCTCAATAATAATTAAATTTACATACGAAATCTAATAAATGGAAAACACTGGGCTAAATAATTATGAACTCGTATATAAGAAAGTTTGTCTGAGTTGTCTCGGACCGAATCACCGTGGGTGTTTAGAGAATATTGTCAACGTATAATTTTTTTTTTTTCACTGCCCAATTTTTTATCTGGTGACGAAGTTAGTTTTTTCTAGTATTTAATATAAAAAGTCTTATTGTTTTATTGACTTGAAACCAGTTAATGTACATTTTTTATTTAAATGAAATTACACATGTAAATTGAAAATTATAAAGAAATAATATTAAAATTTTAATTTATATTTATATTTATTTTCAATAAGTAATGTGGACATGACCCGACAGAAGAAAAAAAAATTGAAATTCGATTTCATTGATAACCGGAAGATCATAAAAAGAGTGCTCTACTTTTGATGCTTTTGTGCCATGAATTGTCCAGTTTTTTAATAAAATATAGATATACATACACACTCAAAAAAACACCATTAATTAGCCAATACTATTTTGTTTTGTATTTTAATTATTCTTATGGAGAGCTCTCATTAAGAAAATAACAAATATTACCGACTTCGGAAATAATCTGGCGTTCCGATTACAAACCAAGCTAAGCAAGTTTACATAGTTTTTCCCGATTGCCATGCACTTCTTTGTTGACCTTTTAATATATTTTACATGGAATCTATTTACATTGTTTCACCTTCTAATGTTTAACAAAGTCTGTTATGTACTTTATGTATTATAAAAACGAATAATTAAATTTTAAAAATATTAGTATTACCATCTTAAGATCCATTCAAACTTTATACGAACTTATCTCATTTAATATATATACGTGTGTATATATATATATTATATATATATATATATATATATATATATATATATATATATATATATATATATATATATATATATATATTGTTTAAATTAATCATGCGAATAAGAAAATTTAAAAGATTAAGCCTGCAATGTGATGTAATTATTTATAAAAATTATTGTTTATTTCTTATTAAATATAAAAAAAAAATAATCAAGTTTTTTGAAGCATTTATTTTTCACAAGGGAGTTAATTAACTGTCATATAGGCAGGGGGAAAAAATTATACTTAATTGGGTCTGGTTTTTTTTATATCAAAGAGGGTATTATAAACTTCTAAATCCTTGTCACGTAAGCTTATGTATGTATGTATATATATATATATATATATATATATATATATATATATATATATATATATATATATATATATACTATTTTATGTGTGTGTGTGGGCTAATATATATAATGAGGAAACGTTGTTTTTTATTTGAATATTAGGAACTAAAAGTATTTGGAAAAAAAAAAAATGCAATGTGACTTAATTGGTTTATCCAAGTGAACTTCCTGTAATTGTATCACAAAAAAAAAATCAAGTGGAAATTAAGCGGAAGTTTATTCGAGGGAGGAGTCTTAGCCTGATTAAGAGCCCTATTATTAATAGCTAGTGGGTCTCCTTGCTCGAATTTTGCCTATTAAGTTGGTAAGCTTTAGTCCTTAATGATTTTGTTTTTCCTGTTTTGAATGAGAGGTTTTTTATTTATTATTGATTTAAGTTTGTTTGAAAACTTGAATGAAGGTATCTTCTGGATCTAATTGACCGAATAACCTTCAATATGCCCCACCTTGGACCTTTTTAAAGTTTTTTTTTTTTAAATCTGCGGTAATGCTTTGATATATTATATTCAAAGAACATCAATGTGCTTTCATAATAAAAACAAAAAATTAAAAAAACAAATTGAGACCAAAGTAATTTTAGACTTTGAGGTTACAAATTGTAATTATTATTTTTTTATAGTAAAAATAGTCTGCCAATTTGAGTGGAACTGCTTCCTCCCTTATTATTATTAGATGATAGGTTATATAAGTTTTAAAACAGTTTTGATTCCCAAGCAAAAATAGAGTTATTATTTACATTTTGGTTTAATATTAGGCTTATTATGACAAAATGATATTTTGGGAAAACCTTATTAAACTGATATTTTACTTGCTTTTTTCTTTCTCATATAAAGAGGAAGTATTGTGATTGCGTGAAAATTCGTTTTTGATGGATTTACACGATTTGAGGTCCCTTGAGTCGAAAAAAGTAGTTTTAAAAAAATGTCTGTCAGTTGTCTGTGCTGAAGCTGGGAGCCTAAACTACTGGGCCGAGTTTGACGAAATTTGGCACACATGTTCAGAAATAGCATATCCAGCCGTAAAAATGTAGGTCCCTAGATTTGAGAATGCATTACACGCTGAATAATGGGATTATTCTAACGTTTTCGCGCAGGAAAAAGTTTGTCTCTGGCTTAGCTTAGTTGGTAAGAGCGCTATACGGGAAATATGGAGGCCCATGGTTCAAATCCCGGAGCCAGAGCATATTTTTCTCGGTTTCTGTCTCCCGTAGTTAAAATGGTTTGAAGTATTATATATATATATATATTTTAAGATTTCCTTATTACATTTTGGCTCAACATTTTCCTTATAATGAACCAATTTAACTTATGATTATTTAAAAGAAAAAAAGAAAACTTTAATTCAAATCAAATCTTGTTGGAATTTTTTCTAAATGTCAGACGAAATTAGTAACAACCAACGAACAATATAATGAAAGGTGTTACGTCATTCAAAATACAGTAAAATATTTGTTTTTATTTTTAGGGGAATCCCTCAGCAATAAAAACACTATGTTTTTGTTCGATTTTAGACTTTGTTAATTGGTTTTTATTTGATTTTTTGGCTCTTTTTCTCATCTTTTGTCCGGTTTTATTTAACCTTTGCTTTAAAGGCCCAAAATAATAGTCGTCATTGGACTTAACAGATGTTTTAAGTTATATACTCATCCTGTAATAGTTTCTTGTGTCTAAAGCACAATTTTAAATATTTTTTTTTATTGTGTTATTTAATTTTCATTTTATATTGTTAAGGAAAGACAAAAGTGTATTATTACCAACCGCATTGATTTAATTTTCTGTCATTTTATTGTTTTTACAAATTTGTCACTGAAAAAGCTTATTATCAACAGCTCTAATAGAAAATAAAATCCACCAAAACCTATCTATAGAAATGATAATAATAGAGTACCTACTCATGACAACCCTGCTAAAAAAATTTAAAACGCAAAGGAAAAATTATCTTTAATAATAGGATTAAATTTGTAGAAACAATTTATAAATTCTCTTGAGCACTTAATATGCTTTATATTAAATGAGCCGTTAAGCCTGTGGCAACGGGTTTAATTATAAATTAAGATTTACTTAAGTAAATTAATTTAGATAAGTTATTATATCTATTTAAAGACCAAAAAATCAAAGCAAACCTTTATTTTTATTGGAATAAATGTGGTTGCCTCAGCTTAGCATTAACAAATCATTTCGAGGTGAGTCGTCACCGTCGTTGGGACGCTACTCGATTATATAAATGATGATCTCTTGAAAATTATATTATTATATTCAATGTTAATTATTTTCTTTTTAAAATTTATTCTATACTGGTAAATACCCCTTATTAAAATGTATACTATTTCGAATTCTCTTTGCAAATCAACTCAGAATAAATAATTTGGCTTAATGTTTCGGATTTTTTTTTTTTTTTTATAAATTATTACTTATTTGATTTTATTTCTAAGGATTTATAAACTTCTTAAGGTTTTCATAAATTTAAGACAATAAAATTAAAATAAAATAGCTAAAGGTCTTTCTAAGATTTCTCTGTTTTAAATAATCATTTATGCTTTTAAAGTAAATATATTACTACAGACAACGATTAAGCTACAAATGATGAGTTTGAATAATATATATACATATATATATATTTTTTTTTTTTTTTTTCATTTTTAAGTATTCTAGCCTTGATTGTTTTCATTTGCTTGTAGAAAAAGGTCATGTAACTGCATATTGCAACGCTTCGCCTTTCTTTTGACTAACAAGTCATTTTATGACTCACAAGTAAAGAGATTTTACCTCGGAGATCTAAAACCTTACAATGCAATCATTATTGTTATCATTATTATCTTTTTTAAGATTTGATTTTTTTCTTTTATTATCGAGTCGTTTGAAAATTTAAATGATAGTCTTTCTTATAATCTTGTTTATTTGATTATTTATACTATATTATTGTTATTTGTTTAGGCTTTGATTTTTTTTCTTTTAAGTTTATCTAGGTAACATACTCGTTGTACTATTGTTTAAACAATTATATACTAATTTATACGTCTAGTAAAAGTATTTAATAGAAATGAAAACTATCCGTTTTATATATCTCTTTACAAAAGTTATAAATCATTATGTTTGAGAAGCAAATTTCTTATCACAATCAATATTGTTAGATATTCCTTATCACTGGTTGTGGGTAACTCACTCTATAATCTACGTGAACAATTATTTTAATTCGGCTTCAAAAGAGATGATCTATACTATGGATAATATTCATAGATTAAATTAGTTGTTTCTAGCAGTATTTTAATTGAACATACTCATAATAGTCCAGGAGATAGCGTGCAAAAAAGTGTCTGACTAACATCAAGCTAGAATTTTGTATACAAGTCAATGTTTTAGCGCCTTTTAAGAATATGTGGTCGGCTAAGTTCGTCTGTGGGACATAGCTTGGCAATAGGCGTTTGAAAAAAACAAACCGGTGGAGAGCTGCCATGTCTCACCAATTATGGTGGACAATATGATTTTCATGATCCTGAGTACAGACTTAGTTAGTAGACCAAAAATCAAGTCGATGTAATTTTCACACTTGATAGGTTAGTTATTTAAATATTACTAAATATCAACGTAGTGACCTGTCAAGGGACAAAATAACATCAACTTGATTTTTGGTCTACTAACTAATTCTGTACTCAGGATCATGAAAATCACATTGTCCACCATAATTGGTGAGACATGGCCACTCTCCACCGGTTTGTTTTTTTCAAACGCCTATTGCCAAGCTATGTCCCGCAGACGAACTTAGCCGACCACATATTCTTAAAAGGCGCTAAAACATTGACTTGTATACAAAATTCTAGCTTGATGTTAGTCAGACACTTTTTTGCACGCTATCTCCTGGACTATAATAAAACATATTTAAATTTTACAATGTTTATTTCATGTAAATCAAATCAGAGGTTAGACAGTGTTGAAATTTTCTCCACTTAATGAAAATACATAGAACCATAGATTTGTATTTGGCGATTGAATTCAGTGTAGCCAACAGTTTAGCCAACCTTTACACCTCCTCCTCTGAATACGGTTGGTTGCCTTGTTGCGAAAGGGAGTAGTTTTCCGGAATAGAAGAAATTCGGTTTTGGTCCGCTTGGAGCTCTGATATAATTTTATAATATAAAATGTAGAAAATATTTACTTCAACGCTCCTATTGGTGAAATATAGTACTAAAAAGTGAAAACCTAGCTACCTTCTGTTCACAAAAAAATAAAATCGACCAGCATCAATAAATTAATGAATTCCTACTTAGTGATCCTGTGATTTTTATAATATTATGTAGTTGTGTTAAGGTCTTTGGCAGGCCCAAAAGCCTTTCTTAGGCTGTAGCTCCTTGATTATTATTACTACTTGCTTAGATAACGTATTCTTTAGATAACACAGTGAAAATAACTTGTATCAGTTAACTGATAATGATTAATTAAAGTGGTCCAAAGCAGTCTGCATTAAATATTAATTATTGTTTTCTAGAGATAACTGATCAAGTTTGCTCTTTATACCGTACTCACAAAATTTAGATAGAAACCACTTAATTTCGCCAATGATGAAAGCATCACTAATAACCTGGTGATAAAGTTGTCGAAATTGTTTAGTATATATTCAAAACTGATCACTTTTGTAGCTTGAATGAACTACTCTGTCATTTGAATACATTGTCTTGCAATAGTTATATTAATACCAGTAGAAAAAATTCATATCTAATTTGAATATTGTTAGTTTTATTTGAGAAAATTTCAAATTTCAAATTCGGATATTTTTGTAACTGTTTCATTAATTTTCTCTTATTTTACACGTCCTTAAAATGATTAGTTTTTATTTCTTTTTTGGTACATCGCGATAGATATTTAGGTCATTATCATATTTATCAGAAGTAGATTGTTTTCGTTCACTTGACTCAGCTATCTATTCCTGGTATTTGTGGATAATAAATATTCTTCATTCAATTTATGTACCACTTATATGCAGCTCTAGCTATTCAGCTCTAGCCATTCTATGCTCTAGCCATTCAGAGTTATATACAGCTTTTACTGGATAAAACTGCTCATAATCTGCCTGGTTATTATTGATATTAATCATTATTCTTATAAGCATTAGGCCAGTTATGAATGAAGGCCATTAATTATACTATTATATTATTATTAAATAGACCTATTCAAATTTTTTACTCTGCATTTTGTTTCCGGTATAATTTGCTTCATAAATATAATTTGACACAATATTAAACGTAAGTGTTGTTTATTTCTTCTCCTTAATTATAATCGAAAATCGTATAATTTTCTATCTCATATATTACCTCATTATTGATTATATTTCTACCCATAAATTATCCAACCTATAATTTTAAACTTGACTTATATTTAATTATGCAATTGCGTCTGTAAATTGAATTTTTTTTTTTAGTACATTGTACTTAAATGTATGTACACGAACTTATATATATATTAAACCACTCTATATATTGAATTTACACCTAGATTCAAGTAAACGCAATGATTAATTAATTTTATATAATGCATTATATTTTATAATTTACTTGAGTCTAAGGACAATTATAAATTTAGAAGGACAAATTTAATAAATTTTTTTTTAATCACTCACTACATTTTTTATCTAACCAAATTATGTTCTGCGCTATTAATATTCCTAATTGATATTAATAAATATTATATTAAAATTTATGTCAGTAATAAATGTAAAACTACTTTTTACTCGCTAATTGTTGTGTACTGCTAGTAAAAAAAATATTAATTTTAGTTTTTATAATATGTATTATTTGTAAACACATTTTCTCTATTTTACTTATGTAAAAGTACAAGCATTCATGCAAACATTTAAATCAAAATCATATTAACCTGAAGCAGGGTTAATATGGATATCTTGTTATAATTTTAGAAATTGCGGAACTGTTTAAATTGCTTATAAATAAGTTTTTTTATTTACAGAATTTCAATTATTAAATTGCCTTTTTTTATTGTTGTTTTTTAACACTTCAAAAAAAAGTATTTTGATATATTGATAGAGTTAACGAGTTTTATTCCATCTATTCTTAGTTCACAATTAATTGTTTTAATAACATATTTGTCGTCGGTTTAAAAATTGGTTAAACATTTTTATTATGGTCACATCTCACTTAAATTATTTTATATACGTATTGTCCTATTATTGTTTCTAACGATTTTCGTTGAAGTTTTTTTCCATTGATATTTGACAATTAATATTTAAATATAATTCTGTTTTTACTTCTACCTTCCGTTTTGGTTTCGCTAATCGTCATATTCTTATTTATAGACTTATGTTTCTTTTCTATTATTAATTTTTAAACTTTTCTTTATTTTTTTTTTTTTTCTCGTTTGTTTTCTATCTTTTCGTTTCTCTTTCTTGTCGTGGAATATTTTTTTAAAATTATATTTGACCTTATTTAATTTATTCTACATATATAAACTAAAATAAAAAAGGAAAAACATTTCGTTCTGATAAGACCAAAATGTAAAATTTGATTTGTTCCTGATATTTAATATTTTTCTAAATGTTAAAAGATGCCTAAAGCCTTATAGCTTTATCGTCAATCATTATAAAAATCTTAAGAAAACCTACTTAAAGCAATGAACTTTACATTACATAACATCCTCGTACTTATAGCATTAAATGTCTTGTATATAAGTGGAGTTCAAATCGTTGTACTTCTTTTACTATATAATAAAATATATTTACCGTTGCGCAATATAGTAATGTAGCGATAACTTTACTTGATTTCCTATAGTTTCTTTATCGTTAAGCCGTTTAACGTTATCCTTTAGTATCTATACCCTAAAATAAAACGTCTTTTTTTTGTGATGTAATACATTCAGTTCGAAATACTATTTTCGTGAAGTTATTTTTTATTGTATAAGTTTTTCGTTCTTATTGTTATTACTTCGTGTAATGTCGTTTATTTCAGGGTTATTTGTATTTTTTTTACAGAAAATATTTATATATATATTTTTTTTATTTTTTTTTATTTTATTTTTTTTATTTTATTTTTTTTTCAGCATTATAACATAGACATAATTTTTTGGTGTTTTGATTGTGCAATTTTAGTTTAGAATATATATATTATAATTATACTCAAAGTTGATTTATGGATAAAACTTAGGTTAGACTTTATTCTTCTTTCTTTAAAAAAAATAAATCAAATCTATATTTTTGGGGAAAAAATGTTTTAAGATTGTTCTCGATGAATTAGTAAGAAACTTTTTGTTTTGGGTATATAGTTAGTTTTTTATCAATGAATTTGAATCAATGAATTTCATCAATGAAGAGCATATATCGATATATCGAACTATATATATATCGATGATGGAGTGATTATTAATTCATTGAGAAATTGGGAGGTTCGTGTTAAATTGTTAAAACGATACTTCTTAATGAACGTAAATCTTCCGTTGACATCCATTGACAAAAGTAAATTCATGCAGTCATATGAGACATGCACTTATTAAAACATTAATTCATGTTTCCTAATGAAGTTTTAAGACACGTGTACATTATATAAGCAGTAATTCGTGCTGCATTTTTAAGCACAAATGCATATTATAGATGGGATATGGGATAGAAATGATTTCTTATCTCTTTATTAAAGATAATAGTTGAATATTAAATATTAGTGTTTTTTTTACAATTAAAAATATAATTAATTTTATATGAATCATTGAACTATTAGTCCTAACTCAATACTAATAGTAGGAAGCTCATAGCCGAAAGATTTTTTTTACGACTCCATTGTTGTCTTAAAATACGTAAAGCTTCTAGAATCTCACAAGGGGTGTGGTATGAAATATTTAAGATTACTATCTAAGCCTACGCACATATCCGTGTTTGTCGATGCCCTTTAACCACTTGTTGATAAAAAGAAATATATTCTACAATATATTCAAGAATATATTTTCAATTTAAGAATATAATATTCTTGAGAAAAAAAAAAATATTTCTTACATTTTTAAATTTCTCTTTGATTATATGTTTAATGTTTAACAAATTTTCATTTCCTTGATGCATGTACAAAATAATAGGTTAATAATAGAATATCTTGAATTGATTTAAAGCGTTTACCTTTAAATGATTGACTGAATTGTACCAAAAAGAACTTTAAAAAAAAAATGACAAGTAAACTAAACTTGGTTCCGCATTGAATATAATCTAATTGTTTTTCTTCAAAACTGTCTTAAAAAATCCTATATCCTTATTACATTTTTAGTCATTTAAATGATCCTTTGAACCCAAAATAATACTACAAAACATATTTTGAATCAAACACTAATTTTCGTTTTAAAGAACTTCTAAACGGAAATATTTATTTTTCTTTTAAAGCTTCCGCATGATTTCATTCTTGTAATAATTTGCGTAGGAAACTTGTTTGAACCTACACGTGTCTTTCCTACGGTTTTTTTTAAGCTGATAATGACGGGTGTTTATGTTTTATCCTGGAATGCCTTTAGGCATGTCTAAAAATCTTACCATTGAGTTAATAAGACTATATTATTAGTTATAGTATGTGTATTATACGAAGGTTTTTTTTGATTTTTTTTTTTTTTTTTTTTTCAATAGTTAAATTTATTCTCCTTGAATAAATAATTTTTAAGTATTTAGTTTTTATTTATCCATTCACTAAAGTTGGGAATGACTTAATTTCAAGGATCTTACATCATACTATATCTAGATTCTATTTTGAGGAAATCCTAGATTTTTTTTTATCTAGGTCTAGGATATTCTATTTACATCCTTATTTATTTTTCGGTTATTATTATATTGTTATTAAATAATACTTTTGTTTTTATATTGGTCCATGAGAGATTATTTTTTTACTAAAAAAGATTAATATATTATTTATGCGTGCGTGTCTAGAATCACGTATTCAATCATACACGTTAATCTACCCATATTTCTTCTTTTTTTTTTTTTTTGCTTCGTTTTGTCAGTTATGGTAGTTCAATTTTTTTTCAGACTTGAATATTAGATACTTTTTGATCATAAATCATTTGTACATTTCTAAACACCTTTGAAAGTTGGCCCACCTTTAATTCTTACTTCCTCTTTATTATTGTTGTTGTTGTTGTTAAGGTGAAGAACAATTATTGTTAGGAGAACGCGCTACAAATTGAATGTAGTTTTTTGTGAAGTCCATCTTGAATTCCAAGCGATATATGCTTACTGAACGATTAATTCGCCCACTCTATTCAGTATTCGATGTTTTCTATGCTGTTTTGATGTCTCACCACTGTCAGAATTTAACCAAGAGTATTATTGTTTTTTCATTTAAAGAGAGAGAAAGACTTTAATTAAATATGTTTATGAGTTCTAAGATAACAGCGTTTTTTTTAAGTTTAACGACATGTCCCACGTAAGTAAGATGACGTGGACTTTGTAGGCTTGACGACATAAGTTTAACATCGATTAATGATATGTACTTCGCAAGCTTGACGCTGAGCAAAGTTTAAGGATGTACACTTCGCAAGATTGATTATGTGCTAAGTTTAAGGATGAGAACTTCGTATGCTTGACGATGTACAAAGTTTGAGGTTGAGTACTTTGCAAGCTTGATGATATGCAAAGTTTATGGATGAGAACTTCGCAAGCTTGATGATATGCAAAGTTTATGGATGAGAACTTCGCAAGCTTGATGATATGCAAAGTTTATGGATGAGAACTTCGCAAGCTTGACGATATGCAAAGTTTATGGATGAGAACTTCGCAAGCTTGACGATATGCAAAGTTTAAGGATGAGAACATCGTATGCTTGACGATGTGCTAATTTTAAGGATGTGCACTTCGCAAGCTTGATGATGTGCTAAGTTTAAGGATGAGAACTTCGTATGCTTGACGATGTACAAAGTTTGAGGATGAGCACTTTGCAAGCTTGACGATATGCAAAGTTTAAGGATGAGAACTTCGTATACTTGACGATGTGCAAAGTTTAAGGATGTATACTTCGCAAGCTTGTTGATATGCTAAGTTTAAGGATGTGCACTACGCAAGTTTGACGATTTGCTAAGTTTAAGGATATGCACTTCACAAGCTTGACGACATGCAAAGTTTATTGATGTGCACTTCGTAATCTTGAACGTTTAAGTTCCTAGGAAATATAATATTGATTCTATTTCATTAAGTACTCCAATATTTTTTCTGATATACCCAATAGAACTAAATGCATAGAATCATCAATACTTACAATTACAAAAGTATAAGTAATCTTACTCATTTATTTATGAATACAGTAATTAAAATATACATTATATTTTCATTTATAATGAATTATTTATCTATATACAATTAACACATAATTGAGAAAGAAATATTATAAATTTAATAATGATTAAATTTTTTATCTGAAATACGTATTTTTTATTAATAATATTACAAATCATAACCGACCGACCACACTTATTAAAAAAATAATAAATAAATGAATAGATCTATAATTCCTCTTATTGAGTTTATTATTTATTGAAGGTCAAAAGAGAACTACTGATACATAAAATTAGTTGAGTTAACTAATTTGCCTTTTTATCTTATGGAATAAATTATTTGCCGATAAATAAACATGGTTGTAAATAAATAAATCGATGTATAGATTATGCTTAAAAAAATTTAAAAATAGAGGCCGGAAATTACTCCTTATACTTTATGATTGTTAGTATTTTCATGTTAGTATTAAAATTGAAGTTAGTTCATATGTATCTCAACGAAACAAAAAATACTTCCTGGTAATATAAGTAAAATTGTTAGATTTGTGACTTTAAATTTTGAACTAAATAAGAATATTGTATTTTTAAATTAAAGATTAAATTTTAAGTTTCTCAAAAAATTGTGAAATGATAAAAGAAGTATATTAAATTATTTCCTGGAATATTTTATTTTAAAAAATAAATGATTTAAGTTTGTGTTTTTTTAAACCTTTATTGTTTTTAAAATTATCATTGAAGATTAAGTTATTATGCATTGCAAAGAAAAAAAAGGGTTGGCATAAATACCAAAATTCATTTCCTGGAATGTTACGTCAAAAAAATGCTACAGTTTCTGCTTTCAATCATTTAACTAATACATTGTGTTTTCATAAATTATATGCCTTGCTCTCAGAATGTTAAATATGTAAAATATTACATTATCTAAGGCAGGTATTACCCTTTAGAAGGTGTTTTTTTTTTTTTTTTAAGGTGAAGTCATGTACGAAATGAAGTTGTCGGTTTGTAGGCGTGATGTAGGAAATGAACAGGATTTAAATTGTTTAGGAGGATGGGCGGGGTGTTGAGTAGTTGTTGATATGCTGTAAGTGTTAAGGACGAACCAAATCAAGGCTGTACGGGGTTTATCAAGGCTTGTCTCTTGGCTCCATCCTATTTTGAATATAACCAATATTTAACGTCTAATATATCTCACTTTTGAGAAAATTAATGATACTCAGATAGATGTTTGATCTTCATGTCTAATCTACAGGTTGAAATTATGAATAGGTTCATTACTATTGTATATTTTTATGAGTATAGTTCTTTTATATTTAAATTTAAAGTTATTCGCTAGAGAAATTAATCAGTTCCTGGTTTCTTTAAATCTAACACTAATTCTTTAATTAACCGTTTCTAATGGTTCCAACAAAAGTGGTGTAAACCCATTCGCATTTAGTTGCAGTTTATTTTTTAATAACAATATCATCAGTTGAATATTGTACTATTAAACTGGTTTAAACTTATTCAAATTTAGTTACAGTTTAATATCACCAAAGACTAATGACTAAATAAAGAGGTTTAAATCTGCTTGTGTATTAAGTTAGTTTGTTGTTAAAACGCAATTACCCAGCATGACTTGACTAATGACAGAATAAAGAAGTTTAAATCTGCCTCTGTATTAAGTTAGTTTGTTGTTAATAAAACAATTACCCAGCATGACTTGACTAATGACCGAATAAAGAAGTTTAAATCTGTCTGTGTATGAAGATAGTTTGTTGTTAAAACGCAATTACCCAGCATGACTTGACCAATGACCGAAAAAAGAAGTTTAAATCTGCCTCTGTATTAAGTTAGTTTGTTGTTAATAAAACAATTACCCAGCATGACTTGACTAGTGACCGAATAAAGAAGTTTAAATCTGCCTCTGTATTAAGATAGTTTGTTAATATACTATTACCCAGAATGACTTGACTAATGACAGAATAAAGAAGTTTAAATCTGCCTATGTATTAAGATAGTTTGTTGTTAAAACACAATTACCCAGCATGACTTGACTAATGACAGAATAAAGAAGTTTAAATCTGCCCTGTGTATTAAATTAGTTTGTTGTTAAAACACAATTACCCATTATTATTTGACTAATCAGGCATTAGTTGACCAATTAATTTTTGGTTAAATCCCCCTCTGTTTTAAGTTAAAAGTTTAATAAACCACAATACTATTATAATTTAGTAATCACCGATTTTAGTAGTTTAAACGATTCTGTCACATCTGGTCACTGTTTAATGATTTAGTCAATTTAAGAATTATTAATAAAGAATAATTCTATCCAACTCAACTAAATGCTTCTTTTGATAACTGTGTATCTTGTGGGGAGACTGCATCTAAGATTGATAGTAAATCCGGAACCAACAAAAAAAAAAAAATTATTTAAGGTATTCGTAATATGAGTAATTCGTATAACTGACTCACGTCATAAAGCAGTTTCCTTGACAATAATCCGCGAGTTTCAAACGTCTGGATTTTCCCTAACTCAGACATCTTTTCCCGTAACAAGTGTGTTTTTTTATCAGACTGTACCTGGATTGTGTTGTTTACCTGACTCGGATCACGAAACCAGCATTGATAATATATTTAGCTTGTTATTAATCTGTTAATTCTTTATTTTTCTATTTCAAACTTTTCAAGTTAATCTGTAAATGTAATTTAAATAGATCTTACTAATCAAAGAAGTTAACTGATCTATATTTGATTAAAATATTTATTTTATTAAAATTTATACATCTTAAAACTTACATACATCTACAATTAAATATTTATTTACTTGGGTTTTGATAAACCATCCATCTTCTTTTAGCGATAAAGAAGCTTAACTAATCGCATAATCAGTCATAATATATATATATATATATATATATATATATATATATATATATATATATATATATATATATATATATATATATCCGTATTCGATGCAAATATTCTGAGTCCTTATTTAAAATGAGTATACATCTCTAATTCTTTTCTCTGCACTTTTTCTTTTACATTTGTACTTTTATTATAATGATTAAAAATATTGTTACTTAATTTCCTCTTATTTATTTTCAAATTTACTTAAACTGCTTCAAAGTGTTTTATTGTTGTTTTTTAAACCATTCTTTCACTTTATTTTGCATCTTCTTTTGTCATTTATTATATTGAACGTTAAGTTTGACTTTAACCTGATAATTTATCATCATAATATCATGGTTGCCAACCTCTAAGCCATTTTTTTCACTAAACAATCAGAATCTATGTAAAAGAAACATCTACGTCTTCTTGTATCATCTATCATCCTGCTTTAACTTGGGGTCTTTACTTCTCTTTTTTCGCTTTAGAAAAACGATATTGTTGCGTTGTTATTATCTAATGTGATTTATGAAGTATTCATTTATCTTTTGTGTGGAATTTACCATTTTTTCCAAACATTTAAAATTTAAATATTTATATAAAAAGTTATTCTTAAGGTAGGAAATACATATATTCCTATTTCAGTTCTAAAATTTTGTTCTTTATAAGTGCATTTTGTTTTGTATAATTAATATGAATACTGTCCCTTAAGTCCTCATCAGTGAATTTAACATGGTAAAAGAGAAAAAGAACTTTTGTAACAACTTTTGTAAGTGCATTTTGGTAATGTTTTTGTTGTGTTCTTATTGGGAGAATTTCTTTACTCCTTTGATTATTCATGTATCTTTCTTTATTTGTTTTAAATATTAAATATAGATCTTCCTAAAGAGACGCCAAAGATTTTGTTAATTCCAACGTTCGAGCAATTCTCAAGAGAATTATGTAATTGCTCATGATTATATTGAACCCAATGTCAAGAGCATTGCTCATTATGATTTCGGGATCATTCTCACTGAGAATTGCTCATGATGATTTCGAACCCATTCTCAAGGCTCATTATGATTTCGGGATCATTCTCACTGAGAATTGCTCATGATGATTTCGAACCCATTCTCAAGGCTCATTATGATTTCGGGATCATTCTCACTGAGAATTGCTCATGATGATTTCGAACCCATTCTCAAGGCTCATTATGATTTCGGGATCATTCTCACTGAGAATTGCTCATGATGATTTCGAACCCATTCTCATGAAGGGGATCATTATGATTTCGACCCCAATCTCAAGATAATTGCTCTGCTCGTGATGATTTCGAACCCATTCTCAAGAAGGGGATCATTATGATTCCGAACCCAATCTCAAGAAGGGGATTATCCTCAAGAGACGCTCATGATGAGAGTGCCTATTGCAAATGACTCTTGAATGATCCCTGAAATGAGTTCGAAACATTGAGATTCACAGAATATTCCATGCATCCTTCTCTAGAAGATCTGGACGGTGGAAGTGGAAACTTACACCAAAAATTATGCCGATATTTCTTCAATTCATATGAGTTCCTTGGCAATTTTTTATTACATCAACAAATTTTTATTGCAAATTGGATTTCAACACATTTGTATTACATATATCAAACCAGTGACCAATTAGTGCGGTTTAAATCTATTATCGATTTTAAATAGTTTATTGCTAATTTATAATTGATAAGTAAATTAAATATCTCGGTCAAAACAGCGTACAGTGTTGTTTACTTCTATTATTTTCTTCTTTTTACTTTCTCATATAAAGAGAAAGTATTGTGATGGCGCGAAAATTCGATTTTGAGATTTTGATGGATTTACACGTTTTGAGGTCCCCTGAGTCCAAAAAAGTGGTTTTTAAAAAATATCTGTCTGTCGTCTGTCTGTTGTTTGTCTGTCGTCTGTCTGTCGTCTGTGCAGACGCCTGGAGCCTAAACTACTGGGCCGATTTGGCCGAAATTTGGCATAAATGTTCAGAAAAATCATACCCCGAGGCGAAATAGAGAAATGAATTTTAGCACCAAATTTGGGGGCGCTACCCCCCAAAAACTCTGAAAAAACGTGAAAAAAAATTATTTCTCGAAAACGGTTCCGACGATTTTGATTAAAAAATTCTTAAATGTAGTCCATTTTAATACAAATCTAACGATTTTTCCCGTTTTCCCGGGAAAAATCTAGTTCCTGAGAAAATAGCTAGAGGGAGAGAGGCCGGGTTCGATTCCCCACCGTGGAGAAGCTATTTTTATGATATATTTTGATAAAATGTTCAATTATAATTAAATGTATCAACGAAAACTAATGAATGGAAAACATTGGGCCAAGTAATTATGAATTTGTATATGAGAAAGTTTGTCTGAGTTGTCTCGGACCGATTTTTTTTTGTAATTTTGTTCGCTTATGTTGTCTACAATAGTTAAATATGAAAGGATTTTTTTTTTAATATTTAAGAACTAAACTGCGCATTGCTTTCATTAAAGCAAACATATATGGTGACACTATTATTATGATATATACGTCTTTTATTATGAGGTTGTTTTTCGAGCGTTTGAAACCATTTATACAGCTTCTACTAAATCTGTCTCTTTGTAATTTTTTTTGGAAATAAATTTTTTTAATATATTCTTAAATCTTATTATCAAGAATGGTCGTATTTATTTCAAAATTTAAAACTCTTATAAACAGAAAAACTAATAAATAAGAAAAGGAATGAGGGGGAAATATTATAGAGTAAATAAAAATTGTTTCTATTACCTATAACCTCTCTGTGTCTATAAACATATATATATATATATATATATATATATATATATATATATATATATATATATATATATATATATATATATATATATATATTTGTTAATTATTAGAGTGACGTCAATATTTCTACACTTAAGATGATATTATTCTTTTTTATCTTTTTAAAAAAAAGGTATCGGTTGTATTATTTTATTTATTATCTTCTATTCTTACATCTGATATTATTATGTTCTTTATTATTATAAACTAGTATAAACTAGCTATGTGTAGACGAAACCTAGTTTTTAACCCATATATATGAAAATGACAAGAGTTATAAAATATATTATCAAAGAATTCATTCGGAAACCTCTACAAGATTATATATTTGCGGGTGACGCAAAGATAATATTATTAAAGCGTAATCTGCAAAATTCTGACATTGATTTTTTCTTCTTCTTTTAACCCACTATAAAGTTAAATGAACTCATTTACTCTTGTGTATATTGGTCTCATTAGTAATTATATAATGTATTGAAAAACCTATCAAATTGAATTTTACAATTAAATTTGGTAATTTTATATTTATTTCAATTAGAAGTTTCTGTCGATATTATATCAAACTTACTCTTAATTCCCAAAAACTCTGAAAAAACGTGAAAATAATAGTATTTCTCCTAAACGGTTCCGACGGTTTTCATTTAAAAATATTCTAAAATGTAGTCCATTTAAATACGAATCAAACTATATAAGTTGTTTTCTCGAAAAATCTAGTCCCCAAGAAAATAGTCTAAAACTCAGACGGAGATAGGCCGGGTTCGATTCCCCGCCGAGGAGAAGTTATTTTTATGACACATTTTGATAAAATGTTAAATAATAATTAAATGTATCTACGAAAACACGAAAACTAATAAATGGAAATCACTGGGCTAAGTAATTATATTATGAACACGTGTATGAGAAAGTTTGTCTGAGTTGTCTCATGCCAATTTTTTTAAGTAGTAATAATTTTCAAATTCAGGGTTTTGACCTTGGTATTTTAAATAATTATAATTTATAATAATAAACAACAATTTTAGAAGAAAGTTTAAATACTAGTTAGAGTTCACTTCAAGATAATCGTATGATAGGAAAACTACTATGTTTGCATAAAATTTAAATAATTTATTTATATATATTTTTTTTATCTCATTGTTTTAAATAAAAGAATATCTAAGACGTATGCAACCAATGTCATCGTGCACTCAACGCCTTTTAATTGCAGAAGAGGATTTATTAAGGAAAACCTAAGACGTTTTAATGCATGAATGTTAACATAAAATTAAGTTTACAACTTTTACCCTATAAATGGTTTTTCCTTAGTTTTAATCCTTGTTAGAGACTGCATCAATCTGGGTAATTCATAGTGTGACGTCTAACAACTTACCATATTCTTATTGTAAGTCTGTTTGCTTTACATTAGTCATATTTATTTTTGTTTATAGCAATAAACATGTTTATTATTTGCTGTTTTTTTTTTATTTTAGTCATAATCTTAGTCATGGTATTTTGTACTCGTAAAATAGTTAATATTAGTATGATTAATTTACTACACATATTTTTACTTTCTCATGAAAAGAGAAAATATTGTGATTCGATTTTGTTGGCTTTACACGTTTTGAGGTCCCCTGAGTCCAAAAAAAGTGGTTTTTAAAACATTTCTAGCAGTCGTCTGTGCGGACATGTGAAGGCTAAAGTACTGGGACGATTTTGACGAAATTTGGCGTACATGTTCAGATAAATCATACTTTAAGGTGAAATCGATAGCTGAATTTTAGGTCCACAATTGGGGGGTGCTACCCCCCCAAAAACTCTGAAAAACGTGAAAAAAATTATTTGTCGAAAACAGTTCTGACGATTTTGATTAAAAAATTCTAAAACGTAGTCCATTTAAATACGAATCTAACGATATAGGTCGTTTCCCCGGTAAAAACAACTAATACATGAGAAAATTAAACGCGGACAAAAAGAGGCCGGGTTCGATTCCTCGCCGAGGAGAAGTTATTTTTATAATAAATTTTGATGAAATGTTCAATAATAATTAAATGTATACATACGAAAACACGAAAACTAATAAATGGAAAACACTGGGATAAATAATTATGAACTCGTATATGAGAAAGTTTGTCTTAGTTGTGTCGAACCGATTTTTATTTTAAAAATATTTGCTTTCATTACTATATCTCATATCTCTTGACTCTATATCACCTCTTTCGCCGAATAGACCTTACGGAAGAAGAAAGTATTCTTCATTTAAGTTTTTATCTTTCATCTTTGTCACTTTTTTGAAAGTTGAGTTTTTGTTAATTTTTTTTAATTTGATTGTTTTTATTGATAAGTTTACTTTATACGATTAAGTTTTTAATACGTTTGATAATTCGATCATCATTTTAATTACATTTATTACATTAAAATTAGTTGATAAGGTTACTTTTAATTAAAATTTCGACAGGTTAAAACATATTACTATATTTATTTCAAAGCAAATTTTCTTTAAAAAATAAATTGACAAGGTTGATTTAAAACTTAATTTTTCCTTTGATACTTTAAAAAGTTATATTTTTTAAATGAATTTGATTATAGATTGGTTGATACACTCGCTTAGGTTTTAACCTGGAACTATGATACAACTTGTAATGTTTTGAAACAATATAATATTTAACTGTATCTATAATGTTATGTTTTTTAAATTTTATATCATATGATTTACCTCATACATATATTATACAAAGAAAAATTCTGAAATGAAAATACATGTCTAAAAGTTAACGATGACGTTATTGCACTTTATTTATCTTTATATTACAAAATAAATCTTTGGTATAGTTTATAATAATCATTACATTTATATACTAATCTACCATAAACTTACGTACCTATTGAGAAAATAAGATCTGAACTTTTAACATCTGATGACGTTACCTCATATAATTTTCTGATTTGTATTTTATGAGAAATATAAGTAAAGTATAGATTATAGCTTTTATCAATACAATATGTGATTTACAGGGGAAAAATACGTCCTGAAAATAAAAAAAAATAAAAGAAGAAATATGATATTTTTAATGTAATACACAAGTACCATTCCTTCTTTTATTGGACAGAGTTAGAAATAAGAAAATTACGGTTTTCCAATCTTTCATCTTTTATTTCGTGACTTACCTTTAAAAATGTACATAACGAAAAGATGAAAATATTATTATTAAAAAAAATACAGTTTAAAATCGTTTACGTGTTATGACGTACTTGTAAAATTTACAAAAACGGTAACATTATAATTATACGAGTAGATTCCTATTTACACTTTACACGTCTTAAGTTATTACACTGTTTCATCTAAATATTATATATATATATATATATATATATATATATATATATATATATATATATATATTTGTGTGTATGAGTACACGTTTTTTATAGGTGTTTCTTGTTAGGGGAATGTCCAACTAACTATATTAGTCTTAGGTCACGATCTTGACCCTCTCGTAGTATTTTACGTATTTATATTCCTTTTTTTGAAAAAAAAAAAAAAACATAACTAAGATCATTCTTCTGATTCTAGATAATCAATAACTTACAAAAAATAGTTTATATTTTTTTATAATTTAAATAATTTTATATACATATTTATTTGTACACACACATATACATATATATTTATATATATATATAAATATATATATATATATATATATATATATATATATATATATATATATATATATATATATATATGTATATTATTCAGACACAAACATGGAAGAAGTAGGTCTGTATTTCCTCTGTCATATATTTGATGTATATATAACTATTTATATAAGGTTATATTCTTTAACTAATGAACTTAAAATGCTTATTACTTAAGTTCCTGTCAAATGCTAGACTTACCAATTATTCTTTATCTTTCTATTCTATCTCTACTGGTTTATCGGACCTTACCATTCATCCTCTCTACTCTATAGTCAATCTATTGTATTCTAAAATATTGAATGCTTCAAATAACTTAAGTTACTTGTTCTTTCAATTTAATACTCTATTGTTACTTTGCTCAAGTTTTTTTTTTCAATATCCGTTCCTGGTTCACTATTTCATTCTTTTTTGCTCTATATATTTTTAAAGTAAAAAAGAAACAAAAAAATAATAACCTTCCTCAATGACATTTTAAGGTCTTCCTTAATGTAGACTCCACCTTTATTTTCTTGTTACATATATGAATATATTTTATAAAATTTTAATTATTTTATTTCCGTTATCATTAGTCATTATGACTACTTATTATAAAATTTAAATATAATTTTCAAAAAGATAATTTCATTTAGATATTTATTAATTTTTTTTAATCTTCAGATAAATTATATGGAATTAACATTTTTTATTTTATTATTTTGTATTATTAAATACACACACAAATTTAAAGTTTCAAATTTACCTTTTGTCAAAACGAAATATTTAATAAATTGATAAATAATCCAGTAGTATTTTTTAAAGCTACAAATACATTATTAGGAATTAAATCAAATGGTTAATGGGCAATGGAATTAATTAATAAAACACACACACATCATATATATATCGGCATAATATGTAAATACAAAATAAATATTATTACTTTTTTTTTAAGTATATCATATTTTTTAACTTCCATAATTATAATTATAATATAAATAATTTTTATCTTAAATCTTGAATAATTGTTGAATTCTTATTTGTTAATAATTGAAAATTTATGTGTGTGTTTATATATATATATATATATATATATATATATATATATATATATATATATATATATATATATTTAAAGATTTTGTGATAAATGTACTTAATTTACAAGTACTATATCATTAGAAGGACATTACTTGAATTTAATTTTGATTTCAAATAATATTTTGCATATTGAGTGTTTTTTTTTTTTTTTTTTTAATTGTGAATGGATTTACGAATATATTTTTTCCCTTGCAATATATTGGATTGTTGCCATGATACATTTAGAGTTGGAGATCGATTAAACGCATTTTTTAGTGTTGACATTATACTACTTATAGTCAGTTTATTTATTGTAAATATTAATATATACAATTAATTTATATTATTTATTTAGTACTAGTAATAGAGATATAAATAAATAAAGAGTAATACATAATTAGAGATTGTTTGTTATGATAATATTTTTTATCGAATATCAAGTTACAATTTTGGATATAACAACTTAATTAGTGTGTGTTATTATTTATGTCTGTTATGATTAAATTTCAGTCAAACCAACTAATTTATTTTAGTTTCAATTATTTTATTTATCTTTCTTTTTTTAAAAAAAAAAAAAGATAACATCTATAAGTATAAACCAAAAACTATAACGATTAACGATTAAACGATTACATTATAAAAGTAAATAATTGCATTGAAGTGGAACCTTACCATTACATAATTAATTACAAATTAACTAAGAAAACAGAAATTAATTATTTTTTATTATATTCATTGATACACATATATTCATTAATGCACATATATTCATTAATGTACATACATTCATTAATGTACATATATTCATTAATACACATATATTTTTAAAATAGAATATTTGGGCCAACATTAAATAAAAAAATACTGAAAAATCGATGTGATAGATTTAATTCTTATTACTCATTTTTATTTTTTTTTTTTATTTATTTTTGTTTTTATTAGAAAACAAAAATATAACAATTTAGTTCTTCGGTGAGACATTTCTCTGCTAAAGTTATTGCATCATTTTTTTTATAACTCTTATCAATAATAAAAAATGTAGATTATAGATTATAAAAATGCAATATTACTTAACATTTAAACCTTTCTTCCAATATATATATATATATATATATATATATATATATATATATATATATATATATATATATATATATATATATATATATATATATATATACTAGTTTTTAAGGTGATAAAAGATACAGTGGCATCCACTTCTTAATTAAAATAACACTCAAAAATTTGCTTGGACAAAAATTGACTCATATATTCCCCCCTGTACACTTAATTTGCACAATTTTTAATTTAACAATTTTTTTTTTCTTTACTCTTGTAAATCTTAATATTATAAACAATTTAATTTGTAAGTGGAATAATTGCACTTGATGTTTAAGTGTGTGTGTAATTTGTTTGTAGATATTCTCAAGTGTTATTTCTTTGCTCCTTTCTTTTTGACAGCAATATAGTTAGGAATGTTGATTGTTGAAACAGAAAGATTTTTGATCCAATTTAAATGATCAATTGATAAAGATTGTTGGAGCACTTTAATTACCTCGTATTACTCGTTTTATTAACGATTAGTAATTAGTATACACACTCACGCATATATACATATATATATATATATATATATATATATGTATATATATATATATATATATATATATATATATATATATATATATATATATATAATACATATTTATAATTTCTCTCTTATAAACAAACAATGACTAATATTTAATCTTTTATTTACATAAGAATTGAAAGTAATAAATGTATGATTGCTTAAGACATTATAATCTTAGGTATTCATATCTCTGCAACTTTTATATTCAGTGATACTTTCCATTTCGACGACAAACAGAAGACAGACTTGACTTACAAGTGTCACTGAAAACTTCTGACGAGATAGATACAGCTGTACAAACATTAACAGAGACAATTCAGACAAGCGTTTGGAACTCTACAAGACCTTTTAAGCAACATCGGACTTCTACTGACTTACAACTACCACTTACTATACGGACATTAATAGGAGACAAACGACGAGCTAGAGCACGATGGCAACGGACCAGGACCCGAACTGACAAACAGACTTTCAACAGATTAAGTAGACAACTGACTACAGCCCTAAAGACGTATAACTCACAACGGTTCACAGATTATACCAACAAACTAACCACTGAAGACAAATCCCTTTGGCATGCTAGCCGTAGAATCCTAAAACATAAAATAATCCCTTCTCCCCTTCAAAACCCTGACCTGTCCTGGGCAAAGAGTGACGATGAAAAATCAGAGCTCTTTGCTCATTTCCTCTCCAAACAGTTCACTCCTCATCCTGATATCCACGAACCTAATCACTCCCAGAAAATAATAAAAGACTTATCAATCCCTTTACAATTATCCCCTCCCCCAAAATTTTTCCATCCCTCCGATGTTTGGTACATAATAAAAAATCTTCCTTCCAACAAAGCTCCTGGTTATGACTTAATTACCTCTTATATCCTCAAACACCTTCCAAGAAAAGCAGTCCTTTACCTCACATATATATACAATGCCGTCCTTAGAACCACACATTTCCCACTCCTATGGAAGTTTGCCAAAATAATAATGATACCCAAACCTCGAAAACCAACCCATCTACCTTCTTCCTACCGCCCTATCAGTCTCCTCCCTATACTAGGAAAAATCCTCGAAAAGCTTCTCCTACGCCGCATAAACCCTTTAATAGAATCCCTTAAAATCATTCCTGATCACCAGCTTGGCTTCCGTTCCCTCCACTCCACCGTCCAACAGTGCCACAGAGTTGTGGATGTAATTTCCTCTGCTCTTGAGCAAAAAAAGTATTGTTCGGCTGTCTTCCTAGATGAAGCCCAGGCGTTCGATAGGGTATGGCACGCCGGCTTACTTTGGAAGCTCAAGGGTATCCTTCCTTTTACCTATTACCTCATCCTAAAATCGTTCCTGGAAAACCGTTCCTTCCAAGTCTCCTATAACTCCTCGACCTCTTCCATCTTCACTGTAAAAGCAGGGGTGCCCCAAGGTAGCATTTTAGGTCCTATCCTTTATTCCATCTATACTTCCGATGTCCCCCAGCATCCTTCAACAGTTCTTGCTTCCTTCGCCGACGATAAATGTGTCCTATCCTCAAATAAGTCTCCTCGTACAGCCTCTGATCATGTCCAACAGCACCTTCTTCTCCTAGAAACCTGGTTTAAGAAATGGCGAATTAAAGTAAACGAAACAAAAAGCTCCCACGTGACCTTCGCTCTAAGGCATGGTGTGTGTGAACCAGTTACCCTAAACCAAATCCTTATTCCTCATTCCAATTCCGTCCGCTACCTGGGGCTACACTTAGATCGTCGTCTAACATGGGCACACCACACTAAACATATACGTCAAACATGCAATACACGCTATAAACTCTTACACAGACTCTTACACAACACATCTAAACTCAACATGCAGAACAAAGTACTTATTTATAACACAATAATTAAGCCCACATGGACATATGGCATTGAACTCTGGGGTTGCACCAAGCCTTCCAATTCCTATCGCATCCAATCTCTCCAATCCAAAATCCTAAGAAAAATAGCTGACGCTCCCTTCTTTGTATACAATTTTATCCTTCATAATGACCTCAAAGTACCCTTTGTCCGAGAATTAGCCATATCCAGATACAAATCCTTCCACGATTCCCTTTCCGACCATTCTAATCCACTAGTCCACAGTCTGTTTTCCCGGTCCATTCCTGACAATCCGACTAGACGCCTGAAGAGGCAGTGGCCGCGAGACCTCTTAGATAACTAAAATATATTTTATTTATTTAGTTTATATTATTTTCACTTCCTTTGTATCAATAAAATCTGTCAGTCAGTAAGTGCTATCACTGGATAGTTTCTTACATCATGTTCCTTCAAGCCAAATATTCTTACATATTTATTGCTTATAACAATTATTTATTGTAGTTGCAGTATTCAAATAAAAGTTAAAAAAAAAAAAAAAAAAAAAAAAAGTGATACTTTCGATTTGATACATGAATCACGGATTTTACGAGAATAATTTTAATGTCATCTTTTTACATATCATATTATGGTTCTTTGAATGAATAGTTTTTAATAATAGATTCGTTACTTATTTTAATTTTAACTTAATCAATCTTGTTTTGTTTGAAGGGTATACTTTGATATTTTAATGCTACGCTTTTTTGCGATGCATTTTACATTTTCTTTTAACAGTGATACTTTAGTATACACTTTACTGTGATACTTTATTACACTTACTGTGATTCTTTACTACACTTACTGTGATACTTTATTACACTTAATGTGATTCTTTACTACACTTAATGTGATACTTTATTACACTTACTGTGATTCTTTACTACACTTAATGTGATTCTTTACTACACTTAATGTGATACTTTATTACACTTACTGTGATTCGTTACTACACTTACTATGATACTTTATTACACTTACTGTGATTCTTTACTACACTTACTGTGATACTTTATTACACTTACTGTGATTCTTTACTACACTTACTGTGATACTTTATTACACTTACTGTGATTCTTTACTACACGTACCGTGATACTTTACTGTAGTTTTAATTATTAAAGAATTAAATTTAAAATCTTTAAAATAATTTTGTGGGCAGGACTAAATTGCATACTTCATAAATTGAAATGGGTGTTATGGTGAGTTTAATTTAAATTTAAAATAATAAGGTAGTACACTAATCATTTTTTTTTCTTTAAAATAATAAGGACTATATTGCAAAAAAAAGATATGCTTTTGCTTCATATGGTTGTAGAAAGACCTTTTTCTGGTGGATATTTAGGCCAGTGGTTGTTCCTGAGTTGTGGGTGTGTGCAAATATGTTCGTTCTATTGGTATCAATCTAGTGAATTTGATTTTTCCAAATCTAACCAAAGTGGTCTGTTAAAAAAGGGAGAGTTTCTGTGAATTGTTATATTTTAGCATTGAATTGTTTTATGCATTTTAGTTTTGAATTGTTCGAGGAATTGTTATATTTTAGTTTTAAATTGAGCTAGGAATTATTTTAGTTTTAAATTGTATTTGAAATTGATATATATGTATCTATAAGTATTGAATTATTATATTTCAAAACTTATATCTACGTTTGCCTAGATATTTAAATTAAATTAATACACAGGATGCTACTTCCATAAAATAAAAAAAATAGGACATTAAAATAATACAAACCCTAAACAATTTATTGCGTGGTGAGATTTGTAACCATTTTGAAGAACGAACCTTTATAAATCCGAATTAAAAAATTCTTGGGGTTGGACTAGCCTATATGGGGCATCATGTATAGAAATGCAAAAACTAACAAATATAATGCATACATAATTAAAGTGTTTCTTGTATATTGATATAAATTGCATTATTTATGTATTCTTTTTCATTTCATACTCTCTTGAAAACCCAGAAACGCTACATCGAAGCCCAGATAATCTACAACAGATACATACGCCCAAGATTCCCAAAATCGATCTGTATACAGCTGTGTCTAAAAATAGAGGACTGAAGATGGAAATTGTATTAAGAGAAAACTTATGAAATGAAGAAGAATCCATAATTGGTGCATTTTTTATCAATATATAGAAAAGACTTTAATTATATGCCAGTTTTTTTCATTTCTATACATGATGCCCCGTATAGGCTAGTTCAACCTGATGTGACCATACGCCAAGACCATAACTATGTGCCACACTAATCAGCAGACTATGACATCAATTTGTCAAAACAATTTTTAAAAATTCCGGATGTAAAATATTTGATTTTTTTGTGCTCTTTATCGAGCATAACTTAAACAAAATTAGAGGTATTTTGTCATAGTTCCGGTTTATTTAATGTGTGTTGACACGGAAGTATAGGGTTCTATGTGTGTTAAGGGTTTTTTTTTTCGTTAGTTTGTTTCGAACGTTAAAGAGGGGATGAGAGGGTTACGGTGTGTAAGGACTATTACGTTGCATAGCGACCCTCGGGTGTATGCGCGAGTCTGTACTACCACCTTGGGGGTTTCTAGTCTCGGGTAGTGGGGGTTAGCTTGAATTCATAGTCGCCTGCTTTCACCCTGCCGACTTCAGTCCCCTTTCGTGCGCAGACCGCGTTCACACGATTTGAAGACCCGCTCTTCCGTGCAAACACTATTTTAAATATACAGTTGATTTTTTAAAAATTCGTAAAAACAAAAACACGTTTGAAATCGATTTTTAAAAAAACACGATAATATAAAAAAAAGTCTTATCTCGTCTTTGTGGTGGTACGTTTAATTTTTAATACAAACTAAAAAGAAATAAAATAAAAGTGCCATTACTTAAATCAAAAATTAAATTAAGTGTTGTATTATTATTAATTATAATATAATTATACTTCTGGTTCCCATGTCTTTTAATAAATGGACTTCATCTTCTCTGCCTTATTTATTAATGATATTATTATTTCTTTACAATTAATTAACACATCCTCGCCAATTAAGGAAATATGTTTCTCTTTTTTATTGTTATTAATTTATTATTATTATTCAACCGGATACACCTATTACACTATAATTATGGAAGTAGCATCCTTATTTAGGTTCTGATTAAGAACGAAGAAAATCATATTTTTAAACTTCAGTTTATTGTTAGAACTCATACAGTTGAAATCGTTTAATACTATAGTTACAATCATATTTTTTAAAAATTAACGATTTCTTATAAAAATATTTAAAAATTTGATTTTTATTCGATCAGTTAGTGTTTATTTACTGATTCTTCAAATTGATTTATTTATTACTGTAATAAATTGAGTGTTTATTTCCTAAAAATATATATATTTTCTTTTACTGTTAAAATTCAATTATATATATGTTTATTTTTTTGTACAAATAATTTTGTTTAGTTAATTTGATTATGTGCGTTATCAATTTTACAAACGTATATTCAGTAAATTGTGAACATATCTAAAAATTAATTTGATCATACTACCTGTCATAAAATTGATTTATGTTTTACATACATTTAATGTTATTTACCAATACTCCTGAGGTACGTATATAATTTACTAGTTCTACTATCTACTTCGAAAATAGTGTATTCGATGTACATTATTATTTATATTTTATATTTTGTTTTATTATTTTTACTATTTATTTTTATTATTTCCTTTATATATTAGCTGGGTTCATTCAAACCCATTTATGTATTATTATTTATATTAAGTTAATGATTATTTTTATGTCCTATTTATAAATTGAGGCAAGATTATTAATGTATTTTTTTATACATACCTATATTTCAATATTTATATTAAAATATATATCTTCTTATCTTTAAGTACGTTCATATATTTATCTAAGTATTAAAATCAGGGTCTTTTAATTATGTGCATGGAACGTTTTTTTTATCTCTAAATATGTAGATAAAAATGAAGCATTTTCCTTTATATACTTCTGCACCATTTTAATATTTCTTATTTTATAATAACTTTTGACTTTCCCTGTTTATTATATGATTGGGAATTTGTTACTAATATAATTATGATTGTAGAATTTAAGTGATAAGGAAGTATTAAATGATAAGATTGCACTAACTCTGTGTTGTGTCAGATATAGAGTAAGCGATCAATACTTTCACCCGACCTAGTGCATAAAGTATATTCCAGCCACAACTACACTCCCTAATTAGTCTTAATTCAATTATTAGTATTAGTATTAGTCTAATTATTATCATTATCGATAGAAATAAATGTAATGGAATTGAATCTGTTTTATGACCTAATGCCTTTAATGGTCCTACTCATTATCCTATTATATTTATTTTTTTAATCGTTTAACCATTTTACAAATATCAACTTTATTTTTAAAATTTCTCATCTCTTGACGATTTTTTGACTTTTTGTTTTGTTTGTTTTGTTATAACCAACCTTTTACTGATTCAGACAATATATTAGGGTCAAATCGATCGGTTTATTTTATTTTTATTTTTTTAATCGTTTAACTATTTTACAAATATCAACTTTATTTTTAAAATTGCTCATCTCTTGACGATTTTTGACTTTTTATTTTGTTTGTTTTGTTATAACCAACCTTTTACTGATTCAGACAATATATTAGGGTCAAATCGATCGGTTTATTTTATTTTTATTTTTTTTAATCGTTTAACCATTTTACAAATATCAACTTTATTTCAAAATTGCTCTTCTCCTGACGACTTTTTAATTTTTATTTATTTATTTGTTTTTATTAATTTATTATAACCAACCTTTATTGATTCAAACGATCTGGGTCAAATAGTACAGTCAAATTTTTCACTCAATTCTTAGTATTTAATCAATTTAATATTGTTATTTATGTCTCCAATTTCAATACAGTAATTAATTATATTAATAAAATAATATATAGATCCATAAAATCGTTTGAATTAAGAGTTTTGTATATAATTCAATTATTAATTTACAATTTTTTTTTTTTTTTTTTTTTCTTTTTTTATCAATTTCCAATCAAAAAGTTGAAATATTAATATTTTTTTAAAAATCTAACTATCAAAAAAAAGGAGTTTAAATGATTTTAAATACGAACAATTGCAATTTTATAGTTGCAAAAGCTGTTTATAATCTTTCATCAGATTGTTTTAACCTCGTCTAAAGACCCCACCTTTTAAACCGTATTTATTACATATTATTATATAATGATCATGGTTTCAAATGTTTTTTAACAACTAAAGAGTTGAAAATCAAATAATGTTTTCAAACTGTTTTGTATGGATTTAGTTAAATCAACTCTCTCGATTAAATTTTAAAATGTAACAAATTATTTGTTTAATTTTACAGGTGTATTTACACCTGTTTCAATGTTCAATAACAATTGTTTTGAGTTTTAGAGGAACAAAAATATATACTGCAGGTTAAAAAATGAACAAGTAATTTATTATTAACATTATAATAATCATTCATGTTATAAGAGTTGTTGATTTTATTGAATAATAATAGATCATATATTTGTATGCTTATTAAATAAAGCTTGTAATTTAATCTGCGTTGGGATAAAAGAAATAATGACAAATGTGTATAAACATCAAATGCATCATTGAACAAAAATTTGTGACATTCTATGCAGTGGCTAGCAGCCTCTATGTGTACTTATTTTATATACGGTTATTACAATGCCACAAATATTTATTATATTCTCTTAGAATAATCTGATAGATATTTAAAGATATAATTTAATCAATATTCCCCTTGAATCGACAATGAAAGTTGTACACATATATCTTTTGCAATGTTTGTTTGATATTTTTTTTTTTTTTTTTTTTTTTTTTTTTTTTTTTTTTTTTTTTTTTTTTTTATATGATTTAAAAAATAAATATGGATACGGAATGTCAATGGTCAATATTTATATTATTCTTGATGATAGTATAATATTTTATTCAATATATTTCTCTCTTAGAAATTATAAGTCAAGAACATTGTACAACTGTATCTACTATAATGCTTTACATAAATGAAGCAAAACTCGACCAAGTTGGATAAGAAATGTTTACAATCTATATTCAATTTTTTACATTTAATCTTGATAAAAGAAGATATTCTTTTCTAGTTTACATATAATTTATTATGTTTCTAAGATGTTATTCAATATATTTACTCTCTTAGAAAACAATGAAAGATTTGTACAATCGCAAATGTTGCTTTTTTTTATAAAAGCCAAGATGGATAAGAAAACTAAGAAACTTTTGTCTAATATCCGAACCCTATTAATGGCTAAATTATGTCATTCAATTGCATTATTTTAAATTTAAATTTCTATTATCTTTTATTTTTCTCTTCCATTGATAAGTTCAATTAGATTATTTTATAATATGATTAAGAATATATTATGAAGCCCTGAAATTCTCAATTTTTTTATCTATTTAACCAACTAAGGTACTTTAGTAGTGTTTCGGCCCTATTATTGGGTTCTAAAATGGAGTTACGGAAGAAATTTTATTTAAATTTTTATATGCGTTTTTCATTATGAAATATACCTTGAAGCTTTCATATAAAAGAAATGCACATTTTAAGAGACCCTGACTTTAATATATATTTATATGTAATATACGTGTGTATATCCTTATTTTATTACAGTCATAATATGTATATATTTATTATTATGTATTTTCTTAATATATATACTATACCATTATTATATCATTTTTTAATGTTTATTTTATTTTTTTTATCTAATTGTTTTACAATTAAGAATTTTTGTTAGTATAAACGTTTTTTGTTTTTAAATATTTATTATTTATTAAGAAAAATTGATAAAAAAAATGAATACTTCAACCATATTTTTATCACTAGACTGATAGTTCGTGTGGTCACAATTATTCTATGATAACATTTTTCATATTAAGATATGATAAGGATGATAATATAATATAAATTATAAAAGAACAAATTTATTTTTGACTAATATTGATTCTATACTAAAATATTATTTGATCTACACACATATAGTATGTATTATAGTATACAAAGTGTGAACAAGCTAATTAGCTGACATTCTGACAGCTAAATTGAAGCTGTCAGACTGTCTGACTGATAAACATTAAATTAAAAGCTAAATAAAAGGATGTTTTTTGACAGAAAACTGATATTAAACTGTGCTAGAGTTTATTTAATTTAGCTGAACTAATAATATGGAAGATGATTTGTAGAGCAAATTAATTTAATTTTTATTTTTAGCCAAACTAAAAATAATTCAATTGTTTTAAAAACATCCTTCATATATTATTCTAATGTATGTTTTACTGCATATTTTATGAAATTATGAATGCAAACATTATATTCTTCGGTTTGAATGAATATGTTTGCGTGCAATAAATTATTTATTTATTTATATATAAGTAAATGGATTATAATGATTGTTCTATTATTTCTGTATTTCTCCAGATTTAATTCAGAATTTTTTTAATTTTTTATAAAACCAATTTTTCATCGTAAAAATCCCTAAAAAATCATTAGTTCGCTGATGAAGAAGTTAAATTTAACTCAACTCTTGTTTTGACATTGATAAATTATTATTTAATTTTAATAAAAACTTTTTTAAACTAACTCTCTTTTACTAAGAAAGGAAAACATCAACAATGTTTGAATTTTTCTCAATTAGTCTAGTGTTGAAGCATTTCGTTGTACCATAACTCTTTTCTTTGCCTCTTAAAAGTTTTTAATAATTTTGAACAAGTTTTCTTTTTATTCTCTTGAAGTTTTATTTAGTTCATTATTAAAGATTTCTATAAATACTTATTATTTTTAAGGGTTGTTCATTAAGAGACTTATGCTTTTTCGTTGTTTCTTGTTAGTTGTTTATGTTAATAATTCTTTATAGTTTTATTCGGCACTTGTTTAGATTGTTTCTCCCCCTTATAAAAGAAATTGAGGGGATTAAGAATCTAAAGAAGGTGTACGGAATGTTCTTCTTTAGACTGTTACTCCCCTTATGGATACAGAAGTGTGATATTCCTTTGTCTCAAAGTACATTGGACTGAACATCCCTTTGCCCTAGTTAGTTGTTTAGTCTGTCATTTATATTATGAAAAAAAAACATAGGGGAGTAGCAATCTAAAGAAGTACCGTTTATTCTACATTTTGCTCCATTTTTCTTTATACCTACTTCTACTGCTCTATACCTACTTTTATAGCTCTACACTTACTTCTATAGCTCTATACCTACTTCTACAACTCTATACCTACTTCTATAGCTCTATACTTACTTCTATAGCTCTATACCTACTTCTACAACTCTATACCTACTAAGATGTATAAATTTAGCAACCGTTAAATTATGAATTATCCTTAAAATTAGTGAGGTACGGTTTAAATAAAAAAAAAAACTACATAGTTTGACCAACTAGTTTCGTGTAATTTGTACACATCATCAGGGTATAACTACAGGTAATAGACAAAATATACTGAACTTAAAGTATATACATGTTGACAAAGTATATACTTATATACAACAAAGTAGTCAATATGTATATACTTTAAGTTCAGTATATTTTGTCTATTACCTGTAGTTATACCCTGATGATGTGTACAAATTACACGAAACTAGTTGGTCAAACTATGTAGTTTTTTTTTTTTATTTAAACCGTACCTCACTAATTTGAAGGATTATTCTATACCTACTTCTATTGCTCTATACTTCCTTCTATAGCTCTATATTTACTTCTATAGCTCTATAGTTCCTTCTACTACTCTGTACCTACTTTTACAGCTCTATACCTACTTCTACAACTCTATACCTACTTCTACAACTCTATACCTACTGCTACAGCTCTATACATATTTCTATAACTCTATACATACTTCTATAGCTCTATACATACTTCTATAGCTCTATACTTACTTCTACAGCTCTGTAGTTCTGTTACTCCCCTTATAGATACAGAAGTGTGATATTCCTTTGTCTTAAAGTACATTGGACTGAACATCCCTTTGCCCTAGTTAGTTGTTTAGTCTGTCATTTATATTATAAAAAAAAAAACATAGGGGAGTAGCAATCTAAAGAAGTACCGTTTATTCTACATTTTGCTCCATTTTTCTTTATACCTACTTCTACTGCTCTATACCTACTTTTATAGCTCTATACTTACTTCCACTGTTCTATACCTACTTCTACAACTCTATACCTACTTCTATAACTCTATACCTACTTCTATAGCTCTATACTTACTTCTATAGCTCTATACCTACTTCTACAACAAACTCTATACCTACTAAGATGTATAAATTTAGCAACCGTTAAATTATGAATTATCCTTAAAATTAGTGAGGTACGGTTTAAATAAAAAAAAACAACTACATAGTTTGACCAACTAGTTTCGTGTAATTTGTACACATCATCAGGGTATAACTACAGGTAATAGACAAAATATACTGAACTTAAAGTATATACATGTTGACAAAGTATATACTTATATACAACAAAGTAGTTAATATGTATATACTTTAAGTTCAGTGTATTTTGTCTATTACCTGTAGTTATACCCTGATGATGTGTACAAATTACACGAAACTAGTTGGTCAAACTAAGTAGTTTTTTTTATTTTATTTTATTTAAACCGTACCTCACTAATTTTAAGGATAATTCTATACCTACTTCTATAGCTCTATACTTACTTCTATAGCTCTATACTTACTTCTATAGCTCTATAGTTCCTTCTACTACTCTGTACCTACTTTTACAGCTCTATACCTACTTCTACAACTCTATACCTACTTCTACAACTCTATACCTACTCTGCTACAGCTCTATACATATTTCTATAACTCTATACATACTTCTATAGCCGTATACTTACTTCTACAGCTCTATAGTTCCTTCTACTATTCTGTACCTACTTCTACAGCTCTATACAATCGTAATTCGAATAATTATCTTAACTTTTACATTTACCGTTGTTTTAAAATGGTTCCCCTTGTTGTTTTCATGATCCCGTAAAGTTAAATATATTTTTTAACCTGTCTACGTTACATAGCACCTTATGGTTACTGGTTACGCTTACAGAAGCATGTCGTTCTTGTTTAGAATTAAAGGGTGGGGCTGGAGACTGTATTGGTTTACAATAAGCTCGGTTGGTCTCACCTACAACCAACCTCTATATCTACATTATTATAAGTATTCTAAAGTCTTTAAAACTTCTTAACATGACACTGCCCACAAATCAAGTTGTGATTTATAAACAATGTCAACTAGTTTTTAATTTATTGGTTTTTAAGCGAATTTCCATAAATCTTTTGTTATGAAGTTGAAAAATATATGTATTATTAATTTATCTTGTGGTTTTTTTCTTATATCGTAAAGAAACTTAACAGTAAACTTCTTTATTCAGTCTTAATTATTTACTTAATTATTTTAAACATTCGGAAGACCTTCGTAGTGTTCTTTCCATTGGTTGTAATATATAACATTTTTGAAGAGATAACTCGCCTCTCTAACTATATTTGGTTTTGCGTTTACGAATATATTAAATATATTTGCTTCCGAGCTGACCTAAGGTAACGGAAGCTACGTGATCGTTCTAATGAACGAAAAATTGTTTAGGTTTCCGATTTCAAAAATTCCAAGACCAAAATCCGTTTCAGACATCAGGGAACATTTTTAGTGCCGTGTCTGTCTGTCGCTCTATTTTTGCGAAACCAACATATCTAAATAAAAACTACACGTCCGATTTTAATGAAATTTGGATGGTAGATCATGATTAGCCCGTTGTTGGTCCCATTTTAATTTCAACCTTCTGCGCTCATTTGTTTCTTTTCCTCATGCACACAAACATACATCTATTTAAACCTATAGCTTCATAAGTACTTATCTGATTTGTATGAAACTTTTATAGCTTATCGAAACTAACTCGCAGATAGCCTCAGATTAATTTGAACTGTCTGCGCTCTTTAACTTTTGCTAAATTGACACTTCAATGCATGTCAAATATCAAAACAATTTTGAAAGAGATTAAAGAAAAGGGGGAAACAAACAAATTAGACAATAATGGCTTTTAAAAGCATAAAATCAATAAAGTACGTGATATAATGCGAGGAAGCTATGTGCCACACCAATTGACAGTATATTTTTAAAATTACATTACTTCAAAACCTTTAAAATGATTTTTTTTTTTTTTTATCTCCAATCTTTTCTAATTTTACAAATTTCCATCTTCTATTTGATCTCTTTTTATACCCATACTCTACGGTGTAGTCACACACTCTACAATGTTGCCTTTATTTTTCTCTATTTTCTGCCTTATTTTTCTCACTCTACAATGTTGCCTTATTTTTCTCTATTTTCTGCCTTATTTTTCTCACTCTACAATGTTGCCTTATTTTTCTCTATTTTCTGCCTTATTTTTCTCACTCTACAGTGTTGCCTTATTTTTCTCTATTTTCTGCCTTATTTTTCTCACTCTACAGTGTTGCCTTATTTTCGAAGATGTCTGTTGTTCATTTTCTACTTGTTACCTCTCTTGCTATTTAACATTTGTTTAAGATATGTCTCAATCTTTTCTTTTCTCCCTTGCGTTTAAATAAGTAGAATACTCATTTCGTTCCTTTTTTAAATAACATTAATTTAATTTTTATCTTTTTTTACTTATTTCATATGAATTAAACATTTTTAATCTCTCCTTTTTATCTATGACCCTCATTTTCCTCTTCTATTATAATAATTATACTCAACCCCATCTGAATTGACCACCTGTACATTTCGTACCACCTGCTTAAAAGAGCAAGTTTTACTTGTTCAAGGAGTATAAGTTGATACCTGGTCTAGAACCAAAACCTCTTTTGAATTAGGTTCCTTTTAGTGGTCCCTTAGTTATATAGTACGAGTACATCTCATAGTTTGTTTTTACAGGTCCCTTAGGTACATAGTATATTTTATAGTTTACCCTTTTCCACATTTACGGTAAGCACTTTATGTTTAATCATTTACTATGCTTTCCAATTCTTAGTCTATATCCATTTTCGAGTGGCAATTCTTTATCTCTTATCAATTTAATAACTTTGACAGTAAAAAGACATTTAAGAAAAAAATGGAAAAGGGCCAACAAATAAACTGAGAGACTTCCTTTAAACGTCATTTTTGGCTCTGTTTTCAGCTGTACTTAATACATTTTCTTATCTTTTCTATATACTTATCGCTAAAAGAAAATCCACTACTCTTTTTTTCTTGGCCCATTTCCATCAATGTTGAATATTTCTTAACTTTTTCTTCTCAGTCTTGAGTGTTTTTCCTCTTTAACCTCTTGCCCTTAATGGAAAACTGAAGAGGGTGCAGTCCTTTGAACCCTTTAAACGATTTCATCCCCACCCCTTCTTCTAGTTTTTCTCACCCTCTTATCCTTTCCTCGGGTTTGTAGATTGTTTTTTTTTTCGGCTAAAGTTTTTATTTTTCTCCTCGTTGCCAGCCATTAGCAATTAGTTCATTATCTTTAAACAAAAACAATAACAATAAAGAACATTGTGAAAAAATGTATAATTAATTAAAATATTATTATTATTATTTAGATTTTCATAAAAGCTGCTACTTTGAATTTTTGTACTCTCTTTCTTAAGACAGCGCATATTAAAAGAAATTTATTAAATATATAATGACTTTTGAATACTACATCTTAATAACATTTTTTTATTTTAGTTTAGTTTTAAGAAATAATTTTACTTTTCGATATTTTATTATTTGCTCTTTAAATGTATTTATCTATTATATAACATATAAACAATAATTACAAAAAATAATTTATTAAGTAATAGCAAGTTAGGAAATTCTAATAAATGAATTATTTATTAGTAAATTTATCTTTATTAGGTTTTAATATTTGATTAAAATTTATTATTCGATTATCTTTTTTACTTTTTCTCACTACCTATAGTAGGAAAAGTATTGTTACAATATACATATTTATCATGTTTATTTTTCCTTCTTTTATACTATTGACTGAATAACAATTTATAAATATATACGTATTTGGTTCCAAATTGGTAGACGTCATCTTAATTCTAATCCGGTTTTATATATTTATATACATAGATTAGTAGAAATGAATAGACTTATTTTCTACCATGTTGTTATTATAAAAATAATTTAATTGTTTTAATTGTTTACACGCATTTGTTCAATTAAACAATAAAGAAAAAATACTTCTGATAACTATGTATTTAGTCTAATTGAATTCTAATGGCTTAGATTAGAGGAATACTTCATAATTAAAATTATAATTTAATCAGTTACTTATAATCCTCATATATATATAATAATCAAACTAATATATATATATATATATATATATATATACACTGATACTGGGTTTTCTCTGTGCTTATATATATATATATATATATATATATATATATATATATATATATATATATATATATATATATATATATATATATATATATATATATATATATATATATATATATATATATATATATATATATATATATATTAGTTTTATTATTACAACTTGTATAATACAATTGTGTATATCAACAATAATGATGTGTATTGAAGTATTAAAGTAATTTTATAACAAATTTTGAGATGAACGAATTTGATTCATATTTTTGTCACTAGTTGTAAAAATGACTTCTTCAAATAGATATCGAGCAAAACGAGTTTTTTCTTTTAAATTTACATGATTTTTTTCGGGTTTGTTTCAACCTGTTCAATGTCGGTTGTCTGGTTACATTGTTTTTATTTATTTGTTTGCATTGGAATCCAATGTAATGCGTTATCTTTTCGTATGTTTAGCTTGTTATCAGTTTGCGAGGAAACCCTGACTAGTAGTCAGGTGCTACTGTTTCTTGACTAAACCTGTGTTTTTCTCATTTTCCAACCGAGTATGATGCATATTTTTCCGTTCTCTTTGAATTCCGATAAAAATGTCAGTGTATTTCGTTGGTGAAATATTATTTATTATTTTTTTTAAGACATTGTTCTTGTCCTTCACCTGGTATCCTTAAGGTCGCATTTCTTATGTACATATTTATTTAATAATACTTATATATAAAAATGTGGGAGCGTTCACGTTTCTAGATAAATATATTCTTATGTAAGCTCTACAAGTGTTGCTGCTTACATTTTTTTCTTATATAAAATGTATCTTACATTGTGCACTTCATCTTACAAGTAAGGCAATTTTATTTTTAATAATTTTCTAAGGTTATCCATTATATTTAATTATTTAATAATTATTATACTTAATAATTTTGATAAGGTTATCCATATTATTCGGTTTACATACTATTCGCCATATAATAACTTAATTTAGTTTTAACATTTGTATTAATAAGTAAAATTTAAACATATTCAAATTTCTTTTTAAATGTTGCGTAAACTTTGTTTAAAGAGTATATACTCGTATTTGAAATTTTATCTATTTTTATAATAACTAATTTTATTATATTTACAAATCACTGTAAGAACATTTTTAATTTAACCCTTTAAAATTATTTATCATTTTCTTTATGAATCGTCGTATCAGTATCATCAAATTGATCAGATAATATTGATCAAATGCAGACCTTTGTAGAAATACTGGAAGTAAACAAAAGGTAATAATAATAAATTGTATCGTAGCCGAGTGGTTAGCGCACTTAGCTCTGAAACCAAGGTCTAAATCCCGGTTGTAAGTTCGAATCCCAGAGAGGTGAGATATGTTTCACACTGATGATCTCATCGAATAGATGCCTAAAGTGGCCGGATAATAAGGCGGTCATACATGAGAAGGAAATCCTTAAGGTTTGGACTGAACCTGAACAGTCCATACCAAGAGGAATTCCTGTACAATTTCTGTGTAGAGGGGCCTTGAGGCCACCTGTGGCCTAGAGTCCCCGACGTCAAAAACAATTTTTTTATTTTCTACCTTGAGGCTAAAACGCAGGGCGGAACTACGCTGTCAGATACAGCGTGTAAAGAGTCAACGACATTCTGCTTCGAGGATTTTTGAAGTGTATGTTGGGAAAGGTGAGGGTTCGGGTTGAGAAAATTCCCAAGGAAATCCCAGAGGCTTTTTCTTTGAGGGTTTCCTCTTCGTTTATGGCCATCTTAAGTTCAGTAAAATCATTCAAGATCAGTTAAGGATCCGTTGGATGAAATGAAATGAGCGACTTATCTTTTAAGCTACTGTCTTTTTGTTTTCTCACTCTAGCATCTTTTTAAGGTTCTGACGTAGTTTCCTTTTCCCTTTTTCTCAAAGTTGCAGCTGTTTAACTCCTAAGCTAATTATGTAGGTTAGTAAGTCATTTCTCCTACGACTGAATGAACACTATTATTGAGTTGGTCGAGTATATCTCGCCGCAGTTTATAAACTCTATTAGGTTCAAAGTATACCCACAGTATACTCGTGTGAAATACATTTCATCCAGTTCCCCTGTGGTTTCTTTTGTAACTGCGGTAAAAGCGTATAGCAGACCCCCCTCTATATACTAAAAGCTTCTCGATGTAGAAATTTCACAACGATTACATTTGCCTTTCAGAAGTTATTTTTCTTTGCGTCGGTATCTCTCACCATCTAGCTTCCCTTTTTAATTCAGCACATCGCTTTCAATTGGTTGTGAAACTTTTAAAGGGGAGAAAGAAGAGAGCCTTGATTTATAAATCTTTGTTTAGTTTTATTTTCTTTAAGTACTCATTCGACAACACTGTTTATAACCTGTCTTCTAAACTTAAAACCTCACTGTTTTTGTGGTTTTATTTTTTATCAATATACCTGACGAAGAGTATTTGCAGTGTTTTTATATTAATAGACCAATCCCTCATAATTATAATATATTTTTTAAGTTTTTAATAAGTGGTCAATAACCTATTAATTAGCTGAAAGCTAAAATCAATAATTAATAAGTCAGTAAGTAAACTCAATAAGTAAATTACATCAAACATTAGCCATTCTGATTTTTTGACATTGAATTGATCCGTTTAGCTTTTTGAGTTCAATACCTTATTCATATCATAACCAAAATGATTAAAAACAGAATAAAATTGACGTCATTATCGCTATAAATTATCTTTTTTCGCTATCGTATTTTTATATCGTATATTTGGGAAATTATTTATTTATTGTTTTTTTTTCTCCCTCATGATTGTAGTTATAATTGAAGCTAGTAGTTTAATTTAAAATAAATAATTATATAACTAATTTAGAAAAATAGTTAATTATAATAGATGAACGTTTAATTTTACCTCAAAGGGCAAATTAAAAGAAAATTTATATAAATTTCAATCAAAATTAAGGGAAAATTTTAAGAAATCTTAAATTTATTTATTTTTATTCTTTTATTGTATTTTTTAAATACATAAATTGTTACTTTGCAATAGATAATTGTAAAATTATTACCTTTTTTAAAGTTAAAATTAAATTAAAATGTCTTCTATATCTATTATTTTAAAACAAGGAAGGAATTAAAAGAATATTTCTATTAATAATTCATTAATGAGTTTAGTTGTTTTGTAATTAGTTTGTTTATAATATATAACGAAGAGGGAAACACGCTGTGTTCTTGTTTTAACAATTTATTGTTTACTAAAAGGTGTCTTCAATTAGTGTTATACATTCAATCGTCTAAGCAAAGAACTACAATTCTCTCTAGCTCTCTTATATATTTTAATAAATATTTTCTCTCTCTTTTTATAAACCAGATTTTTAAAAACAATATTATTACTATCGTTTTATGATTTTTAATCGAAAACGTACATCAATACGATGTTTCAACCTAACTAAATATTTGATAAGTACGTTAAAATAGTTTTACGCCTAAATATTTTACAATTTATTTCTATTGTTCTTGTTAAGTATTTAATTCTTGGTTAAACACTAGTACATACAATGCAATCAAATATTTCCGCGTTTTTTCGTAAATAAACTTAAGATTTGTAAATGAAAATTATTGATAGCATAATTTAATTTTATCACGAATTATATTATAACTTTAGCAAGCTTTATAAATAGCATACGGGTTAAAAAAAATCTCTTCTTTTTTGTTTACTTATTCTACTTATTAGCCACTCAAGAAGAAGTAATGTTGCTTCCCAGCATAATTTAATTTCTCCGAATCCAAAATTCCTCGACATAAATTCGTTTTAAACGCATAAAGGGAACATTTTTTTCTTGTGTCTGCATACATTTTTGCGATCCACCATATCTGTAAAAAACTACTTGTTCAAATTTAATTAAATTTGGATAATAAGTCGTAATTAACTCACAGTTAGATCCCATATTAATTTAAATCATCTGCACACTTTTAATGTTTAATAAAAATACATGTGACCCCGCTGGGAATTGAAGCAAGTCCAAACAAGCAAGATTTTAATTCCCAGCTTTTAATTATTTTATACTTTGTGACCGTTAATCTCAAGAGGAGCAAAATGCTATGTGCGCCACCTTATTTAGCAGATTGTTTTCTAAAATTTATTTTTCCTTATAGGAATACTTAAGGCCCCCACACACGGTCAAAATGTTTGCGCAAATATTTTGACCGTGTATGGGGCTGCTTGATGTTTGTGCAAACATGATGTTTAACGTGTATGGGCTAAATTTGCCCATCAAGTTTGCGCAAAATGTTTGATAGTGTATGGGGGCCTTTATACTAGTTTATTACTTCGTTTAAATTTATTTTGTTTCTATACTTTAACAGGATCGATTAATACTTTAGTATATTTACTAAATAAAACCCCAAAAAGAAGCATTATTAAATATTTATCTAGATAAACATAAATATTTTTTTTTAATAAAATAAAAACCTTGCGTTTTTTCGTATGAATAATGTTTTACTGTTATTTCTAAACGTTATCTAAAAATTATTTTTGATTCTAAAGTTTTTTTTATCTCTTTTTTTCTGCTATTATCTATAAAACCAATTTGCATGTTACGAAATACATCTACATTGTGGTGTTTTAAATCTCTTGGCGCCGTATTTTATTGATCCATATATGCATGTCTCTCTTTGCCTAGGGGGTGTTTATTTTCACGATTTTGTTCTCTATTATACTTTTAAAAATTATTTTGTTTACATTTATTTATTTTTAATGTGTGCACTTTAACGATCTGTGCATTTTTAATCTATTTTTGAAAAAATCATCATATTATATTATTTATTATATTATTATTATCATCATTATTATTATTATTTTATTATTTTTTTAAAAATAGAGTTTTGACTTTCTATTAATCTTATAGTTATTAGCGGAAAAATCAAGATTTGTGAACCTTGATTTTTTATTAATTTATACGAAGAAAATTCGCATTTTATCATCTGTTTATTACCGTTAGTTAATTTTCTTTTTCTAATAATATTGAAATGGGCCAAGGATAAAAAGAAGAATAAAACGTACACAATTGTCTTTAAAAAGAACATATTTTATATTTTTAATAATTAATTAATTAATTTCAACCTTCACTTATTAAAATTAATATTTCGTTTTATTATCAATACCGAGCAATTAGTCAAGTCCCTGTAATTACTTTAAAAATTTCAATTAAATGCTTGTTTTTACTTTACACTGATAGCTCAACGATTAAAAAGTATAATTTAATTTAAACTTTTGATTTATTAAATTAATTGGACACTTGTAAATATTGGAATTCGTTTGTTATAGGTCAATATTCTGTTATTTTCTTTTACTATCATATAAATAAATAACAAATCACTGATATAGAAAATTATTTGTTTACAGTCTTCATTTAGATTTTTTTTATTAATTGTTATTACGGGGTTTTATTGAACTATAAACATGTATATGTGGCTTGATTGATTTATTAATTTTTTGAAGACAATCATGAGAAATTACTCATGCGCAATAAAAAAAAGAGTGTATTACATTTTTATTGCTTAAAATACGTTTTGTGTGAGTTACAAATGTCTATTCGAGCGGTAACAAATAAATTAATAATGCAGAAATAAATCTTAATATATTTTAACACATTTTTAACTGGTGTTGATTTAACATTTAACAGATTTAGAGAGACCTTTTAAGGCACTTCTTTAGATTATTACTCCCCTTATAAAGAAAACAGAGGGGAGTAACAATCTAAAGAAGGTGTATGGAATATTCTTATTTAGACTGTTACTCCCCTTATAAAAACAGAAGTGTGATATTCCTTTGTCTTAAAGTACATTGGACTAAACATCCCTTTGTCTTAATAGTTATTTAGTCAAAGGAATGTGTATTCAAAATTATATCCATTTTATATTCTAAAAAAAAAAAAATAAATAAAATAAAATAGAGGGGAGTAACAATCTAACGAAATACCCATTTTAACAGCTTTAGTTTACTTCTTAGCGATTTTGCTTATAATAAATTTTTTTTTTATAAAAATGAAATAGTTATAATCATCTTATTCTTAAAGAATGTCACAACTTAACAATAAACATAAAAAAACAAAAACAACAAAAAAAAAAATAGTGGAATTCGGAGATATAAGGAATTCTTCGGGATTTGAACCCGGATCCTTACCTTGTAGTTAATTTTAATAAAAAAAAAAATAAATAAATAAAAAAACTTAAGCTGTATGCATGAAATGTTTCTATTATTATTTTATTTTTTTCGATAACAAATGAACCGATCAGATATCATGCAGTTTTATCTGAACCGCAATCCTTTTAATATTTAAAACAGATGTTTTTGTCCAACCATTATACTCCTAATGGTTCTTTAAACCATTGATCATGATCACAATCGCGTGTCGTACAAATGCTACAAATAATCTTTCAGAATGAAATCGTTTTATGAAATTTGTCACTTTTTTTAAATTGCTTGGCGCGCCTTGTTAAGTTGATTCGGCGCCTGCGACCGTTCCCTGTTTAAGATTCCTTGGCGCCCGGAACTCAGGTGTAATCTTTAAGTCCCTAAGTCCTGAGCTTCTGAAAGATGGGTACGAACCGGATCTTAAAAAGGACATACCACGGGGAAAATCCCCGACCAAGTCGCTCACCTTTGAAAAAATGCGGTTTTTTAAAATACACAAAACCGTTTCCAACGTGTTATAAATAAAGTGCTATTTTTAAAAGCAGAATATACCTGTTTCTTGGTTTGGTTTTTTTATTCTCGAACGCCCATTTATTTTTACAAGTAACAAGTTTTTCTGTCTTGTTTTGAACTTCTTATGTATATTATAGGAAGATGTAAATCTCATCCGCGATTAATTTGATCTATCTTTAACTTTCTGTCTGGCGCCTTTACGTCCCTTTCCTTAATATATATATATATATATATATATATATATATATATATATATATATATATATATATATATATATATATATATATATATATATATATATATATATATATATATGTACATATATATAATTCCTCTTTTTCAATTGTGGGATTAAGCATAATATTAAATATATAATACATTTTATAGCTCGTATTTATTCCCTTCAACAAATTAGTTATTCAATTTATCTTAGGTAACTCTTGAGTCCAGATAATTTATTTAATATTTTTATAAACTTATGTAAATATATATATATATATATATATATATATATATATATATATATATATATATATATATATATATATATGTATATATTTTTCATTTGACTAAAATGACAACATCGAAATTTACAAGTGACCAGCCTTAAACACAGCATTTATGTATATAATTTATAACATTTATTTTTAACTTAAGCTTATTTCAGAGTAAAAAATAAAAATAACATTCAGTTATTAATTAGTACCGTTGTTGTTTGTCATTAATTTTATATAAATAATAAATCGAATCAGATGATAATCTAATTAACACCATGTTTCTTGTTAGGTAATAACAATAATACCTGAATAGAAATTTGAATGAATTGGTTTTAGTTTGCTCTTTTTGCTTCCGAGCTTACCGAAGGTAACGGAATCATTATGTTCACTTTTAAGAACGAAAAACATTTATGTCTCCGATTTTAAAAATTCCAAGACAGAAATCCGTTTCAGACATCAGGGAACATTTTTTGTCTGTCTGTCTGTCGGTCTGTGTGTCCGCGAATTATGAAACGTGTGACGATAACTTGAGTAAATGTCGACCGATTTTGATGAAATTTGGTAGACAGGTTTATTTTACCAATGCTCAGGACGAGTTCGTTGGACAACATTCGTGCAATAATGAGACGCGAGGAAGTTATGTGCTTCACAAATTGACTGAATATATATATATATATATTTTTTTTTTTAACAAGTATTTAAAGGTATTTACTTTCACTCTGTTGTTGTTAAATAGAGAAAAACAAAAGAGAATCAAAACTCCCATGATTTTTTTATTTCCATTGATTGTTTTCTAAGCGTCAGCCTCATCTCCTCCGCATTTACATGAATAAATTAAATCCTATACCACCCAGTTCTCTGCTTCCCTCCCTTTTAGTTTCAGCTAAGTCGTCAGACGCGTCATTTAATTTTCTAAAAAGCTCGCAATTAAACAAGAACCACGCCCTTCTTTTAAATATATATATATTTATATGTGTGTGTGTAAAAACTCTTATTAAAACTAAACGCCTACTAACTTGAAATTTAAAAAAAAAAATATATATAATAAAGTAAAATACAATTTTTTTTTCTAAAATTTAAATGTATCTACACAATTTTGTAAGTTCCTGTTTTATTTTTTTTTGTATTTATTTAAGTACATTTATTATTCATAATTCTTAATTTCATAATTAATCACAAAAATGTAGATTAGTCATAAAGGAGATCGTAGGCAGGCGCCACATTCAATTTTGAGGAAGGGAAACATTTTTATTTTTTCGTTATTTATTCGTTTTTTTATAGTCCTAAGAAAAAGTAGATCTATTATATTATATAGATTTATTTAAATTATAGTTATCCTTTTTTAATTACATATTTGACTCAAATTAATTTATTATTTTAAATTTTTATTCCAATATCGCGCTTTTTAAAAAGACTTCCCTAAAATGAGGTGTGTTTAGACAGGCGCCTGATCTTGTTGTTTTACAGCTAAAATATGCGCCTACACCTTTACATATAATAGGCATATATTAATTCTTGGTTAAAAATAAATTTAAATATGGTCTATTATAATATTTTTCAAAATGTAATTTATTTAATTTGAATTTGGCGCCGCTTTTGTCCCGCCTTAATTCTGTTATTTTTCCTTTTTTTCCCCGCCTTGTTTACATCCCACGTTTGCTCAACGTGCGGATAGGTGTCGCATTGTTAACTAGATCTAGACTCGTATATGAATAAGAAACAAGTTTTTTTTAGATCACTGTTGGTTTTTATTTTTAATATAAACTAGTCGTGAGGTTATTTTTTTTCTGAGTAATTTGTTTCTATTTCGAAATTGTTGTTCATATACTTTATTTGGAAAGTCTATATAAAATTATTTAAATTAGGAAATGGCTCGAAGTTTTTCTTTTTTTTTCGTTGTATTAACATTTGACTTTATTTTAATTACACAATATTAAGAACTTAAGTTTTAAAGTTTTAAGTTTTAATTTTGGTTATAATCTTTTTTAAGATAACTCTATTTTCTCAGTTCAGTTCAAAAAGTTGATTTCCAATAATAATTTAGTTTTTAACTTTTACCCTAAAGTATAATAAATGACAGGCGTATAATCTTCACTTCATCCTTTACAATTTTAGAAGTGTATTAACGTAAGTAAGAAAAATTAAATAAAAAACTACAACTAAACTAATTTTTCTTACATATAATTAAATTTACTTAAATGCTACTTTTATGGTTTTTAAAAAAATCCATTTTTGGTATAAAAAAAATTGATTGTCCGATGTAAATTGTATGAATAAATATTGATTATAAAATGTGTTTCAGATTATATCAATAGACAATTAATTTTAAAAAAATATCTAGTAACACAATAGTGTAAATTACAAAAAATATTTTTTTTGAAAATTTAATACAAATAGAAACTTTTTTTTAATAAAACCATCTAAACACAATATCTTTAAAGAAAAACGAGAAACGAAATTATATCCTTTTATAAAAAAAAAAAAAAACGTTTATTATTGTTTGCCTCATTATCTATTAAATAAACAAAGTGATAGACAAACAGTTTATAAATTAAATTGATTCATTTTTAAATGCAATAAACAAAATCTTAGTCGAATGATAAAAGTTATAATAATAGCTCGTTTATTATTTAATTTATTAACTACGTTTGTTTAAATATTTCATTTCATTTTGATTAATCAAGTGAAAGTACCTTTTTCTGGTATAGAAAGACGTAATAGTTCTGAGACCAGCTGCGAATTGCGGAAAAAGATAACGTAGATAGTTAAAATTTATATAGTTTAAATATTTATGCTAATGTGAATATTTGAGTGAACTAAAAGTTATGTTTCGTGGTTGATTATTTTATAACAATAAACCTATATGTAATAATATTTACTATGAGAAAATTAGTCTGTCAATTTGTGTGACATTTCTTATATTATTGGACGAATGTTGCATGAGATCTTGAATCTGTATCGATTCCCAGTCAAGTCTTATTTATTTTTTTAGCAATATTGAGCAGGTGGTTTAAATTAATATGGAACTAAGAGTGGGTTGATTACCTACCGTCCAAATTTCATTAAAATCGGACAAGTAGTTTTTAAGATATGGTGGTTCGCAAAATTGTTTAAAAACAGGCATAAGCGAGACCAAAATTATTCTCCGGGTTTTCTATTTAGGAATTTTTGAGACATGAAAAAAATTCGCGTTCTTCAAAATGATGAACGTTATTTTTTATGTGATGAAAAATGTTTTCCTACAGATATTAGAGTAAATAAAATGGTGTATAAGGAAAATTATAGTTTAATATAAGTTTTTAATCAAATTTGAGTGTTGCGTTAAATGTTTACTTTTATTTAAAAAAATCCAATTATATCATTCTGTGCTATTTGTTATCAACAAATAGATTAATAATAATAATACTTAGTGTATAACTACGCAAGTTGTTAATATCAAAGATTAGATAAATACGAACGCCTGTTTGAAAATTAATTTAATTTTTAGATTAATTAAATTTAGATTAATTTACCATGAGGAAAATAACCATTTAATAATAATTTCACTCATGTTTTATTTGTCGTTATTATTTCAGATAAGCTTAACATAAATTGAGGCATCAATTAGCGCAATAATAACAAAATTAACGCTAACAATAGCTCTAATTATAGCGTTTATTTTGTTATTATTGCGCTTACCGATGCCTCAATTTATATTTAGCGAAATAATTATGACCAATGAACTTACCAAATTTAAATCTAATGGTTACAAATGTGCACACACTTAAAACTTCACTGAAAATGTGATATTATTCCAGAGTGTAGATCATATAAGATAAAATTATTGATTCATTTCTTATAAAATATTTTAGAGTATATTTTTTTTATTTATGTAGCTAGAAACACTGAACTATAGTATAAGTAGTATTTTTTATTTATTTCCATTATGTTTCATAAATAATTCTTTGGGAATTCTCTCATATATTATGACCTTAACATTTTCCTTGTAAATGTGGTTTTACATTTAAAAGAGAAAATTCTTTTCTAATGAAAAATTCGTATTTCGAACCTAACTCATTGTTAATTCTCATGTGTATTAACTTGTAAATTTTTAACACAAACGTAGAGCTCTTTCAATATTATTTATTTAATAATATTTACTGCATTAATATTAATAATGGTAGTAAAATATTAAACATATTCTTATTGCAGTAGGGTCTTTTGCGATATTTCGACCCCTCTTTGGGTCATCTTCAGGCTAAAAACCACATTTGTTGTCAATATCTCCAGTAAATTTGTTATATTTTGTAACATAATACATAATTAAATTGGTTTATTTATTTACCTGACTGGAAGATTACTATTTCATCCTGTTGCTAAAAAATATATTTTTCTCTAACCTAGGTGACTATTGTCAATATGATATATATATATATATATATATATATATATATATATATATATATATATATATATATATATATATATATATATATATATATATATATATATATATATATATAGCACAAACCGGTTTCAAATATTTCTATACCTCAATTACATTAATATTTTATGATTTATAAAACGGTCTTAAAAATAATAATTACAAAATCTTATAAAATATGCAATAATATTTGTATACTATACTTGGGGTGACAGAATAGTCTGATGTAACGCAATCACTGGGTTTGAGCTTCATTCATTATAGAAAAAATTATACTCAGAAATATTGCGCCATCAAGCTACCTGACTACGCTGAGGTATAATTTCATTAAGAATGATGTAACATTGAAATCTCAACCCTCTCTATAACCAGTTTAATATCTAATTTAGATATTTAGCAAAAATCTGATTCATCTTATTCGTGTATAAACATTTGCTGAATGGCTTTCAATAAATTTCGTAACCAGATGTTCACATATACATGGAAATTTAAATTTTGTTTATATAAAAAATTAAATAATAATCGTAATGAAATAAAATTGATATTCTTTATGGTAATAGTTTTAAAGAATTTACCGGGGAAGCTAAAAAAAAATGTAAAAAAGTTTTTTTTTTGTATTTAAATATGTCAAACTTTGTGACATTTATCATTTTTGAATTAATTAAGAACTAACTTGCGAAATTGCGCAAGATCCGGTTTTCTCGAGAAATAAAAAAAAGCGGTTACTTAAAAGTAGTTATCTTAACTTAAGTCCGATTAATCAATGGAATGAAAGCTTGCTTACACTTAATTCATTATAAAAATGTAAGGAAAAAGAAAAAAAAAATCTTATGAATTAATTCAATTTAAAGTGGTTTCATTGATTATTCAATGTAAAAATAAAGCTTTAATTATTATTTGATTTGCAATTATTTATGGAGGATTGCTTTTTTATATGATCTAGCTGCCTGATCAGTCAAGGCGGCAGACGTGCAGACGGACTGTTCAGTTTAAACTATCAGGCAAGTCGGATCGTGTGTACCCCTTACCCGTCTATTTGAAATTTTGAGAAGAAACTTTAATATCTATTCTATTCGTAATTTATAATTAGAAATTAACTTTGAGTAGTTTTTAATAATTAATTACGTTTTATTCATTATTTTATTATTTAATTAATAAATTGATCGATGCAAAGTACTTATCTCCGTGTGATTAGACTTAATCTTCGTGTATTTTAGAAAAGAAATAACTTTATTATTGATTTTCGTAATATTTTATATCTACTATCTGTTTCAATCAGCAAACTAAAAAATAAGAACTGCCTTTGCATTCCATCATAATTTATTCATATTGTCTCTTTTGTTTAAAAGTTAGATTTTTTTTTTTTAGATGCAAATAACTATTTATTTTATCAATTAAAATGAGCGCTTTATGTATCACGAAATCAAAAATATAATATTTAGTTAATAATCGATTCATTTATTTTACGGAAGTTCATTGTCTGTAATCTTTCGGTGAATTTATTGTCCCTCTCATTTAAATATTTTAAATTGAATTAAATAATCAATATTTATAACTTCCTTGTTTACTTTTAAACTGAAATCTATTGTTCAGATCTTAAATTCAAGTATTGAATTAAGTTTCAAGTCGGAACGAAAATATCTCATAGAAATTAAGTTGATATTCATATGTTAATTCACATGTTATTTTTGGATTATGTTTATCTATTTGAATCGATTTTAGGTGCAGCGCTGTCCTTAAATTAATATTTATCTATGTAAATTTATTAAGCCGAAGTTGCCATCTTTGGACTACTACATGGGTCAAATAACCCTGACCGTTTTTTATACTATTGAGAAATAGGATAAGCTTTAGAATCATAATGTCCTACTTTAGATGCAAATTCATTATATATCATAAATTATAAGCATACTTCGTGACAAATTTTGTGACTTAAAGTACGCAATACCTGTCTATAGCGTACTTAGTAGTTCTAAATTCATATTTCTGATACATATTTAATCAATGATACAAGAATCTTTTATCTACATAATGTACTTTGGGAACAGTAACAGAATTACAACCCTTATCAAGTTTTGGTGATAATTGGTTGGGTTCATAAAAGGTTTCTATTTTATACCTACTTTTCTATTCCAAAAACGACCAATATCCTTCATTTGTTCATTTATGCTAAAACATTCGATTGAGTTCTTTAGTAGTTTTTCCAATTGAAAGAATTATTAAGAAAGCACTTTTCATTAATCTGCGACATTATATCTTTACCAAAAAATTAGTACGCTTTTTGTTAATACTGTTTCAGACTGCGGATATTAAACTACTATTATATTAAACTTTTTGGATTGTATTTTTTTTTTTGTCTTTTCACTTAACTAGTTTATATCTAGTTAATATTTCTATTTATAATTATTATCATTATTTTAATAAATGAAGGTAATATTTTCCAATCGGTAAATATATATTATTAATTTCTTTTCTATTCCGTTGTCATTGTACGTGATTCAACGCGTATTTAAAATTCAACCTTACAGCAGTAGTAAAAAAAATAATCAATAAATAATGGACACCTAATACCAATTATTTGTGAATATATTCTTCCATTTTGAATATTTAGTTAACTTCAATTTATAAATACCATTTGAGTGAAACAAAACTGTTGATAGAAAAGAATATTTCCTGCAATTTCTACTAAACACTAAACTTCTACTAATATGCTTTAGATTATCTCTACTAAGCTAACAATACTTCGTATTGTATGTTTACTCTTAAGTATTGCAGGTTTAACTTATCTCCCAATTTTTTTACAATATCAGGGAAAATGTTTAAGATTTATTACATTATCTTCCAAATTTGTTTGAACTTCTTGACTTTGTCTAGTATCTAATATTAAGTAACACTAATAAGAACTCTAAAGGCCCCCATACACGGTCAAAATGTTTGCGCAAACATTTTGACCGTGTATGGGGCTGTTTGATGTTAGCGCAAACATGATGTTTGACGAATATGGCCTAAATTTGCCCGACATCAGGTTTGCGCTAAATGTTTGATCGTGTATGGGGGCCTTGAAGTTTCAGTTGTTCATGAATTCAGCTCGTTCCCAATAATACTGAAATGTTTATATTTTGACGTAAATAAACAGTAATTTAGTAACCAATAAGTAATAATACACAAAATTTCTCTCCTTTTTAAGAGTTACGAAGCGAGCTCTTAGATGTTCGACATTCTTTTGCTCTTCTCATCCGTCAATCAATACTTGATATGATAAATCTCCTGTATGATGAATCACAGTACCTTCTCTGTTTTACTTTCCATCTTTTGATAGTGACCATACTTCATTTAAATCCGGGAAATATAATGCTTTTGCTTTGCGATTATGATTAGACTTTTTGATTTGCAAATTCTTCATTGATATTGTTTTCCAAATTTGGCTTGAGAAGATCAAGGCGTTTCATTAATTGGTGATCAATCATTAGGTCTGCTGGCGATCTTCCTGTAGCCCGAGATATCTAATCACGGTACGATTGCAAGAACTGCTGCAGAGCAATGTTAATGTCAAATCCAGTCTTCTTCGTCGTCTTCATTTTATCTTTATAAGTCCCGACAAACCTCTCAGCCAACCCATTTGACTTGGAAGTGATACGGTTTTTGTTTTAATGTGTCTCGTGCCATCCTCTCTGCAAAACTTGTCAAATTCTGCTGGATTGAATTTGCTGACCGTTGTCAGACACAATCCCAACTCAATCGAAAATTTGTCTTAATAGTGTAATTGTTTGATGTGTTGTCTTCATCGTTGGGGAAATTACTGATCTCTTAGAGAAAGCAACAACTAATATTGCAAAACACTTTGCACTATAACTTTTAAATGTCCCAGTAATATCAAATTCTAGGGTATTACTTGTTATTTGCTTCCATGAGTTTTCTCCTCATTTATTTTCGTGGTACAACAAAAGATTGTTGGAGGGCGACAGTTTTGCTACCGCAGACAGTCCGCATACAGTCTGCAGACTGTTTTGTCTCCAGTGTGTGCCTAGCCTTAGTAGGAAGAATAAAGGAACTGCTAACTGCTACGTAAAACACCTGTTGATTCCGTTAATACGAAAGGTACCGTGTGAGTACTAGAAACACAAGGTTATTTTTATCCTGCTTGGCTCATGGCTGAGACAGTATTGTACAGTTGTGTGTTTTTATGTAATTTTCTGCTCTGAAGACACAGTTTTGATGGAAGAACACGTAAGAGGGTGAAGTCCTTGACACATCTTCTCTTGTCATCTGCCGACACCTCAAGTTTTCCCTGTTCTGTTATAGGACACGCACGTGCACGTGCATGTCCCTGGTTCCGTATTCGAAACCGTAACCTTCTTTATTATTATAACTTGCGGTTTTTCTCCAAACCTTAAAATTAAAAGTTAAGTGACTTCTTGCAGCTTGACATTAGAAAGAACTATTTAATGATCCAATAGGAAATCTGTCTAATTAATAATAATGTTAATTTTCTTACTTTCAAATTTGTTTTTAAACTTAACTATACCGATCCGTTCCAAAGTAAGAAAAAGTGATATTGAGATAATATATTTTGATATAGTAATCCCCTGTTGTAAAATCTCCTTCTCTCTTCAAGTAATTATATAAAATAAAAACAAATAATAATCACGTTCTATTCACGGATAATTAGGCATCAAATAGACTAATGAAACAGCTGATCCGTTATTCAAATAAAGGGTTATTGATTTAAAGATGTATTTATTTGGTCGTAAAATTATCATCATAATAAAACAATATTTGTATTATGTAAATACTGACATAATAGTCCACAGGCCACCATAAGAAGTGAGTCGCTGATTGATAAAGTTTTCTTACCTTATGGAATCGCTTATTTATGCCGTGTCCACCTATGAATTGGGTATATGGCAACTGGGGGCTGGTCCATTTCTTTTTTGTTGACATGCCAAACTTGCCCTTCTGCGGGAACATTAAAAAGAGATAGATAAAGTTTTGATTTTCACAGGATCGTTTAATTAAATTATTTCAAAAACAGTGGTACACGTGGCCACCGATAGGAGTGGGCCGTTTGAGGTGGCCACCGCCTCAAACATATCGCTCTGCGAGGACGTTGAAAAGAAAACGGCCCACTCGTATCGGTGGCCACGTGTACCACTGTTGATCCTGTGAAAATCAAAACTTTGTCTACCTCTTTTCAATGTTCCCGCAGAAGGGCAAGTTTGGCATGTCAACAAAAAAGAAATGGACCAGCCCCCAGTTGCCATATACCCAATTCATCGGTGGACACGGCATAAATAAGCGATTGCATAAGGTAAGAAAACTTTATCAATCAGCGACTCACTTCTTATGGTGGCCTGTGGACTATAAGAAAACTATTTTGTAAAAATCTTTTGTAATAATTACAGTAAAACATAATAAATTAAGAAATCAAATAACTAACGAAAGAAAGATACCTATCTAAAGGATATTAAGGTTTCAACACACAAATAAACCCTATCCTTAGTAAATCTGACCAGATTACTAATTTAAATCTTAATAAAATATTCACCTGGCGATTTTAAGTATAAAATGTAAAACTTTGAGGTCGCACATCAAATGGCTTAGATAACTAAAAATGAATTTTAGTTATTTGGCTTTACTAGCCCAATAGTCGTGCCAAAATTCAAATCACTCTCGTTTAGTTTCCGCTTTGACTAGCAATGACAGATGGACAAATAAGAAATACAAAAAAGATTCCCATTTTAAGTATAAGTTAACAATTACGTATGGTGCATTCGATATAATATGTATTACAATCTCTATTTACATATTATTGCTTAGTATTATCAGGTTGTCCTACATTTTTCGTTACCTGCACTTGCCTACTGCATAAGCAATCATTTCATTTCTTTTTTTTTACTATTGTTTTTAGTTGTTCTTTTACATTACATAATGTAATTAACTGTGAGTTGAACAATCTCATTCAAGTTTTGATATAATCAATATAATATTTGTGTTTTTATGTTTTTGTTCACTTCATTTTTATTTTATTATACAACTTTTACAGTATTCGATTAAAAAAACATACATGGACTTTTATTATCTTAATGTTTAATCTTAAGGCCCCCATACACGGTCAAAATGTTTGCGCGTTAACATTTTGACCGTGTATGGGGCTTTCATCAGCAATACAAGAAATTGAAATGATTTAAACTGTCTTATGGTTACTTTAAACATTTTTTAACTCTGCTTTATTGCAGTCTTCATAAGTAACTACCTCTTAATAACTTTTGTTGTATCATTTGCTTCAAAAACATTCCTTTTTTTTTTGTTTAAATTACTTCTCCTTCATCACTAAATCTTTTTCAATGTCGTACTTATAATACCTTTACACATCTTCTAATGTCTTTGTTATGGCTCAAAGCAAACCATCATCATCGTTAGATTGCAACTTATGAAATACTTTTTTACTTCTGTCGAAGCGTAATAGTTTTGAAACGCTGTGTATGTAGTAGCTCCCCTACCCTAGAGCAGGTGCCGTCTTAACGCCAGGAGACTCGCCTTGCCGGGTCAGGGACTCTTGCGGCAAGTAAAGCATTCTCTACTTGGGTTCTTTTAACCTTACTCTCCTAACTCTTTAAGTTTATGTACTCTACACCGGCTATTTTTTTTATTTATTTTTTATTTTTTCATTGATACTACATAATCCTCAAAGAACCTCAAGGACTCTTTTTGTCCTATGTACATTTTAAACAAACTTCTTAAATTTCAACCTTTTAAAGATTTCCTTTAAAAAAAATTCTATGATTATTTTTTTTATATTAACAATTTATATCACGATTTTTTTTTTTTTAACCGGCTATATATATATATTTTTTTTTTTTATTAGAGTATTTCGTAAATTGACAAGGTTAAGAAAGGTAATCCTAGAAGTACCAGGGAGAAAGAAAAAAATCTTCCAAGATTACAAAAAACTGAAAGTAATGACCATATTAAATAATATCTTAATGAAAGAAAAAAAAAAAAAAATTTATGATTCAAAGTTTACATTAATACTTATAGGGTAAAAAGGAAGGTTAGTTTGTTTTTAATCTGCACATCATATAAAAATTGCAAATACTTTCGCAATATTTAATAAAGAAGAAGTTAACCAACAAGGTCATTACCTTCCAGAGTCTTTGTTGTGTATTTTTAGTTAAGCTTGTTTAGGTGTGGTATGGTTTCTTTATTAATCAGGATTAAAATATCAGGGCACTTCTTTAGATTGTTACTCCCTTCATAAACAAAACAGAAGGGAGTAACAATCTAAAGAAGGTGTAGGGAATGTTCTTCTTTAGACTGGGACTCACCTTATCAAAATACAAATGGGATATTCCTTTGTCCCAATGTACATTGGATTAAACATCCCTTTTTCTTGATAGTTATTTAGTCAAAATTATTTTTATTCTAAAACAACATAGGGGAGTAACAATCTAAAGAAGACACACAACAACAACATAACAATATATATATATATATATATATATATATATATATAAATAAATTTATAACTGCAAGGGGTGAATTGATACCTACAATTGATGTACATTAAATAAGTTATAATTTAATAGAGTCATAAAGAACGATGACTTATTCTATTTAATAAAAAAAAAAAAAAAAAAAAAGCTAACTGCTATGCAATTAAGTAAATTTATTTGGTTTTATTATTAGTCATGAAGATCAGAATTTACGTCGATATGAAATAATATTTATAAACAATAACATAATATAGAGTAACAATAACCTTTGCTAAGCAAGTGTTATTTGATAATAGTAACTACTTCGTACTATTAATTTTTTTTACATCGGTACTATATTAATTTTTATTTGACATTATAATATCTCTTATTACTTTGTTTCTTTTCATTTATTTCTATTATATAATGATAAGTAGTCATTTAATTTCTTCATCGATTATTATATTTGTTTACAAAACAACTCTTTATTTAGTTTTAAATGCTGATTTAAGCTTTTTTTTCTTCTTTGGTTAGTCATTTTTATAGTTTCAAATTTGTTAATTCTGCTGACGTTACGTCTAATCCTTTTGTAGAAGCTTCGAAATGTTTATTTTTTAAAAAACCATCTGATCTCTTATCTATTTTTTTATAGTAGGAAATCCTTGTCTATTTTTGTCAGTTGTTCGGAGGCCGTGGTATTATAATCGTATACGAGAAGAGAAAGTCTTATAAGATGCTGGCGGAACTAGAGGCGGACTGACGCGACAACTAGAGCGCGTCGTAGCCTTCTTTTTTAAATAAACCTTACACATCTAGCCGAAGAATGCAACCGGTCTGGCAATTATAAATATAATAGACAATATTTTTAATATTTTTTTTATTCCTAGTGTGGTAGATTGCAATATAACTAATAAACAGCCGACCTTTTTTTTACATAGGAATTATTTAAGTGATAAAACTTATTAACTTAAATTTCACACGAATTATTTTGTTTTTACTTTACTTAATTTTATGAAATACAACTTTTTAAATTTATTTTTAAAATAAAGAGATAATATAGATTAATTATAAATCCGGTGTTAAAAGGGAAGATAGGTTAAAATTTGGTTTTTTGAAGTGAAACTTCTTTGGCGGCGGTAGAGTGAATTTTTTCATAGAGTGAAATCGTGTGACTATAAGTTTGCGATTCGAGACTCGTCCAAGTGTAACATTTTTGTAGATTAATTGTATTATATCTATTTAAAGACCAGAAAATCAAAACAAACATTTATTTTTATTGGAATAAATGTGGTTGCCTTAGCGTAGCAAATTTTTTTTTTTCATTTAAATTGCCCATAGCCATTTCTTAATACTGAAATAATAAATTCGTCAAAAAATGAAAGAGAGCAATGCATTCTAGAACTTAAGTTTCACTTCTAATGCGTGAGAGCCTCACACATATTTTTTATTTATTTTCTATAATTAAAGGTTTAAGAACTTAAATTACTAAAATCCAATCCAGAACCTCGATAAATCCACTAAATTACACTGTTTTTATTATTATATTTTTATCAATAATGCAAATAAAATGTATCTGTTCTTTAACTATATCTTTTTATTTAGTTTATTATCACAATCTCTCTCTAAAACTAGTGCCATATACTGAAAGGCCGGTGACATTCTGTACAACAATGGTTTAGGCTTTTTTTTTCATCTTGTTTATTTTGTTGGCCAACCTTACTTCCTCTGTGAATGATGGGAAGGTTCCACTTTCCATTGTCGAGACAGGATTTCGGGAGTTACCAACCTAACAAAAATAAAATCCTCTTAAACATAATACATATAACAACGACAACAAAAGAACAACATTGAATTAACTCATTTACCCTTAAGTTCTTCCTCAACACTAGCGCAATCTAACGGCATTTTATTGAATCATGTTAATATATTAATTATATCACCGCACAATTCTATTTATAAAACCTGAAAAAACAAACATTATTTTTGCGTAATTCACATAAATGAGTAGTAATTCACGTAAATGTCAAAATTAATTAATACCTACTGAAAAAAAGCAACCATGACCTATATATAATTCTAGTCCAAGTCTATTTAGTATTTTCGCATAAATGTAATAACTAATATAGTGTGGTCATTGACTCAACTATTAATTATTTCTATAACATAGGGACACTTTACATTTTTTTATTTTTTTTTATTTTTTATATTTTTTTTTTTAGTGGGAATAACAATTAGTCCTTTCAATGATTTAAATGGCCTAAGCAGGGAATTTTTATTTAAATTTGAATTATCAATTAAAATTCTTTATCTTACAATGTTTATTGTTCTTTTTCCTGCTCAGGTACTTTTTAAAAATCTAAATTAAGTTATAAGCACATCAATTATTTAACCATTGACATTCCAATTATTTCAATTAAGCTTACCTAATCTATTTTTAGTCATAGCTTTATAAATAATTTTTCCAATCCGGAAATGGAAAAAAAAAAAAAAGATTAAAATGAAACTCATTAAAAAAAAACCGAAAACAATTCATTTACATAATTAATGAAAAGCGACTACATCGTGTTGAGTTTTAAAGATTATATTAATAGTTGGTTTAGCTTTTAAGTCGAATCTTTCTATAAAATATCGACCTTGTCTGTAATCTTTGTTTAATAATAGCTTCTGATTCTGTACGTAGTTCCTTTTTTTTTTAAAAAAAAAGAACTAAAACTTTATTGTTTTTGTTTGTTTTTTTTTGTTTATTACTCTTTTATTTCTATATATAATTTTTTGTAAGATTAAAAGTGTTTTGTGTCAGATTTAGTCTTTTGTGTTAGTAATATCCTAGACAATCGTATTTTTTTTTTCAAAATAGTTATTGCCTTGTGCTTAATGGTGATAAAATATAGATAAATGATAAAAATACACCTGTACATGTATATAATAATTGGACAGTAGCACCTCGCTCTTAGTTGTCAGTGCAATGCCTTAGATATATTCTTGTATTATTATTTACTTGAAATATATCTTACAGATGGTTTTATAAATTTTTATTAGTGACATGAATATCGATTATGATTATTTATTATGTTTTAAAGTAATCGTCAATTTTCAGTGATAGTGTTTTTTTTTCTATAGATTGATTTGTATTGATAATTTATCAATCCTACTGTGATATTAACCTTCAATAGATTAAAATATTTGTTGATAGTTGACTGTTATATTGTAAAGAATTTAAAGATAGCGGGGTTGAGTCAAAAGTGAAAAAGCAAAGTTTTTCATTTTCCGACCTTTCTGAAGATATATTTTCTTCTCCAAGGAAATAGATAATACAAGAGAAGATGGTAGTGACAGAATCTAAAGTATGTATAACACCATAGTGTATATCACATTGTAAATTTCTTATTTCTTTTCGACTTTATTTGCAGAGTTTGTAAAATTGAGCCCAAAATGTGTTTTTTAATTAAAAAAAAAAAAAAAAAAAAAAAAATGTATCTGTTTGTCATCTGTGCAGACGACAGAGTAGATTATACTACTGAACTAATTTTGATGAAATATGGCATACATATATTTAGACAAATATACCTATAGTTTTTACCCATGTGGTGTTATATTTTATACATTAATTGTATATTTATTTATTTATATTCTCACTCTGAACACGTCATTTTTTCTTTTTTCTTCTCTCGTTTGTTCTTTTGTTTTACTTCTCTTGTTTCTTCTCTCGTTTGTTCTTTTTGTTTTTCTTCTCTCGTTTGTTCTTTTTGTTTTTCTTCTCTTGTTTCTTCTCTCGTTTGTTCTTTTGTCTTTTCTCTTGTTTGTTCTTTCGTTTGTTCTTTTGTTTTTCTTTTCGTGTTTCTTCTCTCGTTTGTTCTTTTGTTTTTCTTCTCTCGTTTGTTCTTTTGTTTTTCTTCTCTCGTTTGTTCTTATGTTGTTTTTTTCTCTCGTTTGTTCTTTTTTTTCCTTCTCTTTTTTCTTTTCTCGTTTGTTTATCTTTACCTAGAAATTCTCCTGTACCATTTCATCTGTATATTATTATTTTTATAATGCGCAATAAAATAAGGATACGCTCGGTAGAAATATGTTAGACATAAACCTCTCTCATGTTTTATGCATAAAGTAAGAGAAAAATAAGGAAAATAAAACGAGAAAAAATCAAACTTATTATATTAAAATATAGTGCGTATATTTTACTATGTAATTATTTACATCAATAAAGATCAACGATAAAGTACAAGTTTATAATATTAAAAAATATATTCGTATATGGCGCCACTTTAAATTAAATTTGAAAAAAAATAATAATCTAGTAAAAACAAAAAAATAAAAACATGATCGGTATTTAAAAGCAGAATGAGGGTGTGGCTAATGAATCAAGATAAACTTAAGAACAACCTATTAAAACAAAACAAATTATTAACTTGTTTTTATAACTATAATTTGAACACTCTCATATTATTTACAACTTCAGTGGAGGAAAATAAAAATAAAAATAATTTAGTTAGATGCGGTTTCTTTTAAAAGTGTAATTCTTTAACGCATTTACATTCAGTTCGTGACCTTGTACTTCAAGTCTCAAGTTCGAAAAATCCAGTAAAATAACATGTGTAAACTTAATTTTAATTCTTATTTACTTTGTATTACATAATAATCATTTTTTTGAATGCAGTTATAGAAATTTGTAGGAAATAAAGTGAATTTTATATCATATAGGAGTAATTAAAAATGTGTTTATTCAGTTAATAAAATGAATGAAATATAATTAAATTATATGTAAAAACAGATGCTAATGGCTTTCATATTAGTATACCGTTAATTGTATAAAATATGTGTTTTTATATATATATATATATATATATATATATATATATATATATATATATATATATATATATATATATATATATATACATATATATATATATATATATGATGATGATCTCATCGATTAGATGAGTAAAGTGGCCGGATAACCCCCGTCCTGTAACAACCCTGGCAGTTGATCGGGACTAAAACCCAAAAGAAAAAAATATATATATATATATATACCAAAGATTTATTATCTGTGATATTTATTCTATTTGGCTCTAATTATCTGTTAATAACATCCGATTTAACTTATTTTTGACTGTCTGAATTAGAGCCAAGTTGGGAATTTGCTCTAGCTAACTTACTTATAAACTTTTTGTGATTTAAAAAGTTTAACTGTGATTTTCCTTTTACTATGTGCGATATTTCAACCAACTTTTTTCTTCCGAGATTGCCGAAGGTAACGGAAGCTATGTGATCGTTCTGAATCTGAAGAACAAATTTTTTTTATTTCTCCGATTTCAAAAATTCCAAGACAGAAATCTGTTTAGACTTCAGGGAACATTTTTGGTTCCGTGTCTGTCTGTCTGTATAAGTCGCTCAATTTTGCAAACCAACATATGTTAAAAACTACACGATGTCATAATTAACCCATTTTTGGTCCAATATAAGTTACAACTTTCTGCTCTCATTTGTTTTTCATCCACATGCGCACTAGCATACATTTATTTATACCTACTTATCTTTTGAGTTTTATGAAATTTGGATGGTTTATTAAAAGTAGCCCGCAGATAGTCCCAGATCAATTAGCCGTCTGCGCTTTTTAATTATTTCTACATTGATTCTTTAATTCATGTAAAACATCAAAAGAATTGGGACAGATTTAAAAAAATGGGAATTGGGTAAATTAAAAAAATAGGTTATACGAAACGAGGAAGTTATGTGCCACACTAATTGGCAGACTATTGCATTTTTCTAACTGCAATAGAATAAAAAATCTACTGTGACTACCAATGCTTTTTTTGTTCTATAAATAAACTATAAATGATACAGAAGTTTAATGTGAGTCTAAAATTAAACGGCGGTTCTCTCAGTGTTTATTTATATCATCTTTCTTGGACGCTTCCTCCTTGTTATTTTATTTCTATGTCAGTTGTGTTTTGGTTTTCGTTTCAACAGCATAACCTTCTCCGGAGTTCGTTGAAGCGTTCCTGTCACTTATTAATATTTGTCCAATTATTTACACGGAAGAAAAGCAATTAAAATAGTGTAACTCTAAGTTAATTTAGACTTAATAGACACTAGTAAGATCGAATCTAAATGTTATAGTGTTACCAAATGGAAATTTTTTTGACATAAAATATCTCATTCCATAATTTATCAGTTTTTCTTTTAAAGTTTATTAGCTAGTTAATTTTTTACTTCTGAATGCTTTCCATAAGAATTACAAACAATAATGTAAGTTTATTTTTATTGTTATTTATGATTTATTTCTATTGTAAGTCATTTTCTTTTACTTAGATTGTTTAAAGAATAATCTTCCTCGTTAATTGATTTTAGCCTTTCTATTTATCTTTAACTCGTAATTGATATGGTTTATGGTTTTTGTTTTTTAAGTCAAATACAACTTATCTTCTCATAAAAATAATATTGAAAAGAGGATTATTAAAGCCTCGTCCAGACTGGCGAACCAAACAGAGGAAACGAGCCGAGAATTTGCCTCTGCGCATGCCCAGTCTAAGATGCGCAGGCGTACTTTAAATTGGGCATGCGCAGAGACCAATGCTCGGCTCGTTTCCTCTGCGCATGCCCAGTCTAAGATGCGCAGGCGTACTTTAAATTGGGCATGTGCAGAGACCAATGCTCGGCTCGTTTCCTCTGCTCGGTTCGACAGTCTGGACAAAGCTTTATGATATAATTAAAAGAAATGTTTCTCAATCATCAGAATATGAATTAACTATCGTTGTTAAAAAATTATAATTGCTGCTTTCTAACGGATAATCATTTTCACTTTGAAACAATAGAGACCTGTAATTACAAACAATTATATTTTTTTTTTTTAAATAATCATTATATTATTTATAACATAACAAGTTGTAGTCAATTATTAACTAGACCAAAACATAATATGATAATTTATAATTATGAATCTTGTGGTTTTTATGTCTCATAATGATAAAAGAAAGATTTGAGTTATATCCTTTTGGATGAAATCTTTTTTTATCGCTTTTTTTTAATTACTGAGGACAATTGTGTTCATGTTATTTATAAATGATTATTACAGTTAATAACAATATACAAGGCGTTAAAGACAATTTAGATTCCAACAAACTTTCTGACTGATTTATCTTTTAATATTAGATTCCAACAAACTTTCTGACTGATTTATCTTTTAATATTAGATTCCAACAAACTTTCTGACTGATTTATCTTTTAATATTAGATTCCAACAAACTTTCTGACTGATTTATCATAAAGTATTAGATTTAAACAAACTTTGCCTGATTTATCTTTTAATATTAGATTCCAACAAACTTTCTGACTGATTTATCATAAAGTATTAGATTTAAACAAACTTTGCCTGATTTATCTTTTAATATTAGATTCCAACAAACTTTCTGACTGATTTATCTTTTAATATTAGATTCCAACAAACTTTCTGACTGATTTATCATAAAGTATTAGATTTAAACAAACTTTGCCTGATTTATCTTTTAATATTAGATTCCAACAAACTTTCTGACTGATTTATCATAAAGTATTAGATTTAAACAAACTTTGCCTGATTTATCTTTTAATATTAGATTCCAACAAACTTTCTGACTGATTTATCTTTTAATATTAGATTCCAACAAACTTTCTGACTGATTTATCATAAAGTATTAGATTTAAACAAACTTTGCCTGATTTATCTTTTAATATTAGATTCCAACAAACTTTCTGACTGATTTATCTTTTAGCAGTATATTCCAAAAAAAACACAGTTTACAATAGATAAGTCTATAAATCATACATTTTATGAAATCCTTGTAAAAGAATGGTACAAGGATTTAATATTTTTCGATATTTGGTTTCGAATGAAATATTATTTAATAGGTCATTACTTTTAATATTTAATGTATAGTATGCGTTTATTTTTATTTAAAAAATAAAAAATAATCAAAATCGTTTAGATTATCAACACGAATGTTACGGTCTTAGGTACTTCGGTTTTAGGTTCTTTAGATTGTTACTCCCCTATGATTTTTTTTCGAATATAAATGACTTTGACTATTAATAACTATTAAGACAAAGGGATGTTTAGTCCAATTTACTTTGGGACAAAGGAATATCACACTTCTTTTTTATAAGGGGAGTAACAGTCTAAAGAAGTCCCCGGCTTTAAATGATTTTTTTCTATAATAATGTGCTACTACGTTATGATGCTATTAAGTGAACAAACGGAGTCTATAGTAAAGCTTATAATATTCGTGTTTATAAGTATAAATCCTTGGGCTCGTATCAAGGTCTGCATAGATTGATTCCTTTCTCTAAAGTTTCTTTTGTAAAAATAAAATTATAATACTGGTACGAAAATAATGAGTAAAATCCCTCTAATAAAAGAGCAAAAGGGGACCTGCTTCTCATCACGTCCACTCGCAATTAAGAAACGCCTTCGATTCTCTGTAAATTATCAGAGGAAGAAAAAGGTTACTGTCCAATGAACTTGAAATCTGAAGGTAAACCCAGCGAGTATGATCTTTAAAATGCGAAACAAAATATCTACTATTAAACATCTTCAAATAAGCTTCAAAATAAGCTCTTCAAATTATGGGATCTCTTTTTTTACTCTGCATCAGTTACTCTATCGTTTTTCGAGATCAAGGAATTATTCGTGATTATATAAAACAAGATTTCCGGTCATTATTATGGGTAATTATAGAATTACGATTCTGTAAATGACAGGTTATCAAAACATTTTCCTTCGTTTGTTTCGTTTGTCGTTTAAAGGATTTATCTACTTCTTCGTAAACTTAATTATTATATGAGTGTTATAGCAACATGTGAAGAAAGCATTCAAACGTTGCATTTTATCTTGCAGCCGTAACTATGTCTTTATAGAAATACCTGTTTCCTTTTTAAATTAATAGTTAGAACGTAAAAGTGTCATTACTATTACTAATAGCAATATTAAATTCAAAATTAACTGCGCCCCATCAATATATATGCACCTTTTTCTGTGTTGATTCGTCATCCTTAAGGACTTTTTTGGAAAATCTTGTTCATTTCCTGTCTCCCTAACCTGAATAGCAATATTAATAATCAGTAGTTTTTTTTTATATAACATAAAGATACTCAATAAAGGAAGTTAGAGGTGACCTCTAACCACCTCAAACCACCTCTAACTTTTAGGGAAGTACCAAAATAAAAATTAATATACTTTTAAAAACTAGAATGTAAAGAAGTTATATCTAGTAAAAGTTATTTATAAACTTACTCGTTCAAAAATGTACTCGTAAAACGTTCGGTAAATGATTTTCCTTCATTATACAGGGTGTCCCACATAAGGTGCAACACAGAAAAACCTGATGTTCTACATCACATTTCTGACAAAAAATGTTATATAACATAATGGTTGATCGGACCTTCGTTTTCGAGATATATCGATTTTTCAATTATCTCATTTTCTGGTTACTTTTTCCCATTAAAAACGTTATAGCGTAAAATCTAAAAAAGATATAAAGACGGGGTTTTCACCATTCAAAAGGTGAGGACATTTGCTTAAGAAATGTTATGCTGCTTGCCCATAATACCCTTATTAAATTAATTTTATATACTTCTAAATACAATGTTTTGGTTAATAAGAAATTTGTGGTCAACCTTCTTGGTAGCATAACTTTTTAATTTGTATAGTAAATGAATAAATTTGACCTCATGTAAAACTGGCCCGTTTAATAAGCTTTAAAATGATATAACTTGTTAATAAGTTTGCTTCAAATTTTCAAACTTATTTGGATGAAAATGAGGTAATAAATGACAAGTTTATCAGTTTCCATGACTTTAAATGACCCTAAGACTTGGTGAAAAAATAGAAAGGGTAACAATCAATAAAAAAATATCACTCCTTGTATTAACAAAATGAAGAATTGAATATTATTGTATAGAAAAGTGTACATAATTGTTTACAAAAACTCAAAGTAGCCCCCCCCCCCCCATCTCCCCCCGTTGCTGTAAATGGATCTTCTGCAGCGGCGAACAATGGAATGACAACAATTACCCAAGACGGTAGATCGGTCGGGATGGGGTTGTGAATTTGCCACCTCGTTCCCACCAAGGTCCTCTCTTGTGTTCAGCAATTGGCTGTACACTTCAATTTTCACCTCTCTTTACAGGTAGTAGTCTAATGGAGTGAGATCGGGTGAACGAGGTGGCAAATTCACAACCCCATCCCGACCGATCTACCGTCTTGGGTAATCCACAAATTTCTTATTAACCAAAACATTGTATTTAGAAGTATATAAAATTAATTTAATAAGGGTATTATGGGCAAGCAGCATAACATTTCTTAAGCAAATTTCCTCACCTTTGAATGGTGAAAACCCCGCCTTTATATCTTTTTTAGATTTTACGCTATAACGTTTTTAATGGGAAAAAGTAACCAGAAAATGAGATAATTGAAAAATCGATATTTCTCGAAAACGAAGGTCGATCAACTATTATGTTATATAACATTTTTTGTCAGAAACGTGATGTAGAACATCAGGTTTTTCTGTGTTACACCTTATGTGGGACACCCTGTATATATGATAAATAACACAATTAATAGTACATTACGCGTCTAGTGCGGAAAGTAGTATTTTGCATGCGAGTGTGGAGTTTGCACTTGAGCGATAGCGACGGTAGAAAAACCACACGAGCTAAGCAAAGTGCAGTTTTCACACGAGTTAAGTACCGTACTTAATCTACGATTGTTGGATTTTAATAATAAATTCAGAAAAAAAACAGTTACTTTAATTAAACAAACAATAAATTAGTTTTTTTTTTAATGTAAACAAACACGCTAATCATGGTGAAGATTTCTTCTTTTTTACCGCTCTAGTGCGCAAATAAAAAAGAATTATGAAACGCGCATGTGCAATTAATACCAACTACGAAAAGAATAACTTTCTACGTATTTAAACAGAGATACAATGTTTATATTTCGTATCAATCGTAGATAAAACAAGTATTTCTAGGTAGCAGGAGTGAATACATGAACGTGTGTTGCTATCTTTCGTATATTTCCGGCGTTGGTTTCGATTTCCTGCTATACTGTTCTTCTCTTTGCACGTTGAATTTGCTCGCTAACTCCCTCCTGAGAGTTTTTATTATATTGGATTGTTAGAGGTCTTGCCATGTCGTTTTCATGCTCGCAATGATTCCAATTACAGTTGAAGGAGATTGTGACAGGTTTTTAGCCACACCTGTAACCTGCTATTAGATTTAATTTGTATTAGAACCTTCACTACTAGATGTACACTTCTTTTTTTGTCGGACAATAGTCACATTAAGACAAATAATGACGAATTCAAGCTACAATTATACACACTAACAATATTCATTTCAGTAATTAAGACACCTCTGTGATAAGGAAAGTCTAAAAAACTAATAAATAATATATCTTGTGTATCCTGTCAACATTATGACAATGTTTTCATCATATACAGCCTTATATTATAAGTTTACCTTTTATATTTTATACCATATTTGGTCATTTTGTGCAATTAGTACTTTTTATGTATTAATACATCCTGTTCACATTCATTCCTTGATATCCTTTCATCAATCTCGCGATATCCTTTCATCAATCTCGTGATATCCTTTCATCAATCTCGTGATATCTTTTCATCATTTTCGTGATATCCTTTCATCAATCTCGTGATATCTTTTCATCATTTTCGTGATATCCTTTTATCAATCTCGTGATTTCTTTTCATCATTTTCGTGATATCTTTTCATCAATCTCGTGATATCTTTTCATCAACCTTGTTCATCTCCTCCCTATCCTTCCTCGTTATCCTTTTGTTAATATGCTTTAATCACTGTTTTAAAGATTGTCTTAAATTATCAACGCCAAACGCTCGTGTTTTCTTGATAAATTTTTTAACTATATGCTTTCCTCTACGAATCTTTACCCTAATCACGCACGTTTCCAGTATCCTCGGACTTTATCGAATTTATTCCTACTATAGAATATGTATCTTAATGATACCTTTTTGCGCTTTGTGTTTTAAGATTAACCATCATGATCAAAATTTAGTTTTTACACTAGATGCACATGCTCCACGTGCACAAATAGCATATTTTCACGAACTTTCATTTTGAAGTAGACTTTTGCAGAGCAGTAGGTACAACAAAATTTTAGGTATTAAACAAAAATGTAGGTATTATTAATCATACAGCTTTTTGCATTCAAAATATTTGAAATACAGTTCGAAAAATTTGATTTTGAGGTATAGGTACAAATAATATGATTAATAAACGGTAATTTAAGGATTACTTGAAACTTAATTATGATTACTTTTTTGATTTAACTCATGCGCAAAACAGTAACAGGATCTTCATTAATGTTTTGTTTTATCCAATTTGAATTTACGTAATAGTTTTTACAGCTATTTTTAATTTATTGACATAAAGCCACACCCTAAAATACTCAAGATAATTCTCTTTCTGCTCTACCCTATTCTATCTTGACTTTTTGACCCTAGGATGAATATAGTTAGTTGCTTAATGCTTTTTACATGAGGAATTTATGGTTTTATTAGAAATTGGAATTCAACTTATTCTCTTCCGTGTTTATATAATGTTTAAATAACTCAATAGTAATTTACTGATGCAATAACATTCATATGTTGTAGCACATTTTATTACTTCTGTTTTTTTTAACGCAATATATTATGTTATAATATATTTATTTATACTTGCTTGAATAATTATGAATGAATTAATTTAACTAGTTAATTCTATTCTATTTGTTTTTTCTTTCTAGTTACCATAATTTTTAAACTTTTATTTTCTATCAGAGTATTTATTACAAAAATATTCATAAAAAGTAATCCATACATGAATTAGTTATTATGAATTTGATAAAAGAGAAATAAATCAAGTGAGGTTAGGAGATAATGGAAGATAAAGTTTGTTATTTTGAATAATGTGACCACATGAATATATTAATAATTATAAATATAACAGATTTAAATTAATTAAAATAATATAGATTTATATTATGCTAATATATTATGAACCTATCAGAATACATTTATATGTACTGTTAAATACAGAAAATACATAAAATATAGTAATGTACTCCGATAGTGGTATTATACATGGAGAATAGATCCGCGTTTCGATTCCCAACGAAGGGAGTATTTTTATATAAAGATCTTACAATATCCATTATATTTGTAAGTAAGTAAATATAATTTTATATTTAACAATATTATGAATCAGAAAAACTATGGTTGAAGTATTCGTATTATAACTAGAATAAATAATTACATTTTTGTTATAACGTAATGTGGAGAGGGAGTTATTTTTTTAAATTTTTATTTATATATTTATTATTATTATTTATTTATTATATTATTTATAATTATATCTTATTTAAATGCTAGAACATTTTTTTGTGTAATAATTTTAATATTTTGTTTTTAAACCAATTGTTAAATAATTATATTCTTAAAGATGCTATATTTATGAGGATGTTAATTTTTTGTAAACAAAGAAAAATATTGTTATTTATAAATGATTACCAATATATTGTTAATAAATTAATTTTAATGGCGGAAATGAAGATTGAAGAAATTAAAGAAGATTTGGGGGAAAAAAATGTAAACAAAGACATGAGAATCAGAAGTTAACCTTTTGTGAACACTTCTGATGTCATTTGGTTATTATTTTTGTTATCTACAGGTTTGCAGTATTGATAGGCCATCAGACAGAGATGGGAAGGCTACGGGGAGCGGATTGAGAACGCACGGTGGTGAAAAACGTCGGGATCTTAAACAAGTGCTTTATTTCCGAACACGTCGGATCGCAGGGCGCTTTAGATATAAAATCGATTTGGGTGTCATATATATCGATTATTTGGATTACCTAGTCAGATTTTTTTAATTTGTGATAGACATTATTGTTTTAAAAAAAAGTGTTTAAAATCACAAAAAAATTATATAAAAAAAAAAAACATTAAAAATAATCTCATCTAGTATTTTTTTTAATTCTTGTATTTGTGTTTAATAAGTGGAAGTATATAATTAGCAGCAAACATGCCTAAGCTCAGCAAATCTCTTTCAAAACTCGCCAAATACCTCAAAAACAAGACAAAGGTTTGTTCATATACCTTATATAAATATCACTTTTATCCTTTATATTTTAAATTAAAAAAAAGTTTGATAATACGAAAAAAAAATTAATATAGTTTATTTGTTTTATCTGTTCTACAAATAAAATTTGGATCAAAGATGCTTTTTAAGCTTTCACGCTGAAAATACAGGAGACAAAACCTTTTCCTGATGTAAAAAGAAACAACAATTTTTTTAATAAATACGTGTTCTCATTAATCTAGTTCAATTGAACGATTACAGCTTACAGCTGATCAACAAAAGTTGAATGAAGGCTTTAGTGAGAACCTTAGATTCAATAGAGTTGATCATCTTTTTAATTAAATGGAGAAACGTTTGGTCCAGTCAAACTTTATCTATCACGTGATGAGTCATCTGCCATTTACTGACAAATTTCAATTTGTCTCTAAAGCCGTGTCCAGACTGCCGAAGCGAACAGAGGAAATGAGGAGCCGAGTATTGGTCACTGCGCATCCCCAGTATAAAGTGCGCCTGCGCTTCCCAGACTGGGCATGCGCAGAGACTAATGCTCGGCATGTTGCCTCTGTTCGGTTTGGCAGTCTGCACACGGCTTAAGCGTCTGAACTTCTGTTAACTATCAAATTATTACGTTGTGCATGTGATCTGTTGTTTTAGATATAAAGTTGTTGAAAAAAACTAAAACTGTTGATCAGTTTCTATTGAATTGTGTGAAAAAAAATAAATAACAAGATTCAAGTTATATAATTTTTGTTGATCAACTATAATCGCGGTCAATTGAATATGATTCGTGAGAACACATCTTTATTTTATTCTCAAATTCATTGTTTGAATTAACAATTAAGAAATTTTCACCACAATCCAGGGCCAGCTAACATCCTAAGATATTGAATCCTTCCTTGCAATCTAGGGCAACTTACATCCTAAGGTATTGAATCCTTCCTTTCAATCTAGGGTAACTATAAAATCCTAAGGTTTTGAATCCTTCCTTGCAATCTAGTGCAGCTTACATCCTAAGGTATTGAATCATTCCCTGCAATCTAGGGCAACTAACATCCTAAGGTTTGAATCCTTCCTTGCAATCTAGGGCAGCTTACATCCTAAGGTATTGGAATCCTTCCTTGCAATCTAGGGCAGCTAACATCCTAAGGTATCCTTGAATCCTTCCTTGTTCTGAAGGTTAACTTATAAACGTTTTTGAAAAATAATATTAGCTCATGGTGAAAGTAGTTAACTGTATGATTTTAAATCCTTATTATCCTTTCACCCTCTCATGCCCTAAGGTTGAAGAAAGTTACTGTCTCTAAAAGCATTTTGATCAGTTATGAATCGACTTTCAGCATTTAACGTTTGAGTAGTAAGTACTGTGCGGTTAAATATAACACACTCTTCCCGCAGTAAACAGTTAAAGTTCGCGTACATAGTCTCGCAATTGTGCAGCCTTCTGCTTCCGTTACTGCTAATATCATACCTTAAATACAAAAAGGAAAATCCTAACCACATGCAGAACTACAATATTTACATTAAGGTGGACAAATAGGTATACATTAATTTCGCTAATTTTCCGTAAAAAGTATTTTTTTGTAAATATATTCATTCGACTTTCTTCTCGTATGTACTGTCTATAATGTTTTCAATTTTTAATCAAATTGAATTATTGTTATATCTCAAATATTCTTTTTTTCTGGTGTCTTTTTTAAAATTTAAATTTAAAATAATTATACATATATAAATAGATGTGGTGAATTCCCCCCGGAAATTTATAGGAATGAAGAATTCTTAATCCATAATGTTTTTTTTTCCAGTTTTACTTTGTAGCATACATTTTTTAATGTATTAAACTTTTAATATTTAATATGTATTAATAAAACAATAGTAATGTTTTAATTAATTAATACATTCTATTCTTCGTATTTCTATCATGAATAAACCACTGAATAAATTTCATAAAAATAAATGAATTATTACAAAACCAAAAAATATTAACTCATATTTTATCATTATGCTAATGTTTTTATTATAGTAATAGACCTACAAAAGAAAAGAAAAATTAATTGAATAAATAATTAATTTATTCAATTGTTTATTTGATCGTTTATCATTTTTTGTCAGAAGAAAAATTAATCATTATTTAAATTTTATTTATTGAACACTTGTTTGCATTGTCTACAATAAACAATATCGGTCTCAATTATCGTAATTCAATAAAAAAATTTTTTAAAAAAAATCCATTCTTTCCCTTTATAGTTAGTTAACTGATTAAGCTGTAAACATGTTCAAATCTACCTCATTTTTATTTAAAAAGAGAGTTAAATTATAAATATGATTCTATTAACGTTAAATTTCACTTTATTTTAAACAAATTGTTTGCAGAAACATCTATAATTCTTCTTTCTCTTTAATATATATATACATCTGTATTCGCTCTATTGCATTCTTTATAAGCAATGTAATAGGTGTATACATACAAGTACAGGTATAATTCTTCTTTCTCTTTAATATATACATCTGCATTCGCTCTATTGCATTCTTTATAAGCAATGTAATAGGTGTATACATATAAGTAAGGTGTATGGGAATAGGTTCAAATGATAAGGACAGAAAATATAAATTTATAGTTTTTAAATGTAAGCTTTTGCTGTCCGAGTCTAATAAGATAGATCTTTTGGAGAAGACTGCATCTGAAATTGTATGACTTCAGACTTTTCGAACCTATTGAATTGATAATTTTGAAGGGCGTTGCTCATGATGGAGAGTCATTGACAATATAATAGTTCTTATTCTGAGCAATTCTCTTTGGAATGGACGATGGAGGGGATCATTCTCAAGGGTGTTGCTCATAATGGAAGTCATTGCCAATGTAATAGTTCCTATTCTGAGCAATTCTCTTTGGAATCGATCATGGATTGGATCATTCTCAAGGGCGTTGCTCATAATGGAAGTCATTGCCAATGTAATAGTTCCTATTCTGAGCAATTCTCTTTGGAATGGATGATGAATGGGATCATTCTCAAGGGTGTTGCTCAAGATGGGAGTCATTGCCAATATTGTAGCTCCTATTCTGAGCAATTACCTTTGGAATGGATGGGATCATTCTCAATGGCGTTGCTCATGATAGGAGTTATTGCCAATATAATAGCTCCTATTCTGAGCAATTCTCTTAAGAATGCATTCCTTTAATAGGCTCAATTTAATTAAACTCAAATTTGGCCACTGTAGGGACCATTCTTAAGTGTGCTGCTCATAATGGGAGTCATCACTAATATAATAGCTCCTATTGTGAGCAACTCTCTGAGAGAATAGATATTTGAAGTTGGCTCAAATCATCCCAATTCTACAAACTCAAATGCAGCTTCTTTAGTGACCATCCCGAAGGGAGTTGCGCATGATTCGAGTAATGACTTATTCTCTTACGAATACTGAGGACGCAGTCTACTCCGAAACCTCTACACTTATTATTTCATTATTTGATAGACTAATTTATCATTATTTTTTGTCGTAAACTAAACGCTTTCGATCTTTAATTTTTTTATTTTCTTTTTCGAATTGACACAATTCAATATTTTGAAACATCTACATTTTTTTTTTTTTTAAGAAACTTAATAATATATATGTATAAGTTATAGACACAGCTTAATTATTTACAGCAGTATTATAATAATTACTATTTTCATTTACTTACAAAAATTATCGAACAATTCTTGTTTATTAAAAATATATGTACACATTTTATTATTTAAGCTATAAAAGGAAGAATATGTATGATTAATGTTCGACAGTCATAAATATTAGCAATAATCTTCAATATTTTATTACTTTTTTTTCTTAAATAGTATCTCACTAACATCGTGTTAAAAGCCTTGTGTATAATGTTTTATTACTGTCTACACAGTAGCAAACATTTTATATTATTACTATTTTTATTATACCTTAAAATCTTATCAACTTGACCTTGTTAGGAATCTCCTTGAAAAATTGGTAATTATAGGTTATAAATATATATATTATAATTTAATATTCATCTTAGTTAAGTTATAGGTTATTAATATATATATATACATATTATAATTTAATTATTTTCGTCTGAGATATTAAGTTTAATTTTGCTTAGAATTTAGTCCGTGTATAAATCAGTTTGGTTTAAGGGTAATTTTTGTTTGGAGAGGATGTTATTTTGCATTGAGGATTGTATGGAGAAGGAATATAATAGGAATTGGATGGTACGAAGGCCGCAGAGGAAGGTAACTGACAGGTTAGTTTTAACTCACCTATAATACCTGTTGCACATCCCTCACCGGGCTCAGTCGCCTTTCAACTGCTTAATCCTGAATCTTCGCCATTTATTTTTCAGTTTAAACCTCGGTTATAGAGTTCTGAAAAACGCCTTTATCATTTCTGAATTATTATTTTTATTAGAAATCGAAAATATTATTTATTTACTATTATTTTTAGCCATAGAATTACTTACTTTATTGTAATTTACAAGCATTTTTAAGGTACATAAAATAAACTTAACTATTTGATCTATAATTATAAATTAAGTTTTCAAAATTGAAAAGAAAAATTACAGTGAAATTGTGTTACCTGAGTTAAATGTATTGAAGACTTACGTAAATTTATCCGCTGTGAGTATTATAATGTTTGTTTTATTTTAATCCAGTTATACCTTCAATCCTTTTGTAATAAATAATGTTTATTTTTAATCGTATTTAAATATATACTGACTACACAAATATATATATATATATATATATATATATATATATATATATATATATATATATATATATATATATATATATATATTTCTTAAATATTAAAAGTTTAATACTTATTTTCTACTGTGCAATCGATCGTGTGATCCAAATTCATGTTCACTGTTTAAGGTTATTTAGCCTAACATATTTTCCTTATATTTTATAATAAAAATATATATGGTTCACTCCAAAAGTGAATTAAGAGTGAAAACGCCGTTAAGTTTGTCTTATTATATTTCGACGACTGTTTCTTTATTTATTTATATTACATACATTACTTTGATTCAAAGAATCAGCAGAAGAAAACAATTTTTTTGTACAAAGTAATTATGTTTACAATCATTAGTGTAATATGTACCTAAATAAATATACAATCTAGTAGTGTCCCAGTGACTATGACGACGCCTTACTTCGAAATGATTTGTTATAGGTACATTTAATTATTATTAAACGTTAAATGAAAATTTATCATAAAAAAATAACTTCTCCTCGCCAGGAAATCGAACCCGGGCTCTCTCCGTCCGTGTTTAGCGCTATTTTCTCATGAACTAAATTTTTCCCGCAAAAACAGCTTATATTGTTAGATTCGAATTTAAATGGACTACATTTTAGAATTTTTTAATCAAAATCATTCGGAACCGTTTTCGAGAAATAATTGTTTTCACGTTTTTTCAGAGTTTTTGAGGGGGGGGGGGGGGAGTAGTGCCTCCAAATTTGATGCTAAAATTCATTTCTCGATTTCGCCTGAGGGACATTTTTTTCTGCCAAATTTCGTCAAAATCGGCCCAGTAGTTTAGGCTCCACGCTTCTCACAGACGACAGACCGACATCTGGACTCAGGGGACTTCAAAACGCGTATATCCATCAAAATCGAATTTTCGAGCCATCAAAATACTTTCTCTTTGTATGAGAAAGTAGAAATGAGTAATCATATGATTTATTTGTTTAGTTTTTAAAATCAGCTGTTATCATTTTGTTTGCATTCCAAAAAGATTATATTTTATTAGCTCTGTTATAATCCGGTTACATTTATGTTTTTAGGTTTTATTTTTAAAAATTTATTATTATTTACATTTTACTGTTTTTATTATATAATTTACATTATTATTATTTTTTTATTATTTTTTTTTTTTTAAGGGTATCACGTGCATAATGAAATTATATTTCATTCGGTACTTTGTATTACAAAATATTATCTAAGGCTAAGTTTTGATGTGAAACAGAAATTTAATTTTTTTTTAATAGTTTGTAAATCGTAGGTTTTATATACTGTAAAAAAACTTCCTTTCAAAACGTATTTAACAAAGTCCTTGAAGATTTATTTAAACGTGCATGTATAATAATACAGTCTTTAAAATAAAAACTTTTTTTTTTAATGAAGTAATATATAGATCGAGAAATTTCACACTTAATATATATCTTAAGAAAGAATTAATTTAATAAGGATATTGGATAGGTTTAATGAGAAAAGGAAAACAGTTTAATGTGCTTTAGAATGATACAAAAGGTAAACAATCCTTTATATATGTATTAAGGTTTTATTCACATCTGTTATTTCATTCATTAATTCTTATCTCTTGCCGCTACTAAGGATTGAAAATGTGACCTCGAGTTTGCTGAAAAGAAACAATGCTTAAAGATTACAACAGCTACTTTAACTTTGTAATAAAGCGGAATTAGTTTCTCATGTTACTCCACTTACATGTAAAGGTTTCTTAACCTTATTATTTACCCTTAAGTCATTGCGGTGAGAGTACTTGCTTTACTGCAAATGTTACTACTCCCTACTGCAATTTAAAACCAAGTAATCTTCCGCCTTATTCTGTTGACTTCGCACAGTGTACACCTATTTGCATAACTCTAATAACTTAAAACTCTCTAGTTTAGAAGAGTTACAACATCTCTTATCTCTGTTTAGATTCTACAATAAGGATGTAAATAGTACCCTTATCATCTTAATATGAAAAGTAACTTGTTCTGTACGTAAATTCAATAATTATTCTACGTCTTTATTACAATTATTGCAACTTATTCGAATTGTTTTGTAAAATCGAAACAAAAAAAAATAATAAGTTAAATCATTTATATAAATAATTTCAAGATAAAAAGAACTTATTATATACTACGTTTTTAAATTTTCTGTTGAATCGTATGCAATGTTGGTAATATAATTGTTATTGTTAGATAATATATAATGTTAGTGAAAAAAAAAAATGGTCCGAATTTATTTACTTCACATAAATGACAACCATCCAGAGAGCTAATCTTAAACCTATAAAAGGATAAATCTTTGTACAACGGATCTCCCCAACACCAAATCTAAACCGTGCCATCAATATATTTGAAATAATATAATCGATATTTCCTGTTTTGCTGTCATTCAATGTTTATTTATCAAAAATTTGAGACCCGTCAAAATGAAGATTGCGTAAATATTGGATATGGCAAAACAAATAAAATAACTTGCGGATTTTTTCCGAACTAACTTTCCGTACAGCAAAATTTGCTGAAAACCAATTAAATTCTGCTGAAAGATGGCTAAAAGTATTAAAATAATGCATTGTCATTGTGTTCTGAGCTATGCTAAAAGTTTCAAATGTCTAGCTATTCGGGAAGTTAGTTAGAAATCGATTGCCAGATTTGTACCGGACAAACAAACAAACAAGAATGCAAGCTAATAAAAACGTAGTAATAAACAATTTAGTGAAGGTTGATAAGAAAAGAAAACACTTTTACTTGTTCAATAATTTTAATGTCAAACCATAAATATATTTTGACTTACATACCGGTTTCGACTTATTCAGTCATCATCAGTGTAATCTCAAACCATGTGGATGAGATTACACTGATGATGACTGAATAAGTCGAAACCGGTATGTAAGTCAAAATATATTTATGGTTTGACATTAAAATTATTGAACAAGTAAAAGTGTTTTCTTTTCTTATCAACCTTCACTATGAGTAAATACCATAAAATCTCAATCAATACTACTAACTTAATAAACAATTTGTGCTGAATTACTTTCGAGAAGTATTGTTTGATTTTGATATGCCAATATATCTAAATCAAGACCTAAGTGATTATAAGTTATTTTTAAATACATATTATATTTTGATACATAGAGTAGTTCTAATACAAATTAGGTTAATCAATGATCATTTTGTTTTAGTATAGATAGGTTACTTAAGGGTATTAGGTTAGAAACATCGTAACAGGTTAGGAAAATTATAGGTTATAATTTTCACATGGTTTAGATTTTAGATAGTCGAATAGGGAAATTATAAACTTTTTAAGGTTATAATTTCCACATGGTTTGAATAGTCGATAAAACTAATATTAAAATATAAAATCATCTTAAGTCTACAATTTTGTATTTATATAAAACATTTTATTATATTTATACTCGTATACCTACCACCGTAAAGGTATCAATAATATCCGATATCCGGTTGTGAATGTCAATTATAAGTTTTATACAGCTGATGATTTGTGACACTACCCGTGTCATCCAATGCAATATTAAATTTTAAGAGCTCTTTAGCAGGCCTAAGCCCTCCACGGGCTCATTACCCCTCATTATTATTATTATTATTATAACAACAATTATTATGTTTTTTATTATTTTACTTCAAGTTATTTCGTAATATCTTTTATCTAAAATTGTTCTTAATGATTCGTCCGTAATTTGTCTCTATTTCTTTAAACTAATTCATTTTTATAGAAGAAGAATAATATTCTTATATTTATTATTTTAAATCAATTTTTATTTTTTTATATAAATTAAAGAATATTTCCCATAATAATATCTAATGAAAAACAGTGTTTTCTACGTGAACTATAATTTCAAAGGAGTCTCTTTTTTCCTTCTGTCGAAATAACTAGTTTCTTGTTTCAAACGAGCATTTTAAGTAATAAAAAGAAATAGGACAGGGTCTTTTATTAGAATGTTTGAAGATAACTGGTCAACACTGTCTCTCTGGGTATAGTTATCTTATTGAAAATCACAGCTCCTTGTCAAATTGTTATTAAACGATTTTTTATTATTTAATTGACTGTTTCAAGACCGGAAGCTGCTTCAGTGTTGCCTTTAAGAGAACAATAAAATAAAAAGTCAGTTAGTTTGTTGTTTTTTTCGCGTTCTTTGTTTAACAATAGTGTGAATTACTCTTCACTTTTCCGACAGTATTTTCTTTGCTTTTGTTGCTGTTATCATCGAAGGTATACACTACCGCCTATTTATAAAAATGTTAAGGTTAAAAATGGAATTTATTAAGGTAAAACAATTATTTAAAGGAATTCATTATTAAAATAATGGACTTACAAAAATAAATTTAAATACTTAAAACTATTTGAAAGTGATGAAGAACATTTTATATTCTTATACGTGTATTGTATATATATGCGAGCATTTATTATTGTACTTTAAGTACTGTAGGACCTCGATTACCCGTTAAACACGGCACCAGATCCTTGACGGATAATAAATATAAAATTAATAAACGTACGATATATATGTATATTATATAATTGATTTTAATGTAGCTAATTATTTTATTTCATAAGGTACTACTTATCTACTATTTATGTTGTATATTATTATGAAAAAAAATTTCAACTTCATATTTTTTTCATACAATGCCAAATATATAAAATAACATTTGATATTTATAATTCCAAGCATTGTGATCTTAAAACATTACTTCATGTACATTTTCTATCTAATTGTAATATAAATCATCATAAAAGAAAAAGTATATTTATGTTGTTTTTTAGGATAAATAGATTGAATATTTTTATTTTGGTTTAGTATCAGCGTAATCACTGTATAAACGTTATGCTTTATGTGTGATGACTATTAGAGTGTAGATGTGCATGAAATTATCAATGTGTACAATTTTAGACTTGTTTCTCTTGATTTTATTTTTCTTTTAAGTATATATATTTTTTTAAAGTTAAGATTTTTCCTTTTTTTTTTTATTTTATTTTATTTTTATTTTTTTATTTTTTTTTTTTAAATAAAAGTTGTATTAATAAATAATATTTTGTTGCTGAAGTATTATTTACAAATATATATAACTCTCATTTCTTATCTTTTAAAATAAATGTAACCATTAATAAAAGGCAAGATCTTAACTTTGAATCTGTATCATTAAAATGTTGGTTTAGTGATGTTGGAAGTATAATATTTTTATAATGCAATTCCACGGCTTATTCTACTTTTCCAAGGAAAAAAGTTCTATTTTAAGTGGATTTAAAATATTGTAATTATTGTACACCACTAAACACCTTTAAATATATATTTAGTTTTTTAGTTATTGCTTATTTATTGTTGAGAAACTAATTTGAATTTTGTTTCCATAGGTGTTGTCTATGAGCGGAGAGCTAAGACGGGCCCTGTATGCGAACAGCGCTCCGTCCTTAGATCTAGAGCCTTTCCTTCCTGATCTTGTAGGAAATACAGAAATACTCACAGAGGAACATAGGAAAAGTCTCTGCAGGCATCTACCCGCCAGAGCCGAAGGTATTTTACAGATTCAGTAACTTTGTTTGTAATTAGCCTTTTGAATTTGTCATATAGTGGTTTCCTCGCCTTAGAAACTTAAGTAAAATCAAATAATGCTGATATGATGACAGCTAATGAAGGAAGGTTGCTAAAATTGTATCGCAGAATAATTTACTCCTCTCCTTGGAATTATAGAATAGTATTGGGGCAAGTTTCATAAGTTCTTAACTTTCCAAGTTAGAACCTCCTTGACAAAGTAAATATTTTATACTGAAAGTAGAAAGATGTAGTCCAGGAGATAGCGTGCAAAAAATTATCTGGCTAACATCAAGCTAGAATTTTGTGTAAAGTAAATCTTTTGATGCCATTTTAAGAATATGTGGTCGGCTAAGTTCGTCTGCCGAATATAGCTTGGTAATAGGCATTTGAAAAAAACAAACCGGTGGAGAGCGGCCATGTCTCGCTCTTTTTGGTGGACAATATGATTTTCATGATCCTGAGTACGAACTTAGTTAGTTGACCAATAATCAAGTTGGTAGTTAGTTACTTAATAAGTGACCTCTTTGATTTGGAGTAATATTTGACTAACTAACCTATTAAGTGAAAAACTACCATTAACTTGAGTTTTTTTCTACTAACTAAGTTTGTACTCATGATCATGAAAACCACATTGTCCACTAACAAGGGCAGGGACATGGCTGCTCTCCACCTATTTTTTTTTTTTCAAATGCCTATTACCAAGCTATGTCCTGCAGACGAACTTAGCCGACCACATATTCTTAAAATACACCAAATGATTTACTTATTCACAAAATTCTAGCTTGATGTTAATCAGACACTTTTTTGCATGCTATCTCCTGTACTAATGGTTATTTATGTTTTGAGGTCTTCTAAATTTAAATAAAATTTAAAATTATATTTTAAACTTGAATGGCTTTCCAACTGTAAATTATCTTACTTGAATACAAGCATATCATTAAGAAATAAATTATTTGACTTTTGGTATATTAACATTATTGCCTATTATAGTCATTATATAATGATTATAGAGGTTTAAAATATTAACAGTGATAAAAATGGATCTAATCTTTAAAATAAGGAAGAGAAAGGAGTTACCACCTAGTATAAGGTGTTTTGTAAGAGGTAGAGGTGTCAAAACAAAAGTAATTCTGTCTTGACGTTCACCTGACAATATTCAGGATATGATGTCAACTTTAACCTCATAATACCCGGCTTGCATTGCATTCTAATATAATTTTTTTGTTTATATGAACATTATATACATTTTTTTCTATAAGAACAAGTTTATTGGACTTTTTTTAATAAAAAAATCATCATGCACCTAACAAGCTTATGTAATAAGTTTCAACATGAGAAATTACTAAGTATAAGAGATTTTATAGATAATATAATTTGAGATGGGTAAATTAGTAATTTAAGTGCTCTAGTTTAATATCAATTTTTAACTTGTCTTTTCTATTTATGAACTTTAAGGATATGTAGCAATTTTTTGTCTTCTATTTATAAAAATATATTCCCTGGTAATAAAAGGGATTTTTTGGAGCTAAGAATGCAGTTTAGAGTATACTACAAAAAAAATAAAGAAATGAAAGTAAACGAAAGTAAGATATAATAAAAGATTGTAATAATAAAGAAAATACCAGTCATGCACCATGATTTAATAAGCGAATTTTCAAAGTAATCTGTGTATTATTGGCGTATGATAATAAAGAAAAATTTTGGTTTAGAATTTGGATGGGTGAAAAAAAAAAAATGGTATTCAGGAGTGCGGGGGTACAAAAGTCAAATTAGTATATACCCTTCAAGATGCATGTTGTTGGAAAGCTCTTTAAGAGTACAGTAATTGTTGTTATGTACACTTTTGTCATATTTTCATATAAGAGGGGGGTAAAATGGAAAAAAACACGTTTTTATGCTATTTTTGGCCCTAAATTGTCAAAATTTGACCCCTAAATGGACTCCAAAAATTCTAGCCAATGAACTCATTCTTTTTTTTTGATATTATTGACATTTTAAAATTTGTTTGGATTTTTTAAGTGCATCCTAAGGTAAGATATCGTCTAGAGTGGCACTTACATATATACATACATAAAAAAGTGTTAAAATTCAGGAATCGATTAAGAATGGTCTCAAACGGATTTCCATGGAGAAAATTTTCAAAAATTTGCATTACAAAAATTTAGAAGCCATTGCAATAGCTTAATTTTCTTCGAAAATTCGCTAAAAGAGTGTATCAAATCTAGATATGTTGAAAAGAAAATTTTTAGTAATGGCACAAGATCACAGATTAAGAATTGGAGTAGACATTTACACCATATTTATGTTGTCTCCAGAAGTATATTTTTCATTGTCAAAGTAATAAATTATTTTATTTGGAACTAATCATTTAAGCACTTTCCTTACACGTGTGTAATGTATTTTTTATGAATATGGGGATATACTCAATTTATCATTTAGCCTCCTCCAAGAGTTAGAATAATCTATCTCTGGTTTCAGTTTACAACATTAAAAATTTATTCAGAATTGTCTCTCATTGTACTTGAGACATATTTATTTATATTATCCATAACCAATTTCTATGAGAAGAAAATATTTTTCTGGTTAGTACAAATTATGTATGTTAATAGATGTATATGAGATATAGATAGATGTATATGAGTAGATTCATACAAATTTATAGTAGAGATACAAAGTAATGTCTAGGATGAAATTTTATTTAAGTTAAATCAACATTACCTGAATTCCGGGGAAAATGATGAGACTCAGTATGATTAAAAAACAAGTAAGGCGCGCTTCAGGTAAGTACGTGAGGCGATAATTGCCGGTTTCAGTAAGTTTATTAAGTGTAAAATTTTAATCATTACATATTCTTTTATCTACAAATGATACGAAATATAAACATTGTATCTCTGTTTAGATGCGTAGAAAGTGATTCTTTACGTACTTGTATTCATTGCGCATGTGCGTCTCATAGTTCTGAAGAATTCCTCTTCTTTATCACCCTAGGGCGGTAAAGAAGAGGAATTCTTCAGCTTTACGCACTATTAGCGAGTTTGTTTACATTTAACAAAACTAATTTGCTGTTCTTTTATTAAAGTAACTGTTTATATCGAGTTTAGTAAAAAAGAATGAGTATTCTGCAAAAAATACAACTCAAGAATTAATGCCATCATTATCAAGAGAGAGATACGAACTTACATACAGCAAGTTTATTTTTTTTTATGTATTTATTATTTAAATCTAACAATCGTAGATAAAGTACGGTACGCAACTCGTGCGAAAACTGCATTTTGCATTGCTCTTGTGGTTTTACTACCCTCGCTATCGCTCGGGTGCAATCTCCACACTTGCATGCAAAATGCTACTTTCCGCACTCGACGCGTAATGTACTATTTATGAATATGGGGATATTCTCATTTTATGATTTAGCCTCCTGTAAGAGTTAGAATAATCTATCCCTGGTTTCAGTTTACAACATCAAAAATGTATTCAGAATTGTCTCTTATTGTTCTTGAGTCATATTTATTTATATTATCCATAAATCAACTTCTCAAATACCAGATTTGTGAGATAATTTTTTACACTGATGCTAGATGTGTTTCAATTAGATGTGTAAATGGTTGATACTCCGTCCTAATATAATCTAATATTGTATGTGCTGATCGGTATGTCAATTAAAAAAAAAACTATAAATCATAAAGATGTTAAATCAGTTTTTCTTTGATGATTTAATGAAATAATCATAAACCAAGTTATTTAAATCACCTATCTATAATAATTCTCTTAATAAAACTGAAATTATATAATCTTTGGGAGAATTCATTCAATCCTAAACTCTGGGTTATTCTCATTCATTCTTAAAGTTTAAAATTAAAAAAAAAAAAATTGATAAAATAAATTATAAAAAAAATACCAAGTTATTTAACACTTTTGACCTTGGTTTAGGATATCCTTATTTTTTTTTTCGTTGGTTAAAACGTTCTCACCTAAAATTAATTACTGGAAAAAAATTAAAGGGAAGAAGCTGAATAATTATTATTAATTTTTTTTAGCTGTACACTTGTCTGTAGTATGGCTAGTACATTTTTTTATTCCTTTAATAAAATATGTTTTCATTTTGTCAAAAGTTTTGCTTTTAATTATAAAATAAAACAAATTTAATTAAATTAACCACCAAGGTCAGATTTGTATATTTTTTAAAAAACAAATTAAAGTTAATTAGTGATGTTATTCACTGAGATATATTACAGCAGCGCAGTAACATTTTCGATTGATATGATTCATTTTAAATATTCAATTATTTAATGGAATTTCTATTTTTTGTATTTGTTCGCTTTTCCCTTTTCCAATAACTTTCAATAGGAAATTAATCGTGTATTGTTAAGTAAATTTTGTAGCAGTTTATTGACAATTGAATGTTCAAATGCTGTTTTTTTCTTCACTGTATTACACCTGTTATTCAATTCATAGATACAATTATGTAATAAACAAATGTTTACTGTTATTAATTATTTGTTTTAAAACCTCTTATTTTTACTAATTTCATAATTTGATACTTGAACACAAATTTTTATCGCTCTTAAAATATTAGTCCCCAGGCCACCATAAGAAGTGAGTCGCTGATTGATAAAGTTTGGAATCGCTTATTTATGCCGTGTCCACCGATGAATTGGGTATATGGCAACTGGGCGCTGGGCCTTTTCTTTTTTGTTGACATGCCAAACATGCCCTTCTGCGGGAACATTGAAAAGAGATAGATAAAGTTTTGATTTTCATAGGATCGTTTAATTAAATTATTTAAAAAACAGTGGTACACGTGGCCACCGATAAGAGTGGGCCGTTTGGGGTGGCCACTGCTCCAAACATATCGCTCTGCGGGGACGTTGAAAAGAAAACAGCCCACTCGTATCGGTGACCACCTTTACCACTGTTTTTGAAATAGATTTAATTAAACGATCCTGTGAAAATCAAAACTTTATCTATCTCTTTTCAATGTTCAGAAGGGCAAGTTTGGCATGTCAACAAAAAAGAAATGGCCCAGCGCCCAGTTGCCATATACCCAATTCATTGGTGGACAAGGCATAAATAAGCGATTCCATAAGGTAAGAAAACTTTATCAATCAGAGACTCACTTCTTATGGTGGCCTGTGGACTACATTAAAATAATTTAAAATATTAGATTAATTTAGTATGTGATACTTGTGGAGCCTCTTTCTCTACTTTGTCTTTTGCTGCTTTTATGTTAATTGTATAATATCTGTATTACCAAATGAAAGCTCATTAAATCTTTTCACATTTACAATGGTTGTTATAAATTCACATATTCAATGTATTAAGGAATCAGCTGTATTTTCTTGAGAGCTTTTATTGCCCTCTTTGTTTTAACAAAGAGTACAACACAACGTTTTTTCGCTGATTTTGTAGTTCCTAAATTAATTTAATAACTCAATGTAAAATGTCTACTGTCTATGATTTTTTGCTACATTATTTCATTAATTACAATTTTCTACACATTCTCATTGACAATTCTCTAGTTTAACACATTTTTATAAAATATTTAAATATATTTCAAATTTAATAATTTAATGTTGTTTTTTTTTCCCTATGTTTCAGGCTATGTGTGGACACTTGTTTTTAGTACGTCACAACATGGTTTCTCCCTTAACTCTATGTATAGGAAGATGACCAAAATTGAAAGCCCAATACTTATGGTCATTCAAGACACCGACAACAATGTAAGCATTTGAAAATTCCTTTATGCATTATTATTTTTGTATTTGTAATAATTGGGTCGTTTTCATTCCTAGGGTACATTTGCTGTCTTCGCACTTTGTGTTCAAATTTCTTAGGATGTACAAGGAATTTCTATGTTCTCTCTTTACAATTTTATTCTTCTTAATGCAAGGAATTAGGATATATCTATTTTTTAAAGAGAAAGTCGTGCTTTATATATTAAAAAAAAAAATTTAAATAAAAAAACTCATGAATGTCACTGTCTTCAGGCATTTTATATAATTTTGAAGAGCCCCCATTTTAAGGCCCTTAAAGTCACAGAACCGAAACCTTAATCAGTGGTCTTATAATGTTCTCTATTTACACCTAACGAAGAGATAATAAATTTAATTCTATTCAGTTTTTTGGAAAAAAATAAAAATAAATGTCCATAAGGTTAGTGCCAAAGACGACCTCATGAATGTCACGTCTTAATCAGTGTCAGAGATTTTTAGTAGGATTGGGGATTCACCAAGGTACACCTCCCCGAGAGTCCCACAATATTTTTCAGTTGTCTTTGTGCCTTCATTCGCACTGGATCCTCCGCCAGAGTCTACTTTCTAAAAATAAATGGTAAGTATTTTTATAAATCCTCATGAATGTCACGTTGATTTCTTAATTATTAAGCTTTATTAAATTATTGTAATTATTGATGAAGTATAGGGCTAACTTTACAGTTTAATTATATCCCAAGTTCAATTTTATAGCTTTCATAAAAATTTATAAAAATTTCATTTTTATTGTAAATCTCATGACCGTCGCAACTCATGAATGTCACTATATGGTCCGTGACATTCAAGAGTGTTATGTGACAGTCATGAGAAATCTTATAGTTTGGTATCCTGTTTTGCTAGTTTTAATTGTCCATTAACTTAGAGGTATGACTAATTCTTTGTATAGGCTTTAACATCAGTGGAAAGAGTCAAGCGCCATAGAGAAAGAAGAAAGGCAGTTGCTAAAAGAGATGCTATTTACAAAGAAAAACGAGATCGAGTGAGGTAAATTCTTTTTTATTTCCAGGAAATAAAAATGGTAAGAATCTGAAGATCAAAATATATATATATATATATATATATATATATATATATATATATATATATATATATATATATATATATATAAATAATTTATTGTGGTAGCAAAACGTATAGCCTGAATTAAGTATTTCAGTATAATAATGAAATGAACAAACCAGTGTGAATTATTTCAATGTGGGGACAGACTAATAAGTGATGTATACAGTTTTCTTATTTTACAGAAATTCAAAATGGAAAACAGTATAAGACATGAAGCCCAGAGAGCAAAAAAGAATAAAAAAATACTGGAGAAAATTAGATGTTGAACAAAGAAACAGAATAAAAGTACATATGGCAGCAAAATCCACCATTCCGATTCCGGCACCACCAGAACTTTCTAGCATGTCATCAGGACATAGTAGAGGAAGGCGAGTACAGGATGCTAATCGATCTAGCACCACCAGAAGGAATGAAAAACTACAGAATAGAAGAGCTAGAAGAAAAGAATAAATCATTAAGAAGGAAAATTTGGAGGGATAACAAACGAATACAGCGTCAGAAAATTCATCAGCCAAATTTACTTTCTCCCCTTAGCAAAGCAGAGCAACTTGTTGATGCCAGTGTTTCTCACATATTGTGTACCTACTCTTCAAAAACAAATATTTAATAAAAGTGATGCTGCTAGAAAACTGGCGTTTTATGACAATTTGATTGATACCCCAACACAAAGAAACAGATCTATGAAGGAGAGAAGGCTTAAGTGATTTGACAGTTACACAAACATTAAGGCGTTACCACCTAATAGCTTGGGCAAGATTTTATACAGTTATTTTAGCTATTTATATAAAGTTTATAATAAAAATATAACTCAATCGATAACAAGTATTGTCTTTCTTATTTAACTCATGAATGTCACTTTTTCATTAATTAATTGAAAAGTCCTTAAAATTATTTTTTTCTCTACAATTTTTTACAATTCAAATATAAATGTCAACTTGCAGCATAATTACACTTAAAAAGCCAACTTCCATATCCATACGAACCTTAATTCCATATAAGAGTCAAAATATTAGGAACTTTTTTGTGACATTCATGAGTTTTTTAAAAAAAAATACCTGAAATACTATATGAAGATATAAATCATCTTCTTAAAAGTTATTAAAACATATATTTAAACGCGTTTGGAGAGCTTCAGCAGTAAAATTACCTTTAAAAATAAATTGTGCTCGGGACAATTTATCGTGACATTCATGAGGGGACATTGCTCTTTTTTGCACTAAAAAAATTGCTAAAAAATTAGCAAGCAAACAAATTGGCAAACGATAGGCTGATTCATAAACTAGAATGTTTATACAACATCTAGGATTGATCAATGGTTTGATTTCTTCAAGTTGAAATTTTGTGTTGGGGCACTTTTAGAGACCACCAAATGTACCCTACAAATGAAAACGACCCAATTAATAAACAGGTCAAGTGTGTGCTGGCCAGAACACAGCGAGGGTCCGTAGGCCACACAGTATTGTTTAAGTAGTACCTAGTGATGCAGCTTTTTAAAATGCTAAAAAGCTTACTTTGAACTATCCTACACATAAACAAACTTCTGATAAAGTATTTTTTTGGCCAGTGAACCGGACTATAAACATATAAATACACCCAAAAGAGCATAATTATAAAAAAAACGTATTTTGACAATAAAAACAAAAATAATATTTTTTTCGAAATTTCCAAATAGTGGTATCTTTACTTTTGGTCGAAGAATGTTCAGGAATTTTTTCAGAATTTTTGCGCATAAGCGAGATAGAAGGGGGGGGGGCACTTTTCACACCAACTTCAAACTCGCCTACCCTCGCCCTATCAAAGTTATAACCTAAACATTATATATGTTTGTAATCAGCGCAGAGAGCAGGCGACAGACGGACAGACAGACATCGCAGGAAAATATAAGGGTCCTTGGACCCTAAAACCTTTACCTAAGGACCCTAAAAATTAAGCTGTTGTTACTCAAAACTAAAATTAAAGGATAGAGAAATGTTTTACTTCAGGTTTATTTTGCTAAATTATAATTATAAATTTAGTCAAAACCAAACAATGTTTCAATACAGAGGAAATTGGAGAAACTCAATTTCTATTCAAAATTAATGCTTCTAGGCATTGATAATAAGTGTGTTTTATATGTTTACAGGTGTTTGGAGCATTAACGTCATGTTCACTCAAAGTAAGCGATCATTTCTATGGTACGGGAGAGAGTCTCCTCTTCAGGTTTGCCCCAGAGTGCCAGGCGTACAACTGGACCGGTGACAATATGTATTTCATCAAGGGCAACAATGAATCTCTTTCTATTGGAGCTGGAGAGTAAGTATCCATATTTAATTAGTATTCAATCCTTTAACTTAGTGCTTAGTCTAAATCAAGTTTTTTCTCAGTTCTGGCTTGTCAAGTCTGATAGGCCTTCCCTTAAATAAATTTTACTTTCTCATATAAAGAGAAAGTATTGTGATGGCACAAAAATTGGATGTTGATATTTTGATGGATTTACATGTTTTGAGTTCCCCTGAGTCCAAAAATTTTCTTCTTGTGTAATTAAAAGCAATCAAAGTTAGTTGATTTTCATTACTTTATTTGTTAGACGGTCCGACTCTTTGTGTATTTTATAAGGTCGTCTTTTTATCACATTTTTCATAAATTCTTTGTTGTATGATTGAGACATATAATTGTTAATTTTTCTCTGTATGTCTCCCGTAGTTATTGATAATTATAATTTGATTTAATGTTATGTTTTGTTTTTTCCCTTAAAATTATTAAAATTCCTACATGAGAGTTGTCATTACACAATCTGTTTAATAAAATAAATTAAACAAATTTTTTAACAATAAATATTAATAATTGTTTATCATGAAGAAAATATTACTTAAGCAAATTAATAGTTAATAAGGATGAGTTTATAGTTTAGAAGGATGATTGGAGTTGACGTTAGTGCCGGGTGGGACTCTTACTTTACTTGGAAGGTTTTATAGGAGAGTTCCTATAGGATTACTAAGGGGGATTCCTATATGACTCTTCAGATGCTATAGGAGGGTTCCTATAGGATTAATAAGGGGGATTCCTATATGACTCTTTAGATTTTATAGGAGGGTTCCTATAGGATTACTAAGGGAGATTCCTATATGACTCTTCAGATGCTATAGGAGAGTTCCTATAGGATTACTAAGGGGGATTCCTATATGACTCTTCAGATGCTATAGGAGGGTTCCTATAGGATTACTAAGGGGGGTTCCTATATGACTCTTTAGATTTTATAGGAGGGTTCCTATAGGATTACTAAGGGAGATTCCTATATGACTCTTTAGATTCTATAGGAGGGTTCCTATAGGATTCCTATAGGGTTCCTAGGTGATTCCTATGTTAATTCTAGTTCCTGGGGGAATTAAATCAATATCCTCAAAATTTTCATAATTTTAACAAATTACTTTTTATTTTTGTTCTTCTTTCACTTGAAGCTTCAATACCTAATCACCATCTTCTTTAGAAAGAGGCTTTATTGTTAGGTGGTTTGTAAGGTGTTAGTAGAAGAATTTTATTTTAAGTTCTCTTTAGTTTAGCTCTGTGTTTTTAGATTTTTATAATTTTTTCTATTACTTAAATGTATTATAAAAATGAACAATTGCCGGTAACTAATAAATTGTTAATTTTGTTTACAGTGGTAAATTTGGCCTGTGGTTGGACGGGGACCTTTACCAAGGAAGGAGTGAATCATGTAGTACATACGCCAACGAACCCCTATCACCCCAGCAAGATTTTGTTGTTAAAACACTCGAGTGCTGGGCATTCGTATGAACCCCTTCAACACAAAAACCAACCTCCCCCACCATACACATCCACAAAATCACACATTCACACTCATAGACTATTGTCAATTCTAATTATATAAATGTAATAATTTATTACTGGAGAAATAAAAATAAAACATAACCGTATAAATTAATAATATTTGTTGTGTGCATAGAAAATCATATATTTTTGTTAGTTCCGAAGATGAAAAAAAAAAAGAAGATAAAATAATAAAATATTTGTTATAAAAATAAAATTTAAAAAGTAAAAAAAAGTTGTAGGTATATTATGTATATGTTAAGAAGAATGATATATAATATATATATTGACCTGCTAGAAATATTTTGTACAGTGATTTTATTAGGGAGCTAATTGAAAATTGCCTGTGGGGGGCCTTTGCTACCTGCTTCCCTTTGGGCCATTTTTTTTTGTAATAAAAATGTTAATTTTGTTTTGTTTCTTATGTAGAAAAAATAAGACTTGTCAGTTCTTGTTCAAATGCTTTTTTTTGGAATATTTGTTATGAAAAGAAAATTATTTAAATCTTGGTTTTGTTATGAGATGTTTATTTTTATTTGTATGTTGAATTTTGTTTAGTTTTTTTTTAATATTTACATCTGTTTTTTTGTGATTTTGCTTTGATTGGTCAAATTTGGGATATAAATATTCACTTTACACTATCGGTAGAGTTTTGTGATATTAAATTTTTTATTTCAGTGCTATCAAAGCTGCGTGTCCACTTTGTGAGCTACCTTATGAAGTGGATAATCCAGTATTAAACAACCCCAAGTTCAGTAGATATTTATATTATGATCTATCAGACTTACAATAATAATCTTTTTAAGACTTAAGTAATCTATAATAATCTACGACAAGGGTTTGTTGACACTAGGATAAGATCGTACCCAAAATCTATACCATTTTTCATCCATTGAATTAGCTTAAAGGAAGAGAACTTGACAACTAAATTTTGCATATCAACTAAAATTTAGTGAAAAATTAATATTCAATTTAAATATGTAGTTTACTTGTATTGACAAACCCTAACAAATTTTATGGTTTGATTAAATACTGATCAAGTCCTCTTAGGAAATACATCTATTTACAATTCAGGCCTTATCTTGCTACCTTCTTTCTGTTCATTTTAACTAAACATTTTTGTCTAATTTGATGTCCTTATGTTAACCCATAATAGACTAATCAAGGAAATTACTTAATACAGATATATCTTTGATTTATTATTAATTTCTGCATTTTTTTTTTTAATTATTTAATATATTATTTGATGATATTAATAAAAATTTATTTTTTTGAATGAAATACCCGATGTTAAATTTTATTTAATTTATGGAAATAGTATAAATGGATTGATTAAGAACTGATTTTTGTTTTATTTTCGAAAGGAAAAAAAAATAAATTGTTGTTGGGAGAACTGTATAATTGGTAATGTCAGTTCCATTATTATTGCTTTACCTAGTATTTATTAATGTTAATTTAATTTTTTTTTCTCCAATTTATGAACATTTTTTTACATGTTTTAATTTATTTTGTCGAAGTATAGAATAATTTTGTTGATGCTTTGCTAAGACAACGAATCTGTAAATTACATTAGTTGAGCTTACTGCCTTAATAGTTAGACTTGGAACAGAAAATGAAAATATCTCTTTGATATTGAAGTATTTTTGCCCAGTTAATAATTTTTTTAAATTTATCTTTTCAACTTTAAAAGGCAGTAATCCCAACTTATGAAATTTACAGATTTGTAATCTTGGTTAAGCACTAATGATTTATTATTTTAAAAATGTGGCTTCAATTTTTTTTTTAAATTCATTAAGCTAATCAAGTAATTGATGTTAGTTTATTTTATTTTTTTAAAAAAAGTAAGTAAAGGTATGTAGGATTTAAATTAATTATGATTTTTTTAATTAATTAATTATTATTATTAATATCCGAAAAATTAAAAAAAGTGTACTTTGAATCTGCTAGTCATTTCAAAATGCTGGTTGTTTTGTTTGTTTGTTTTTTTTCTTCCCCTAATTTTTTTTTATTTTATTTTAATTTAAGATCTGCCATAAAAAAAAACAATATAATTAAAAAGTAATAATATAAATATATTTATACATATATATATTTATATACAATTTAATTTATATTATTTAAAAAAAAAGAAGTTATTTAATGTGAAGTTCAGTAAATATTAATTTAATTGAAAAATAATAAAAATACGTTGTTTGTCGTTTTAAGAAAAATGTGGCAAAAAAACAAGAAAAAAATATATATTGTTGTAGATAATTAGTTATATTTGTGATTTTTTTTTGTAGTTACTCTGTTAATTAATTGTTTTTTGTTTTTTTTGTTCTTGGAAATTTTCTTGTGCATCAATAAAAATAAAAGAAAAGTAAAGCTTTGGTTTACACAGAGCATAATATATATATATATATATATATATATATATATATATATATATATATATATATATATATATATATATATATATATAATGTTTTTAGACACAAAGTTCATTTTGAGACTTCATCAGCGAGTTTTGAAAAAAAAAAATTAAAAAAAGAAAAGATACATTGTAATATGAAATAAAATATTTATGTTATAATTTAAAACAATTCAAAAAATTTGTAAATGAGTTATCAAATTGAAAGAGATCTTATTGTTGATACCTGCTCGATTTAAAATTCATTGGTGTTCATGGTGTAAAACTCAGTCGAGCTAGCTTTCGTTAGGAATATCTTCTTCTGAAATTAAACAGTCTAGTAATGTTTTAATTAGCTAATTTTGTAGACCTTTTAACGACAGTATCGAACTGTCTTTGATAATTGAAGATGTAGAGGTAGGAGAAGACAGAGGGAAAATTTAGGTCACTAGCAGAAAACAGTAAATCATTTGGCAAAGAAGCTGCGTAAGCAGTACTTTTTACTGATTATTCTGGTTTTTTTCATAGCATCTGAGCTGTTTTTTCATAGCATCTGTCCTAAAAAGTTTTTAGGAGTTATGCAAAAAAAAATAAAAAATATGTTCTTTTGAGACAATGAAAAAAAAACAACAAATATACCTTTTCTTTCCCTCAAATTTATCTCACCTCTGCAATTAAAATTAATTAAACGAGCATTCCATTTTCTGCCAAAGTCTAATTTAAGTTTTCTTTGAGTGTCTTAAGTGTCATCTTAACAAGGGTTTTACCTTGGATAAAAAAACACGTATAAATGATTTTTTTGTTGTAATAATTAGGCATTTGGCTTCTACCGTTTTGAAAGTGGATTTATAAAATCAATTTTGACATTTAATTTTCATGATACTTTAAAAATTGTCTACTTGATATGCGTGTTAAGAAAAAAAAATGAAGTTATTTATTATCAAAACTAGCCTATGTAAACCTAGCTAGAAACGAACAAGAAAAAAAAAATTGTTTTTATTTTTTATCCTAGTTTTGCAAAAAAATAAAATAAAAATACAAGAATGTATTAAAAAAAAAAAGATGAAACGAAAAAAAGTATATAATATATTTATCGTTGTACTTTGATTCTTTGTAATAAAAAAAAAAAAATTAAAGAAAAAAAAAAATTGCTTTTTTAGAGTAGACTGAGCAGAATTAGCAAGAAAATTTGATTAATATCTAAAATAAAAATAAAAAACCTAGCTAGTCTGTAAAAAACCGCTACTCGTTGTACTTAGCTTATATTTATTAAAGAAAAAAAGAAATTATATGTCGTAATGAATGAAAATAAAATAATAAACAGTTTTATGTTAGAGATCTGTGTATTGGAGTAGCTTTTGTGTGTGCTCTTTTTATAAAAAAAAAAAAAAAATTACAAAAGTTAGAGTTTTAAGTTATTTAAGAAACACCTTTAAAATAATTGTTCAAATTTAATAATAAATTAATGTAATTTTGATTGTAATAGTTTTTTTAATACTTAGTGTAAAAATTACATTTTTTTTTTTAAATTTTATTTAGATTAATTTAATAGTTATATAATTATATAGCGATTGCTTCTTTTTATTAGGTACAACATTTTTTTTGTTAGCTATTAAGTTTCTATTTGTACAATGAGAAATTTTGGTTTTGTCTCTTTTTTTTAATGGAATAATTTTCAGTTAAAATAGAACTTATTGATGCTAACTTTAAAATAAACTTGACATAGTACGTTTATGTTGTTAATTTATGTTAACATTGCCATTTATTTGATTATTACAATCAGGATTAAAATTTTTAGAGCTTAATTTATCTTCTCCTCATATAAAATTGAGATTTTTAACCCTCGAAAAAATATGTTTTCTTTAAATTTATTTTAACTTTTGATTACATCACTGCATAATCGATTGTGAATTGTATTTCAACATTTAGTGTTTCTGCATAATTTGTTATAGGGTGTTTCTTAAATGTAACTTATATTATTAAAAAGAACATAATAAAGTAATATAATAATTGTAAAACTGTTAATAATAAATAACACATTAAAGCCGTAAATAAATTATTATAAAATCAACACAAAACTATTAAACTATTCTTTTATGAGTACAATTTCTTTTTATTTTTATCGTAATTTCTATCACTATAAAATTGTTTGTATTATAATTATTCATAATTATGCATTTTGTTTCTTTAATGTCCTTGTTGTAAAATTGTATTTAATTTTTAAAATTAACTTTTTAAATAATAAGTTCTTTTTGAATTATTTTTATCGTTACTATAATATTATAAATTATTTTTTTATTTATGAGCGAATTTAATTCAAAAACTTTTAAATAGTCAATACATTTAGCCTGATTTCACTTTTTTTTAAAAATAAAATATTCAGTATTATTTTAATCGTAATAATGTATTTTTAAGTGAATCAATGAACAATATATAATACAATTATTCTGGGTGTAACAACGAAAAGTATTGAGTTAGTTTCGGCCTAAATGTGAATATTTTTAACAATACATGGTTGAAACTCTATGAAATTTTTGTATACTCTGTCAATACTACAATTAGTGATCAAGTTTGTTATGATATTTAAGTAATGATCAACACTTTGTTTTATTGATTTTTGTATTACAATCTTGTTACGTATCAAAAAAACATATTCTAGTTCAACACTTCTGGATATTTATTTAGCATTGAAAAGCTTGCTTTATGAAAAAATAATTAAAAACTGGACCCCTACTTAGACGTAATTAATTAACTAAAAGATTAAACATTAAGCAAATTCAGACAGCAATGACTGACAATTTAATTAAAAATTATTGCTAATTTAATTATCAAATTGTCCCCGTGTAAATGTGAAATTATTTGGATTAAATTCGTAAATTCTGATTTTCATAAATCAGATGTTTTTATATGTTTAATTATTATTATTATTATTTATTCTTTATTTGTTTTTAATTTTATTTATTTATTTTTTGTAAAAAAAAAAGAGAAAATACTACAATTACATTTATTTTTTCCCCTATTTTTTTTTTTGTTGTTTTATTTTTTACTATCCTTTTTTTTAAGTTATTTATTTATTTATTTTTATTTTTTTATAATTTGATTATTATTGAACTAATTCGTACAAAATTTGGTTTTGATAGTTTACAAAACAAATATGTATATTAAAAAATTGAATTATTCTAAGAAAAGAAAAAAAAATCAAAGTATAAAAGCCTATGTTACTTTCAAGTATAATAATTTTAACAACTTGGTTGGATAATTAAATTATTTATGATGTTTTAGCAAACATGATATACAGGGTGGGGAAAAACAAACAGTGCAGTTTTGAAGGGCTATTAAAAAAAAGGCGTAACTTAGAAAAATGCAGTTTGTTTTTTATTTGGTTCAGTAAGTACACCCCATTTGTTTACTCAAGTTTTAAAGATCACATCAGCAAAATTATGGCCTCCAGCAGTGATGCACTGAACAGTAGCACTGTTGGAGGCGATTCCTGAAGCTTTCAGCCGCCCTCTGGTACATATCTACGGGAATCGCGGCGATTTCCTCTCTAATTCAGGTCTTCAGTTCTTCCAAAGTGTGAGGATGATGTTTGGACACCTTTTCCTAGAGGTAGCCCCACAGGAAAAAATTGTAAATGCTCAAATCCGGTGATCTCGCGGGCCACCCCAGGTCACAGAGACGAGGCGTGCAAAAACGGCCGTTTACGAAAAACTTGCGGACGGTGAAGCCTCGATGTTCAAACCATGGTAACGACTGAAAATGGGGTGAGTGGGCGTACACAATGAGACCCCTCCCAGGTTCATATCCCTACCACTAGGGATGTAGTCTCTCTTCCAAACTGCACTGTTTGTTTTTCCCCACCCATTACATATTTACAAAGGGGGATTGACGATGTTACTGAAGAAAGATTTATACACTGAGATAAGTCAACAATAAGAAATAACTGTTGTCAAAGGTGGACACAAACAAAACAAGCATCTCTTAAGTAAGCACCAAAACAGAATAAATAAAGCAAGTAGAAAGAACTATATATCAGCAATGTTTTTTTAGGTAGATTTGTTTGTGCGAATGCTCTTCAACTAAGAATTTCATGAAGGTGGGTGCAATGGCACTATTTTAGAGATCTGATTTAAGTGTGCCTCTAGTACTAATTGTTTAGTTATTTAAGTTGGCTATTCAGCGTGTCCAAACACACTGCATGCGATTGTTTATAATGTTATATTAAATATTCAAGCCACTTAAGACGGAATCATGCTCAGTTTTATTACTTAAAATTGGTTCATACTTATCAGAAGTTCAATCTTCTATTTTAAAAGATTACACTCATTAAAACATACAGTTGTTAGTGGAAACAGTTAAATAACAATCCCCTAAAAATAAATAATGTTTTAATCAAATATATTTAAGTGAAAAATAGGCTTTCAGGACTCATATTTCCAAGGATTGTTACAAATTATATAATTTAATATAGTTAAGTATTTAGGGAAGCCTTAGTGATTCAGATAAGAGGGCTACACCCTGTCGATAAAGCTAGGCAGCATCGGTTGTAGCCACCATTTGGATGGGTAATCACAAATCTGGGTTCAATACCTGTGGTGAATGTAAATCAACTGGTTGTGAATGCCAATTACAACATAATAACCCCCATGTCATCATTTCATGTACAGTTGTATAAGCCCTCTGCAGATTGCAGTTGTATAGGCCCTCCACAGAGTTAGTATTTAACATTACGTCTCTCCTATTGCAGAATTTATGGAAAATATTCTTATAAAATTTTAAACCAAACATATTTCTGAATAATTCACCTTTGGTTGTGTAAGGAGAATACATCTTTTAATAAACTTACCATGTTTTTCTGTGCCTTAGATGTTAGAATAATCATTAAGATTACCTGATATCCTAGTGGAGTCACTAGATTCAAATCTACCCTTAGAGAGTCATAACTGAAAAATACTTTTAATCTATTCTTGGAGAGGAAGAAATAACTTGATATATTAATTGCGTCGTGAATTTTATCATTAGGGTTGAAAAAGATAAGATAGCTGAAAAAGTAGAGATTGACTTATTGGCTTGATTAATTGGTGCGGCCATGTGGATTAAACTACTTACCAGTTCTGCCCGGCCATTACTGAATCAAGGGCAGTACGAGGTCATGGGTTCTATCCCTCGCCGAGATGCTCTGATTTCTATGGCTCACTAATGATCACGTCATACTCGCTTCGGCGGTACAATGTAAAGAAGTATGATGTGTGAAGTGGCTCGAAATCTATCATGGTGATAGTAAAATGGGCTTAAAAGATAGCCTAATTTCTAGGATTGAACAAGTGGTTCGCCCTATCTATCTAGTCTTACTGCTACTACTACTACTACTACTAGCTAAGGAGTTGTGACACTCCACTCGCACTGATAAAACCTCTGCCCTAGCAACAAAATGCCTGGTTCAAATGATTGAAGAATTAACCTGAAATAAAATGAAGAAAAAAAGAAAAATGTTTTATAGCTTGTGAAACGAATTTTGTATGATTCTCAATTCTTTCTCTTACTTTTTTGCTAAATGTTTCGATTTTATTCCAGCTCAAATGGTCATTTTTATATTTTAAAAGATGGCGCATACATTAAAACATAGTTGTTTGGTGAAACAGTTGAATAATATTTCTCTAAAAAATGAAGAATAGGTACATTTTAAATCAAATACCTTCAAATTCAAATGCAAAATAGGCTTTGAGGATTCATCTATGAAAAACATTTCTTATATTTTATGAAAATGCGAAGGTAAGATATTAAAATTAAAAAAGAACAGAAAATTATACAATTTTGATTCATTTTCCTCACAGGATATATTTTCTTAAACAAAAAGTTAGCTTAAACCAAAAGGCCTTTTTTAACACATTGAATGCGTTTGGATAGACTGTGTTCCCACACTGTACCAAGACTGCTGCGGGTTTTATCCATATTGGATCTAACCACATCCTTCTTGCACTCCGCTGAACTTTTCTTCTGAAAAGTGTTTTGGGCAGAACCCTCTTACAAGGGTCCTTTAGGCCTGTTGGCGTTTGTATCCACAGTGCCCCCAAAAACGATTTTTTTTAAATATTCACTTTTAAATCGTATAATCTCATTGGGTATTATTGAAACCCGCTAGGTACGTTTCTGAATTGGAAGACTGGTTGAATGGGTTAAACAGTATGTTGCATTTGTTTATCAAATTCTTCCACATTAATATAGTTTTATGAATTATATTACACTAACCATATGAACTTCAATTTATTTAAGATTTTAAAGTTGTTTAAGAACAAAAACTTCAATTTCTAATAAAAATTTGTTTAATAATAAAAAATAAAAAAATCCTTTTAAAATATTTTCAATTATAATTCCTTGCTTTACATTTGTCTCGAAAAATAAATATATGTTTTGAATATAGTTAAAGTGAGCTAAAAATATGCTATTTTAAATCTTTTGCTTTATTTTTTATTATTATTTTGTTGTTGCATAATATATATTTTGCATTTATTATATTTTTATTCAATTTCAACGAGTCAATATAAATCTTCTTTATTTTATATTTAGTCAAATTAAAATATTATTCATAAACTGTTATTTTATTTTATAATGATTTCAATGTGTTTTGTAAGATATTTAATTTACAAAATCTCATCATTAATTTATAAATTCCCCATTATAATTTTTTTTTGTATTTTATAAATCCTAAATTTTCACAAACTCCTCAATTTAATTCACTTGTACCTCTACCCCTTATAGTAGCCACATATTCTAAATTTCTGAATTTAATCATTATTAAAAAAAAAATCTATATTATAATGGTCATGACTTGTAACATTCTGACTAGCTCACTCGTAGATTTAAAAAATAAAAAATGAAAAATGAAAATGAAAAAAAAAAAAAATGTTCTTATATATTCTATATTATGTAATAAAAATTGTATTTAAATTCATAATAATAATTTATAACTAGGAATTTTTTGAAAAAAAAAAATAATGTAATTTGTATGACTTTATGAAAGGAAAAATAATAATAATAATACACATTATATATTTATGGTTCATAAGTATAAAATTAACTGAATTAAAAACACTGATGCAAGAAAACAGCTTAATTTTTAATTAGTTTTGAAGGTACCATAATTTCTATATCTTGATGGTGTAAAAATAAAGATATAAAATTAATATAAATTTTACCCTTTTTTTTGTTTTAGTTATTTATTAAGTGGTATCTTGATTGTTATTCTCAAATATTTTATAGAGAAAATGAAAGGTTTTTGAGTTATACAAAGATGAACATAAGAGGATAACTTCTGCTTACTTACATTAATTTAACGTAAGATAAATTTCCTAAATTGTAGATCATGAAGAGTCCTGACTTAAAGAACTGTTTCATTTAGTAACTTCCTCTAGAATGAACTGATTGAAATATCAAATTAACTAATTCAGTCGTTAGGTCTATGATTTTTAATAAACTTTTCCATTATAAATCAAACCATACACTGGTAGCATTCCAGACATGGTTGACATGACGGGATAGGCCTGATATTTTTGTCCTAATCAAGTAATCTCATCACTGTCTACACCTAACATAATTTTTCAAGATAAAACCCCTTCACTAGACCTCTGTTAGGTCTAGTGATTGAAAATTTAAAAAAATATTTTGAACTTGTTCAGTCTTAATGGTGGTATTTAAGGGACAGTGCTTATTAATAGGACTGCTATTCTGTGAATAACATGTCATTTTTAACAAATTTATATTTTTAACAAAGTTATATTTTTATGTGAAGATTATAATAATTCTGCTCCATTTATTAATTCAGTTTTACATATTTCTTTATGATTTGTGGATAAAGCCTAGCTTGTGATTTACCAATAACTAGGAGAATCAATGGCAGGCTCTACTCTACCCTGTCAGTTATCCTACCAGTTATTGATCACTAATACTTGAAGGGTTGTCTTCCTATGCAATTTCAAGTGCAAGTTCCTTATACTTAACAGGCCCCCACTTAAGGCTAGATACAAATCGAGACGGGTGAGGCATAAATGACATGTGTGGTACAACTGGTGGTATGTGGGAGAGGTGTGTTTGCTACACACCTGGGTATCTAGTAGTTAGTATACTAGTTTCTTAGTAGACTATCATACAACTACATGTCTACGATAGACAGACATTTTTTAAAAACCACTTTTTAAAATCAGGGGTCATAAAACTTGATAATACATCATAATTGTATTTTTACACCATTACATATTTTCTCTCTATTTGTACTACTTGTATGAGAAAGTAAAAATTAATATTTCGCTAGAAATACTCATCGTTAAAAACATTTTAAGTTCGGAATCGTATTCTGATTTTGCTTTCAAGTTTATTCTTCATGTCATATAAACACCTTATGCTGTCCAGTCTCACTTCTTTTAATTGCTTTTCGTCTATTATAAACAACAAGCAAAAACACAAGGAAGATGAGGTAGGGGAAGGAAGAAAAGAAGTAAAACACTGGACCATGAGACACAGTGTGTGCTTAAAAAAAACTGTGTCTCGTCGACTACACTGGGTGAGTCACGAGGCATGTGTCTCGTCAACTACACCAGGTGAGTCGTGAGGCATGTGTCTCGTCAACTACACCGGGTGAGTCATTAGGCAAGTGTCTCACTACTACACCGGGTGGGTCGCGAGGCACGTGTCTCGTGGCACGCAATACCCAACCTTTGCTATCTAATTACATTAGTTATAAAAACACCCTTTATGCCAAATGTGTCTCAATTTGCCCATAGCTTAAGGGCTGACAAACTACCACTTTTTCACGGCATACAATTAAATCACTTCTACTTATTTAATATGATATATAAGTATATTAAATTATTTCTGTATAAAATTAATTAGTTTACAAAGAGTCCTAACAGCTGTTATCCTCTTTATGTTTAATTGTAGCAAAACTATTTTATTCTTTGTCAGGCAACTCAAGATAAATTAGGCATCACAATGCAAAATATTAATATGTCTAATAAATAATTATATTTTATTTTATGAAGTTTTAGACAGAATAATTAAACGAAGGTTGTTATTGATGTATTAATGAGAACTATAATTATTATTCAATGGATCCATAAAAAAAAAAAATATATATATATAATCTTAATGAATCCATAATTATCAATGAGCAACTTAAAAATCACAGGATTTTGTTTAGTGAAGTTATTGATTTTTTTTTTATGGGTAAAAAAATGGTTACTTTTAAAACTAATTTTTAACTAAATCAGCTATAAACAAAATTAATTGATTAAAAACGAGAAACATATAAAATAAATAGTATATATTATATATAAAATAAAATCTTTCACTATTTCATATTACATAAAAATAAAATAGTAACAATTGTTTGTTGTGTATCTTTAGAATGCCTTTGTAACATGAGTCTGCTTAATAATTAATTGACAAAAATGGGAAAGTTTTCCATGGATTTGGATTATAGTTTACTAAAACAAATTGTTGATAATAATTAATGTAAAATACAAAAAACACAACAAAATAATGTATACAAACACAAACAAATAAACACAAAAAAAAGTGTAGTTACTTTATTAAATGCTTGTGCATGAAACATCGAGCAAATCTATATAAATTTATTTTTTCCGTTTAAATAAAAGTATATACAGTAGAGTCTCGCTAATCCGAGTTTGACGGGACCGGACCCTGTCCGGATTACCGAAAGTCCGGATTAAACGGAATCAGTTGTAAAACGTCTATAAAATAAGTTTTAGTTGGGTAAAAATATTTAAATCAAGATTTTTATCGTAAAAAAATACTTCTATTAGTCTCAAAGACTGTTCTGTCACCAGTCCGAATATCAAATAAATTAAATTAAAATGGCAATCTATTACGCAGGTGCAGGTATAGAAGAGACTTCTAGGGAAACAAGCTATGTTCCGAAATAAAATTCGAGCAACGCCTAATCATTTCACAAAACGTTAAGACATTGTACACTGGCGGCTTGGCGAAATTTAACGGAACTCCGTTGAATAGCCGCTTCTTGTTTCTTAAAATCCTCTCCTCATCTTATATATCTTCCGCCCTACATTTCTATGGAACCGATACAGATTTATCGAAGTTCTTACTTATTCATAATTATTCTAAATCTGTTTATTTTTAACATAAATACCGGGTATTGCTCGTGTCGAACGTTGGAATGTATACCTGTAAACTATACTAGGAACAATTTTATAAATGGTAATAGGCAATAAAAGAAGAACCCTGATAATCTCAACAATTCATAAATCTGAATAACCCTAGTTCCTAATTGTACATAGTTTTTGGCCCGTCCGGATTATACAGATGTCCGTACTAGCGAGACTCTACTGTATATTCTAATTATTTTCCATAACTGTTTTGGAATATATAGGATGAGGTAGTCAAACCCTTTTTTTTAAAGTGTTACTGAAAATGTACGAAACATTTTTTTTTTTTTCTTTATTTTAACAAATTTTAAGAGCACAAGTTGAAATTCGTACTTACAAAAAAAAAAGTTTCATGCCTTGAATATTAGATAGGCCAACCCCCAACAACTTCATGAACCCTCAGTAGGAATAGAGATGTTCAATGGCCTTCAGGATTTCCGTGACAGATCTTTGTGATAATATTAATGAAGCTATCTCAAGTCAAAAGTTTTTGAAATTTACCAAGGAACATTAGACTTCAAAGTTCCGTTCATCATTTTTACAACATGATGGTCGCAACCATATTGAACTAATATCCAAAATTTGAAATTTATGTATACTAATTTCCACTTGTGATCTTAACTTCTTTTTATACAATAAATTAGAAGAGATACATATTTTCGTAATTTTTTTTGTTATACCTAAAAAAAAAAACTTGTTTGACTGCCCCACCTTGTATATAATACAATATGTATTGGCTCTCAAATTATTTCTCTCAATTATCCATATCATAAAAAAAAAAAAAAAATTATAACTATGATAGATCTTCATACAGCCTCGATATGTTTTTGCTCAAGAATTTAATGAACCCACTTTTTAAAGAGAAACAAATAAATAAATAAACAATCAATAATAATAATAAATTTAAAAAAATTACTAATTGGAAATTTAATTTTAATATTAATTGAAATTTATAATTATTTTGGTTTTAAACAAAAAAAATATTTTTAAATAGGGAGGACCAAAAAAGATATCTCTTCAAATGAATTAAACAAAAAGAAAATGGAAATTTCACAATAAAATTGAACTATTTTTTAATTTATTTATTATTTTTTTCAAGTAAAAATTATTGTTATTATTTGAAATATATATTTATTCATGAATAATATAAATATATTTTTGTAGATTGGCTTTTAATGTTTAGGAAGTAAATTATTATTCTACTGGCTATTATTTAATACTCTTATATAGGAATTTTTAACGAAAATTACTGAAATTAATGACTTTTCACAAATCTTTAGCGTTATATTGATTACATTTAAAAAAAAAAAAAAAAAATCAAAGAGAGCAGTATGGCCATATATACATGAGCATATTTAAAACAGCAATTGCAAAATCTGACCCACCAAAGAATTTTATCTGAAATACCGAAATACTTAAAACTAATGTTTTAAAGTAAAAAAAAAAAAAAAACCCTAAACTTAAAACTAAATAACAATAAGAAAAATACTAAAAAATAGAAAAATATATATTAAAAAATGTTGAATTATAACAAAAGAAAAATGAATTTATTCTTCTGTTGATCCCTTCTGTCATCCCTGAAGACAGAGAAAAAGAAAAATGATATATTAGATGCTGTCCATTGCTATTTCATTGAGGGAGTCCGCACCACTTCTCTTTTTATAAGGCTATTACCGCCTGCTATCCAAGATGTTTACTAAGTGGTTTTGTAGAGGATAGGCAAAAGGATGTGAACATCACTTTATTCCTGGATAATGTCCAAGCTTGTTGTAGAGACATTCTTCACTCAGCCAGGGTGGATATGATGTTGTCTGTCCGCGTTTTCTCCTACTTCTTCTGGCTCTCTTTCTCTCATCCCTAGCTTTCTGGAATTTACTGCACAGACTTTGGTAATCCATCCCTAGTATGTGGCCCAATTACCTTAACTGATCATTTTTCACAGTGAGTGGGGACGGAAGTTTGGAGGGTATAGGAGCTTTAAAAATGTTTGTACTTTTAACACTTCCCAAATCATTTATGTTATTTGGCTCTAGATTTTTTAAAAATGAGTCGTATTTATAATTTAAACATTTTACCAAAAAAATTATAATTATAATTAAGGATCAGAGACGCTTGACCCATAAGCAGGCAAATCCCTACTGTATGAGTAACCACAGTACTATACTTTTTCCATAAGTAGGCAAATCCCTACTGTATGAGTAACCACAATACTATAATTTTTTCATAAGTAGGCAAATCCCTACTGTATGAGTAACCACAGTACTATACTTTTTCCATAAGTAGGCAAATCCCTACTGTATGAGTAACCACAGTACTATAATTTTTCCATAAGTAGGCAAATCCCTACTGTATGAGTAACCACAGTGCTATAATTTTTCCATAAGTAGGCAAATCCCTACTGTATGAGTAACCACAGTACTATAATTTTTCCATAAGTAGGCAAATCCCTACTGTATGAGTAACCACAGTGCTATAATTTTTCCATAAGTAGGCAAATCCCTACTGTATGAGTAACCACAGTGCTATAATTTTTCCATAAGTAGGCAAATCCCTACTGTATGAGTAACCACAGTACTATAATTTTTCAACCTAGCCCATTTAATAAGTAATTAGCATACCACCACAATTTGCATAAATTTAAACAAACAAATTAATTAATTTGTAAATTTATTACTGATAAATAGTAATCAATATGAGACACCAAAGAGATTTCTCTATACTGTGCAAAGACTTTGCTGATTCCTCTTAAACTAATGGAGGTGGAAAACACAAAATTATTTGATTGCAAGAAACACATAAAAATAGTTCTAAGAAGATATAGGAAATCAAAAACACCACCAATATTAATTAGCAGAAAGTTTTTCGGTGGGATCTAGTCCTTTTCTCTATGAATTTTGTTCGTTGTATAGAAATTATTTCATTCTATAGGAACAATTTTATGTAGAGAATTAGTGGGACATACTAAAAAAAATTAGTTACATAGAGATTTTCGGTGTAAAGTAGTTTGTTATAAGGAGGTCAGACTGTAGTTGCATATAAGCCCTTTGCCAGATTACAGTATGGCCAACCAAAATGAAGAAAAAAATAAAGTCACTAAGCTTGTGGAAGGAGTGGGGCCAGTGACATTTTTGTTTACCTAGTTGGCCCTACCTTCTAAAATTCAATATCCTGACCTGTAATTGGCTCCCCACCTTAATTTTTCGGATTTCCCCATGCTGCCAAAATTCACAACTCATAATGTGCAAACTGTAGATCCTGTTTTGCCAAGGAATTCTTTTAAAGTCCTTCAAGTAATTTTAACTAGCTGCTTTTACTTTAGCACTCCCCTATATCTCTTTGTGTTAATAGTTATTTAGACAAAGGAACATATACCGAGTAGCATATTATATTCCTTAGTCTAAATTACTATTAAGACAAAGGGATAATTAGTCCGATGTACTTTGGGACAAAGGAATAGCACACTTTTGTATAAAATGTGATCATATCCCTTAGTCTTATCAACTATTAAGATAAAGGAATATTAAATATAAAACTACCCCAGGTGTCTCAATGTCTTGGGGAAACGAACACACTAACCTTTGAGACTTTTGTAGGGCAGACTATTGTTTAGAACCAAGGGGGGTGCTATAGTATACCATATTTGAGAAACCATACATAAGAACATATTTGCAACCAAAAAATTTTAAAAATATTTTTCTTGTGGCTACATAAAGTGTTCATATATTAGCTTGTTCAACGAATGTCAGCTTCCTTTTAGTATTTATTATTATTTTTTTTTTTTTAATTTAGGTATATAACCAGGGATAAGGTGTAACAATGAATTCAAAACAGCTTTAACGTAAGACTATGTTGCAAATATGTCTTTTTTACTCATAGTACTTAATAAAACTTAGTACATTTACAACAAAATAAATTAATTTCCTTAAAAGAGTTTTAATTAAGCCAGTAAAATTCTAAAAAGAAACAAATGTGGCAAAAACAAATTATTTAAAAGCCTAAACTTAATGTATTTTTTATTTAATTATTAAAACTATAAAAAAAAAATACGAATGATGTTCAAGGATAATAATATTTATTAAAAAAAAAAAAATTAAAACATTTAAAAAAAATAGATATATACATTAAACATTTTTCACAATAATATTTGACATTATGTACTCTGTCTTGAAAATAAATAAAACATCTAACATTTAGATATATTAAAAAATATAGAAAAAAAAAAATATATATATATGTAACGACAAACAAATTTAAACTGTTTTATAGATGTAACAAAGAATCATACACTTTAAAAATACGTAACATTAATGTGACACAATAACACATACAAACATGAAAATAATTTTACAAGTAAAAAAAAAAAAAAAAATTGTGGTATAATCTTGCTTTGTATCTTGAAAAAAAAAAAAAAAATTAAAAAAAAAATTAAAAAATAACTTGATAGCTAAAGTTGAATATCGTGTATTATGATATATTTAAAAAAAAAATTGTCTGTGAAAAAATATATTATTGTAATAGATTTAATACCTGTGTGTAGAAATATTGAGAAGGAGAGTTAAACGTATTGTTATATGGATTTTATCGTGTTTTAGTTTAATAATACGTAGTTTTGATTTGTTTTATCTTTAAGTTGCAGAAAATAAAAAGAAAAACTTATAATCAATATGATTGTGAATTTTTTGTAAGTCTTATTTTAATCAACCTATCTTTTTACCTACATAAGAATTTAATTAATTTTATCTACAATTGATATGAAATATAAACATTGTATCTCTGTTTATATGCTTAGAGTAGAAAGTGATTCTTTACGTACTTGTATTCATTGCGCATGCGCGTCTCATAGTTCTGAAGAATTCCTCTTCTTTACCACCCTAGGGCGGTAAAGAAGAGGAATTCTTCAGCTTTACGCACGATTAGCGAGTTTTTTTACATTTAACAAAACTAATTTGCTGTTCTAGTAACTGTTTATATATCGAGTTTTTAGTGAAAAACAATGAGTGAATCAAGTGACTTTGACGAAAATGTGGAGGATAATACTCCTCCAGAAATAATTAATTCAGCAAAAATATAACTCAAGAATTAATGCCATCTTTATCAAGAGAGAGATACAAACTTACATACAGTAAGTTTATTTGTTTCTGTATTTATTATTTAAATCTAACAATCGTAGATAAAGTACGGTACTCAACTAGTACGAAAACGGCATTTTGCATTGCTCGTGTGGTTTTACTACCCTCGCTGTTGCTCGGGTGCAAACTCCACACTCTCATGCAAAATGCTACTTTCCGCACTCAACTCGTAATGTACTATTAAATCACATTACAGGGAAATTATTCATCGATTGAGGTGAAGAAATAGTCTAACGTACATAATCTTTGAACCAAGAAAAATGAGATATAAAGTTGATTTTAAAACTTATTATGAATTTTAAAAAGTGTGATCCCTAAACATGCATTCAAGGGCCCAGAGTCATAAAAACAAAAAATATGTGTGACTCTCACGCAGTTCAAACAAGTTTAACTTAAGTTAAAGCAGTTGATTTTATGCATTGCTCTTTTTGCGTTTGTTGACAATTTTATTATTTCAGGATATATGAAATGGTTATGTGGAATTTATTTGAAAAATAAAATATTTTAGCGAATATTGAAGATAAAAACATGAAAACAACATTTATATATATTATATTATTATAATGTATATAATATTACGCTTATATACCAATTCTGTCTATTGGAAAATTGAAGTGGTGCAATGGTTAGCACTTATGCCTGCTGAATCAGAGGTTAGTGGATTGAGACTCATCCAAGTGAAAGATTTTTTACAGGTAAATACTGCCAACTTAAGCCGGCAGTTGATTTACCTATACAAATTCTTTCACTTAGGCAGCCCCTACACTATCAAGCTGCTTGATCAAAACAGTGCGTCAAGCAATGGTGTCAAGCCTGATTGATAGTCTTGAAACCCGTTTGATGCTTGAGTCAAGCCTTGACGGAGATTGATGGAAAGTTTGAATGAGTCAAGCGGCTTGATAGTCTAGAGCAATTTTGATCAAGCATTCCGTCAATCACCTGCTTAACACCAGCGATGGACGACCGTCCGCTCTTAGATAATAATGCCGATCATGAATTTATTAGCCTCCTCAATGATTTATATCGTGATTGTCCCGAGTTGTGGAAAGTTCCACTCCTTTGAACAACGTCGTTTCCTCTGGATCTATTTTTTCACTTGAGAACAACTGCCAAGATTAGAAACCCCAAATCCTGATTTGAAACCATGATATCTACACAATACTGATTCGCTACAGTCCAGAAGGAGCAGTTCACTAGTCAAAAACTTCAATACAAATGAGTGTTGATGAAAAGATTGATGGGATGCTTGCTGCGCCCCAAGGCGGCTTGAAGGTCGTGTCAGTCAGCTTGACGCGATGTTTTGATCAAGTGGCTTAATAGTGTTGCTTTAGACGAGTTTCGAATCACAAACTTTGTTATTTAGTAACTTTGTTGCAATTTAGTTTCATCCAAGCCAATTTACTCTACAGTACCTAAAGAAGTTTCACTTCAAAAAATTGTGTTTTGAAATCAGCTCTTTTTTTGGATAATTAATTATACGTTTCAATTAGCTGGTTGTAGTCTTTTCGTAGGGAAGGTGAGATCTTTTGTAGTTTTTGGTGGAGAGTATCGTGATCCATGGTGTGAAGTTCAAATGAAAGTAGGTTTTTTGGACTTGTAGACAGTAATCGAATGAAGGGGTTTTTTTGGAATGAAAGTCCGATGGTGGTTGTGGTTAAAATTTTTTTTTGTTTAATTCAAAGCTTTCGCTTAGGGAGTCTAAATCATCAGTGATCAAATAGAAGATATAGAAATTAACATAATGCATTTTTAATACAGTAAATTAAAATTATAATTAGAAATATGTGACTCCATAAAAATGTAATAAACAATAAATATAAATTTAAGAATTACAAAAACAATGCAGATGAGCCAATGAGAAGTAACTGGATGAAATTAAATTTATATTTATTGTTTATAACATTTTTATGGAGTCACATATTTCTAATTATAATTTTAATTTACTAAATAGTTTTTTAAAATTTGCTGTATTAAAAATGCATTATGTTAATTTCTATATCTTCTATTTGATCACTGATGAAGCTTAGGCTCCCTAGCTTTGAATTAAACAAAAAAAAATTTTAACCACAACCACCATTGGACTTTCATTCAAAAAAACCCTTCATTCGATTACTGTCTACAAGTCCAAAAAACCTACTTTCATTTGAACTTCACCCCATGGATCACAATACTCTCCACCAAAAACTACAAAAGAATTAATTATACATATATATTTTACCTATCCCTGGAGGTCATTGCAAAACTTAGAGCAATATCCAGGTGGAAATATTTTTAACGCTATATGATTCGTACTAGGCTTTTGTGGGTGGCATCGATGTAGTAGCCTGACAACAATACAATCTAGAGAGAATTTATTATAATTTATTTTAGACTTTTCAAGCCAGATAAAATGGGACTTGTTTTGCCACTTTTTATATTTTAGAAATTTTCATATGCCCATGAAATTGCCAAAAATATGAATTGTGTGCTAGTCTAAATAACTAGTACCTAAGGCAAACAAATATTTACACATTAAAGTTATTTTGGTTGGGTCACCAAGTAAATGAGCGCCTACAATGTTAAGATAATGTAAATACTTGGGTTTAATATCTAAACTGTCCTGTCATTGTCATACTTTTTCAAACCAGTTAAGGCTCTACCGCCCTTTGAGGTTAGGAAAAACAGTAAAATTAAAATTATACTGGTTCTAAGCAAGATATCAAAAATCTAATCACAGGCTTCATTCCTAATTTTAATTCTGCACAATTTGAGCCCTATTCCAACTTCCCATGATAAATAGTACAGGCGGCATTTCAATACAACGAGTTTTATCGTTGTATTGAAATGCCGCCTGTACTATTTATCATGGGAAGTTGAAATAGGGCTCAAATTGTGCAGAATTAAAATTAGGAATGAAGCCTGTGATTAGATTTTTGATATCTTACTTAGAACCAGTATAATTTTAGTTTTACTGTTTTTCCTAACCTCAAAGGGCGGTAGAGCCTTAAATATCGGTTGCAAAATGTACAATTTTTTTGCAGGTTTGTCAGTTTTTATTTTCTCATATAAAGAGAAAGTGATGTGATGGCGCAAAATTTCGATTTTGAGATTTTGACGGCTTTACACATTTTGAGGTCTCTTGAGCCCCTGAGTCTAAAACGTGTTTTAAAAATAAATTCTGTCTGTCGTCTGTGCAAACATGAGGAGCCTAAATTATTGGGCCGATTTCGATGAAATTTGGCATAGGTATATGTTCAGAAAAATCATACCCTAAGGCAAAATCGAGAAATTCATTTTAGCTCCAAATTTAGGGGAGCTACCCCCCAAAAACTTTGAAAAAACGAGAAAAATTATTACTCGAACACGGTTCCAACGATTTTAATTAAACAAATTCTAAAATTTATTCCATTTAAATACGAATCTAACGATATAAGCCGTTTTCCCAAGAAAAATATAGTTCCTGAAAAATAGATTTAAACGCTGGCAGAGAGAGGCCGGGTTCGGTTTCCCGCCGAGTATGATAAATTTTGATAAAATGTTTAATAATAATTAAATGTACCAACGAAAACCGAAGACTATTAAATGGAAAACACTGGGCTAAGTAATTATGAGCTCGTATATTAGAAAGTTTGTCTGAGTTGTTGTCTCGGACCGATTTTTTCATTTCCATACATATGGCCCCTACGCTATCGTATATCGCACCTTCTCCTGTATCCAGATCTTTGATTAGATCTAGTTTTCTTTTGCAAAATTTTCAGCACACCTGCTTACAACATCATTAACTTCACTTATGTATTTTGTTTATAAACTGTCGGGGTGTTGCGAAAAAAGAAAAATGCCATTTGCATAATCTGTTATTCTAATTTATTTTTAACAATAGTAATTTTAAAATCGTTCGTTGTATTTCCTCGGGCAGCGCATTGTTCTAATGCCTCATTTCAATTGTCCATTTGTAATTTAAACTGTCTAGAATATAGTACATTCTCCGTTTCTTCAAGCACTTGCCAAATCTCTTCCTTGTTGTAGAGTGATTTCCTAGTTGTAGTTTTTTTTTATATTTATTTGATAATTAAAAGGTATAAGCTATGGCAGGAGCATCAGTTTCTAAAGTTAAAAAACCTCAACAAGTTAGTGGTATAGGGAAAATTTATTTGTTTCTTTACAACGCTGGACAAGTTTGTGGGTATGTACCAATATTATCTTTGATTTTTTTTATATAAAGTAATTTTGCGTTTTTTTTTATCTCACCTGTTCTTTCCTTATCATATCTCTTATCACGGTCTTCTCCAAGTTTCTATGTCCGAATTTTACGGTAGATATTGACTGGCGTTCAGTATTAGAATAGTTGATATGATGTTCTTTTTTCTTAAAGTTTATTAGACTAAAAAAACATATAACGCCGGATTAAATGAATGCGGAAACATCGAATTTCTTTATGGCTAACCTTTTATAACTATAACCTATCTTATAACCTTCCATTTATATATATTTTAAAAGATGAATCTTTTTATGGAAATTTCAGACATGTAAAAATGTAGCTTTCAAAACATAAAGTAAAAGGTTGAAATAAAAGTTTTATTTCACCCCTCACTGACCCAACACATTCAACATAAGTTCTTACAGAGGACCACTACCTAATAAATACAGTAGAACCTCGATAAGAAGTGTTTCAAGGGGATTAGGGAAACAGTCTTGTTATCGAGGTGCTCTTTTTGTTGAGGGTCGTGTTATCAAGGTTATTTTGGCTATCAGTTGTGTTATCGAGGTTCGAGGGCGGGGTTTTCAAGTCTATACACACAAGTCTTTATACACAGGAGGGTTGTTTTTCTTCAGAAAATGAGCGGAGCACCGCGAAGCGGTGCGGAGCGGCTATAGTAAATTCAAGGGTACACAAAATTAAGGTTTTTAATTTAATATGCGGGATTTTATCCCCTAACCTCAAAGTGGGGGCACGTACAATCCGATTTTACCGACTAGTTTAAGGTCGACCCATTCCTGTATAGAGTTGCGTTATAGAGGTTGACTTCTTAAAACGTCTTGTTATAGATGTTCTGAGTTACGTTGTGAATTGGAAAAAAATCCGTGTTATAGAGGTTGTTTGGATAATAACAGTCGCTTTATAGAGGTTAATTTAACATTATGTGTTATGGCAATCTCAAGGGTATTTGAAAATTGCACTTGTAATTGAGGTTGTCGTGTTATTGAGGGTCGTGTAAGCGAGGTTCTACTGTATATATCAAGTTAAAAGGAGAGAGGGGAAGTAATATTGGAACATCAGAATATATTAAATTCCCCGTCTACAGAATGAAGAGTTTTATTCTGACATTTTGGTCATCATAATAGAAGTATGAGTTTGTGGTCGGTTCGTCTAATCCTTAAACTGACAATATAAATGACAAATGTATTCTTATATTGAAGTAGTAAGGTCTAAATGAAGTTACAGTTTGTCTGAGAAGAGAGTTAATTCTGGCACCTCAGGTTGGGCAACCTGAGGGGGAAAAAAGCCTCTTGGTAGTTATCCTAATGCCCATGTACTTCCCTAGTTTACCCGACCTTCTAAATGTCAAGATCTACTCTCATTTTTTCTAGAGTTGGGACAACGGACTAGAAAAAACAACCGAATGAATAAGTCGATTCGGGAAAAAACAGTCGATTGAATTCAATAGACCGAGACTGTGGCAAGTGGAATGTTTCAATCGAATGCTTTTTTTTTTATATAGGAGTAGTACGGTGGAGGCCGTAAAGGCCTCAGAGCTGAGGGGGGGATGAGAGTGAGAAGGCGCTTGAAACTCGTTATCTCGTCCCAAACTACAGCCTGCTACAACATCGTTTTCATTCGAATGAAAAAATATAGACTGAGACTGAATCCAGTCGAATTTTTCATTCGGATGTTTTTTGGTTTTGGGTAGGGGAAAGGAACGACGGTGATGGGCTCAGAGCGGAGGAGGGGTGAGAAGGCGCATGACACTTGTTATCTGGTTATACACACGTCCACATATACACGTCTATGTTAAAACAGATCTAGAAGGGACCAAGTGTGATCGCTTGCTCAATATGTATACAACATATTTTGTTGTTTACTACCATCTAAATATTCTATATACATTTATATTTCAAAATGAATTATTTTAACATACTTTTTATTATAATGACAATACTCGTCTTTAAAATACGTTTTCATTACAGTATTATCGAGGTGACTGAAATATTTTTTTTTGTGAGAGTTCTATCACCATGTAAATGAGGCTTTAGTGTAAAAAGTAGATAAAATGCATACATTTTGATTGTTATTATAGCAATAATTTATGTATATTTTAAACATTTTTTCAGGTGGTCTTACTTACTTTATCAATTAGTGACTCATTATGCTCAAGGTAAAAGTACAGATTCATTGTGGTCAGCTGTCAAGTGCTCTGTTATAGTTTTCCAAAATGCAGCCCTTCTCGAAGTAAGTATATTTAATTTATTATAAATAGTTATTAATTTTGTACTATTACTTAATAGAGTCCCATGGCAGAGTACTGAGAAGTAAATACAGTAGAACCTCGATAAGAAGTGTCTCCAGGGGATTAGAGAAACAGTCGGGTTATCGAGGTGCTCTTTTTGTTGAGGGTCGTGTTATCAAGGTAATTTTGGCTTTTAGTCATGTTATAAAGGTTAATGGAATATTGGGAGCGGGGTTTTCAAGTCTAGTCTTGTTCAAGGTCGACCCATTCCTATGTAGAATCGCGTTATAGAAGTTGACTACTCAAAACGACTTGTTATAGAGCATCTGAGTTACGTTGTGAATTAGAAAAAATCCGTGTTATTGAGGTTGTTTGGATAATAATAGTCGCGTTATAGAGGTTAATTTAACATTATGTGTTATGGCAATCTCAAGGGGATTTGAAAATTGCACTTAATTGAGGTCGTGTAAGTGAGGTTCCACTGTAGTATATTATGTTACTAGACTGTGAAGTGAGTTTCTTCTTTACCGCGGCAATTATATTTACTGTCAAGCGAAGCGAGACAGTAAATATTGCCAAGGTAAAGAAAAAACACTTCACAGTTGTGTAGCATATGCTATTTTTTCCGAGGTAGCAGACAATGAAAAAAACATTAAATATTAATTGATATAATTATAACAGATATTAGTACATACTTTTGATTTTGAGAAAAAGAAACCTTAAAGAGGTTACACTATAAAAAAAGATAACACGCATTGACATCTAGTGGATTTTAATCGTAGTAAGAAGCATGTCTACTTGATTGCAGTTCTAAAATCGGCACTTTTGATAACCTCTACTAGGATATAAAAAAAGGTTTTACCTCCTAGGAGGTAAAAAAAATGTTCAATACAGTTTAGGAGTAATGAAAAGATTTTTTAAATGCACGTAATGAAAAAATGGATTTTAGCTGTTTTTTATGCTCTAAAGTTACTATTTCACAGACTATCACGGAAAAAAATAAATTTTTTGTTAGGTTTTTGAGAAAAGTAATTTTTTTAACTTCTGCTTGCCACCCTTCAATAAACCACTTGAAAGTATATTATTTTCTTGATTTTTTGTGAAAGGTGTTCAATTTTTTTAAAAATTAAAAAACTTATTAAAAGTATGGTTGATGGAAATCAAAAAAGATTATTTATATATGTGGTTTAGAACTGAAAAAACAACATGTAATGTAAATAAATATAAAATTTTAATATTTTTTTTTAAATATTTGTTTAGTTTCGTTTCATAAAAATAAACAATATGCAAGCACCAACAAATATTTTAAACTGATTTTTAATATTAATTATAATAATTATATATGATGGAACACAGGATACTTTAGCAGGAATTAGCTAAAGAAAGAATAGCACCGGCAATTGCCAACATTATCCTTCAGCTAAAATTATAACTAACTAATGATCTCACCAGGTTTATCTGATAATTCCACATTGTGTTTAACATGCCGGGTACTATCTGTATGTGAAGAATGAGAAAGAGACATATTTGCCACCCTAAAATAGTTATTACTATGTAACTAGGCAGCAAAATGGAGTTTTACTCAGACGAGTGATCAGACCAGAGGCGAGAAAATGTTTCCTCATTTTACTGCCTAGACAGTAAATTATATTTCCCTGGCCGAAATCAGTTCAATAATGCCTCATTTTGCTGCCGCTAATAGATAAAATTATTATAATTACAATAGATAATTATACATAACCACATCTCTATAGATATACACTTCAATAAATCATGAGGGTTCTATGTGAAACAAATATTGATAACTAAGTTTATCATTATGAAAATTTATTTAGTAATCATTACTGAATTTATTATTCAACCTATTTTGTAAAAAAATGTAAAACATAATATAATTATTTTTATTTAGCTTCCTCAGGAACAATTGGGAATGTTACAGTAGTTTTTTATGAGTTAAAATTAGATAGTGTTGTATCTTACATAACTACAAATTAGGGTTAAAGGTACATTAAACATTACATTTATTTCCCTAATGACTAAAAAAATACTCTAAATTAAATATAATTAGATTTCTCACAAATATAATTATGAATTTATTGGCAGAGTATAATGACAAATGTATAATTCTGACAGGATTTCACAACCTTTCACGATTATTATCAGTGTATTGATTTTTTTTTTTAAATTTATTTTATTAAATTATTTTATTTTATTTTTTATTATTTTAATGATTAAAATTACAATTTTTATTTGCATAAAAACTAGTCACTTTTTATTTTTATTGGTTACGTACACTGCGTTAAAAATCATTGAGATTGACCTCTAATGATCTTCCCTCATAAATATTAATGATGAAATGACCTTTCTTTCTTCTTTAAATAAAATTAACTAAATTACGTTTATCAGTGTATAACAATACTGCAGCTTGTATTTTTTTTTGTTAATATTAGTATAAGATCCGGTATAAGAAATATATATTCTCATCTGTTATTTAATGATAATAAAGAGTATATGATAGAGAATTTATAGATTGATACATTGCAAATAGGTTGCCTAGTTAAATCGCGTACCGATGATGTTAAATAATAAAATGTTTACTTAACTTCCCCTTTCTTCAACTTCCCCAATGTGTTATTTATGAGTGGGAAGTGGGACATCTCTTGCAAAAAAGTATGGTGTAGGGACATCAAAAACGGAAACGAGATAGCATACTGCGATACACGTCAAAGCTAGATTCTGAAGAGGGGTAAAAAAACCGGAAAACGTTACGAACGGCGAATGGTACCCTTTAGAAGATGCGATGTACATATTGTTTACCCAAGGAAGAAGCTTAGGCGCACCTTTATCAGGTCCTCTCGCCTGCGAAAAAGTTGGTTTACAGCATATTTGAAAATTCGGACAAATCGGAAATTCGGACAGTGTCTGGTCCCAATTAGTCCGAATTATCGTTGTTCCACTGTAATTTCAAAATCTTAATCATTAAATAATTAAAATGAGTATTTATTCCGATCAAGATGAGAGAATTTAGACATGTCCAGCGGTGAGTGCCTGGGTAAAGATTGTTCTTTGTTAGTAAACACTTCTTGAATGGGTTATTTTTCTTGATACATATATGTATTATGTCAATACAATATATTTATTTATTTGCTGCATTTAAAAATGGTACTCCTTAAAAAGTGTTTGAAGTTATTCCATTATTTTCTGACAGCTGTAAAGATCTCTGCTTTCATATATGAAATCTACTTAATTTGTTTTTCCAAACGTGGATGAATCTAAACACAAATATCAATCCTATTTCTTTAAAAATTTCCTTTTAACTACGTTTATATTTTTTTATCTACTGTTACTCAAGATTTAAATCAGTAAATAAAAGAAAATTTATTTAAATACTATAACACACTTGACGATTGATATTCTGTATTTTATTTGTTACAGATAGTGAATGTGGCTCTTGGACTAGTCAAATCCAATCTGATGGTTACTACGATGCAAGTAATGTCAAGAGTACTTGTAGTAGGTGGACTGTGGATGGTAGCTCCTCCGTCAAGAGAATCATTCGGATTACCTCTTGCACTTCTAGCCTGGTCTGTAACGGAAATCATTCGTTACTCTATGTACGCTCTATCAATTGTTGGATCTGTACCTTATCCACTCACATGGGCCAGGTATGAACTATTATTATTTGCATAATGAATCAAGCAAATTTATATATTAACATGTTCAGGACGGAACGCCAATTCACGGTCTCTTAACAGAACCTGATAATTTATGAGTGGACATCCAAAAATCCGACACTGTGTTTTTAATATTTTCTTACTTCTTATGATATATAAGTTCGAAAAAAAAAAAAAAAAAATTTCCCCTCACTTTTTCCCCCTCTACTGAAGAGTGCCGCGATGCACCCGTATTTTTGAAAAGACAAATTACCACAAAACCGGGGGGTGCCGCTATGACGGCACGGTTTCTTGTAGAATCTGAGGTGCCGCTATAGCAGTACACACCGTCAATAATTTTTTAGTGCAGTGTGATTGCTTTTAAGAGTGCAAGTAACATTCTGCATAATTTTAATTATTACCCTTGCTATTACAATTATTTTTAATTGTAATAGCAAGGCTATTTATAATGATTTTGTAATAAAATACAAGGAAATAAATCAACTTTTAAAAAAAAAAAAAAAATGAAACATTATATTTCATTAAATCCGTCATTTTTTTTTTTTTTTTACAATTACCTACAGTAATATTTGAAACACAAACATTCATGAAAAAAAAAAAAAAAAAAAAAAAAAAAATACAATAAAATAAAACTAAATAATAAAAATTAAGCATCACAATAAAAAGGAACTTGAATTGCCAATAAATAATATGGTACAGCTTGGTAAACTAAAAAAAATATTACGTAACTTTAGGCAGTTTAAAACTAACTTATATATTGCAATCTTTTATCAATTTTTCATTGCAACAAATATAAAAATATTTTAGGTTATATTTTTAGTTATAGTTAGGGGGGAAAATTTTGAAACTTTCGCACATTTTCAGAGTATTCCTGCTGTGAAACGATTGGCTTCGGGTCAGTTAAACTCGTACAAGATTTGGATTTTGTTGCCGTTTTTTTTTTTTTTTAGAAATTATTGTTCTATTAGTGTTCTTACGCTTCTTCTCTTTCATTCTCGGTTTTAAAAATAGGGCTAAAAAATAAAAAATAAAAAGGTGTAAAACGGGTGTGATAGGAGATAAAAATTTGGGTGGTAGAATGTGTTAAAACAATGCGATCGCGATCTGATAAGAACTGGATAGGGTTGACTTCGACTAACCCGGGTATAAAGGCACAAGACTAAGGAATAACCCCAACCCCTACTCTAGCCCAATTTAAGGAAGGGAGTCTAGTGCCGCCATAGCGACACTCCGGCTTCTTCAGTAGGGTCTCTGTGCCACTATAACGGCACCCTGGCACTCAGACTAGTCTAGTAGTGCCGCTAAAGAGGCACTCCGTCCTGAACGTTTTAAAGAGTAATTTGTTAAAACACATTTTCACCTTACAGCTTCTTAAAAAATATTGTTTTATATTTCTTTGCAAAATTTTATATGAGAATAAAAAAAAAAGTTTAATTTTGAGTAGCATTGGATGATATGTAGAAAACATAATCTTATTCAGTGCATGCTGCATAATGTAATCATTAAAAGTAGAAGGCAAAATCTCTCCAAATAAATTATTTATTTAAAAATCAAAGCAGCTTTTATCTTCTATAAGAGACCATCTTCAGCGTCTAAACAAAACAGTAACCGAATATTAATTAAAATGTCAAAAAAGAAACCGAGACAAATAAATACGAAACAACAGTCAAAGGCAACTAAAACCTAATAAAAATAAAACACTCTAACAATAAATGAAATAATAAAGCCTTAAAAACTAAGCTAAGAATAAATAACAAATAAAATAAAACATTAAAAAAAACAGATTTTTAAAAACAAGCTTTTATTTGTATTCTTCTCTGTAAACCCTTTCGTTTGATACCCATATCATGGGCGTGCTTATAAAATAACTAGTCCACCATCTTGTTCTGTCCGTTATATTGGATTTAGAATGATGTCACTTAGCTAATCATGCATTGTCATCCAAACTAAACGTGTATGGAAAATTTCAATTCAATTGGTTGAGGATAACTACTTTAAAATTTAGTTGCAAGATTTGACCCAAACATACATACATACATTGCAAGTTAAATAAAAGCTTTTAAAAAATAGGATAATGTTATCCTATCTTATGTAATCATGGTTAATGTTATCCCCTTAGAGGACCGAAATGTAATTTATTCAAATTTTTCCGATTTGTGTTACCAATGTTTTGTTTATTGAGATCAATGTCAAGATCTTTGGATTTTTTTTTTTTTATATAACTTTCGGGGAAACAACTGGAGCTGTGGCACTGGTGTTTCAGTCAATATAATAAAAAATAGTAGAATTATGTTCATTTCAAATTAGTATTTTTATTTTCTAATGCATCATCACATCATCAGTGATCATACACATCACTCAGTGTACATAATACACAGAGTATTGTCTATAATTTTTTTTTTATCTCCAGTAGGGAGAAAAAGTTATGATTTTGAATTAGTTTAGAGAGACTAAAGTAAGTCTTTTCATCCCTGAACTCAAAAAGTAGGGAGAAAAAGTAAAAGTAGGGTGAAAAAGTAAAGTAGGGTAAAAAAGTAAAGATTGCAACTTAATTATTTTATAAATAGTAGAAAATGAATGGCTAATGTAATGAAGTTGCTGAAATCAGGTTTGCTTCAGGACGTATCAGGATGCATCAGGACACTGCTTTTTCGACCATGTTTATCTTTGTTTATAACCTGCATCTAAATAACCTTCTATTTGAGTTTAATTCCAATTCTTATTTGTTTTTAATATTGAATCTCTTATATCTGCTATTAAAAGTGCTAACAATTAGTGTTATTTATTAAAATAATAAATAAAAACTGTGCAATGGACGAAAAAGTGTATTTTCTTCCTACTGGAGATAAAATGTTGTATGTACCTCGTGAGTAAAATGCCATTATTCCCCTCGCGATAATTATCTCCCTCGACTGCGCCTCGGGAGCTAATTAGAGTTATTCCCTCGGCTGCGCCTCGGGAATTATAGAGTCTAATTCCCTTGGCTTCGCCTGGGGAATTAGGGGCCATGGTTCCTTCGGCTTCGCCTCAAGAACCTTCTTTTTCGCTCAGGGAATAATGGCTTACTTTACTCCCTAGGTGCATAAATAACTATTGTTTTGAGTTTTAATCCTTGTGTGGTACCTTTTACTTATTATTATAAGTTGGTTAATGTTATCACATTGTCTGAGTGCCAAAGTGAACACATTAAGTGGCGTCTACTGTAATATTTTATTGGTTAATCGTTACAACAACTTTTGAATTTCTTTTTAGATACACTTTTTTCTACTTACTTTATCCAATTGGAGTAACAGGAGAGTTACTGTGCTACTATGCCACTCAAGAATATGTTGGAAAAACCAAGCTCTTCAGCTATGAACTACCTAACAGTTGGAACTCCACTTTCAGCTACCAATATGCTCTTCTTGCTCTTATGGTCTCATACGCACCATGTACGTATTTGATTTTTAGTATTTGACATTTTTTTTGCTGCAGAAGCCCAGAAGTGTCTTAATGATTCTTCACTATTTAGTAATTCAGGTATTTAATGGTGTAGGTCAAGTTTCTCATGTACTTGTACATATTGGTTGTTTTTAATGTTGAAGGACTAGTAATTGATAAATTTTACTTCCAATTACAAATCTTAAGCAACTTTGACTCTATCATGTGTATAAAACTTGAGCTGTTATTGGCTTTTTCAATTTTAAATTTTTCCTCCCTTTGTTGAGTACTAGTGCTGCCCTCTGGCCCTGACCGGTGTGGATTTGTGGAATTAACCTTCCTAGGGAAGGGAGGTTCGCCTTCTGCGGTAGGGACTGGAGGTCGGTTCAGTACTCGCAACATAGTGTACCCGTAAAAAACGCATATTTTTATTCATGTACCATGCAAATCATCAATATAATCATTAAAATCATTTATTTCATTTCTTTTTCATCAAAGCATATCCAACACCCTTGTCAATTCTGTTCTAAATCATAGTATAGACAAGTAATCTGTTGAATTAAACTGCTAAACTACTACAATAATGGATTATCAGTTTAAGGAATTTAAAAATGAAGGGTCTTCTAGAGACTAATTTTGCGGAGGTAACGGAAGCTATGTGATCATTCTGAAGAACGAAACATTTTTAGGTCTCTGATTTCAAAAATTCCAAGACAGAAATCCGTTTCAGACATCAGGGAACATTTTTGGTTCCGTGTCTGTCACTCTATTTTTGTGAACCAACATATCTTAAAAACTACACGTCCGATTTTAATGAAATTTGTATGGTAGGTCATAATTAGCCCATTGTTGGTCCCATATAAGTTTCAACCATCTGCACTCAGTTGTTTTCTCTTTGACATGGGCACAAACTTACATTTATTTACACCTATAGCTTTAAAAGTGTGAGTACTTATCTGATGTGTTTGAAACTTTTATAGTTTATTGAAAGTAACCCATAGATAGCCCCAGATTAATTTGAACCGTCTGCGCTCTTTAACTTTTGCTAAATTGATACTTTAATATCAAAATAATTTTGGCAGATTAAAAAAACCGGGGAAAACAATTAAAGATATTAGACATTAATAGCTTGTAAAAGTATAAAATCAATAAAGTATGTGATAGGATGCGAGGAAGCTATGTGCCACACCAATTGACAGTCTATTTTTATTATTATTTATTTGTTTGTTATTAAATTTATAGATAACATTTTTCTAATACATTTGTTTTTTGTTATTGCAGTGTTTCCGAAAATGTATTATCATATGATTGTACAAAGAAGAAAAGTTATTGGCCAATCAGGAGATTCTGCCAAGAAGAATAAATAAACTTATCATATTTAATTTATTTGCTTTTTTTCTACTGTTAGTGGGCATAATGATTGATAATGTTTTTTGTTTGTTTAAACATAATTTAATTATGTTATTTAGTAAACTTTTAGTTTCATTTGTTACTTTAAGTAGCTGACTGTTAAAGACTAAAAATGAAGGAATCTAATTCATTTTAATTATTTTTTTTACTGGAGATTTATGAAAGAATATCAGTCTTAAAAGAAATGATTAAACGAGGGAATTTGGCATGCCAAAAACTAAATATTATATTTTTTTTTTATTATTTTCAAAGACAAGTGATATAAAATTACATTTATATATTGTTTAGAAACAATAATATTGATTTTGAAAAAAGGATTATCTCTAGGATAACCTCTATACCCAAGTAAAGCCTATTTATTTATTTAATTAATACATTCCAAATATATAAATATATGATTTCCAAGAATTAGGACAATTTTTAATAACTTTTTTAAAAAGTTAATAGATGTATAATTCTAAACCAAAACAATAGAGTTTAATTAATGTTAAACATTTATTTTTTAATTTATTTATTTTGTGAGTATGTTCTTGTCTATTTGATAGATTTTATTTGTTCTAAGAACACTTTTTTTATGTTCACAAGGAATCCACATTGTACTTAGGTTTATGTTACTAGGAACTCTGTTTAAGTTCTTAAATTATATTTCATATGGAAAAATAATAGAACTTTAGTGTCAGGTTAAGAATGAAGTCATTTGTAATTTTAGGTTTCGGTACGAAGTACGAAAAGAAATCTTATATAATGGCTCTATCTGTCTGTCTGTTTGTCCGTTGGCATGTTTCAATTCATAAACTACTATAGCTAGAAACATGCACAGGTGCATCTCGGCATTTGAGACAACTGTACACTTTTTGGAGTTTTCACACTTAATATTTCCAAGATGGTGGCCAATATGGCGGGCGACTAAACAAATTTTTTTTTGTCACCATGGCATGTTATACATCAATTTAAAGGTCTTGAAGTGTAGAAAAGGAATATGCAACTATTAAAATTTCAGATTTAATATTTTCAAGATGGCGGGCGACTAAAAAAAAGTTTTTAGTCACCATGACATGTTATACATCAATTTAAAGGTCTTGAAGTGTAGAAGAAGAATATGCAACTAATGAAATTTTACACTTAATAATTTTATCTTAATAGTACATAAACCGGCGATTATCACCTCACGTACTTACGTGAAGCGCGCCTTACTTGCTTATTATACAGAATTATTCTTTAAAATATTGTTTTATTTAAAAAGTGGATTGTAATATTTTTTTTAAACCATAACTATTATTTTATATTTTCATTTAAATACCAAATTGGTTCACTGTTAAAACTTAATTATAATATTAACTTATTTATTACAAGTAAATTTGGAAAATCTGCCGTATATGCCTCAACTATTTTAATTTAAATATTTTGTTCAGAGTTTTTATAAATTATTTCTTTTTTACCTTTTTTGTTTTAAATTGTTCCTTTTTAAAAAGAGTGAGTTCCTTTATTCAAAAGCTATTTAGATAAAGGGATATTATCTCTCCGGTGTACTGAAGTGATAATAGGCCTTAGTCTAATTAACTGTTAAGACAAAGGGATATTATCTCTCCGGTTTACTGAAGTGATAATAGGCCTTAGTCTAATTAACTGTTAAGACAAAGGGGTATTATCTCTCCGGTGTACTGAAGTGATAATAGGCCTTAGTCTAATTAACTGTTAAGACAAAAGGATATTATCTCTCCGGTGTACTGAAGTGATAATAGGCCTTAGTCTAATTAACTGTTAAGACAAAGGGATATTATCTCTCCGGTGTACTGAAGTGATAATAGGCCTTAGTCTAATTAACTGTTAAGACAAAGGGATATTATCTCTCCGGTGTACTGAAGTGATAATAGGTCTTAGTCTAATTAACTGTTAAGACAAAGGGATATTATCTCTCCGGTGTACTGAAGTGATAATAGACCTTAGTCTAATTAACTGTTAAGACAAAGGGATATCGTCACTTCAAGATACATTAGCATGATGTTCCTTTGTTTAAAAGTTATTTAAAAAATGTAAAAAAGGAACAATTAAAAAAAAAAAACTTTCAAAATTGGACAAAATAAAGTTCACCTGATGTTTCAGACCACAAATTTGTTGTGTTTTATGGTTTTTTATGTAGTCATATAAATTGTTTTATTTTATTTTTTTATTATATAAACTCAATTGCATACTAACTAAAAATGAATGTATATACTACATTTAAAATATCCTTATTATTATTACTCTTATTAAAATATTTTCTTGCCATTATTTAGAAAAACAAAAATCCTACTTACAAACTGTATAGTAATTTATTTAATAAATTGAATGCTTGAAAAATTGTAAGCTTGGATTTTTTGTTTTTTAATTAGAAGATGCTCATGATGAGCAATTACTAGTACACGAATAAAATATTTATATAAAATATAGTACAATTTATAATTTATATGTTATTTGCTCAACGTACTCTAATATTTTATTTCTACCTAAATTAGATCTAAATATATTAGTTATAATTATTATTATTCATATAAATTATTATAATTTAAAGTGATTATATGTCGATGTTCTATTTATTTGTCATTTATTACCAATTGTTAGGATTAAAAAATTGTTGTGCCCACTTATCTAGTGAAATATCTTGCCAATTTTATTATGTTTTTTTGTTTTTTTTTCTATTAGTAATGTGACCAAATGTTTATTTTCTTAATTTATTTTATGAAACGGTGCAATGTAATTTTATTTTAAAAATGAAATATTTATACCAGAAGCAAATATAATTTTATTTTTTGCTATTATTTTGTGTGTGTGTGTGTGTTTAACCTGAAATCATATTACAGTAGCAACTGTCTTCATTAAGCTCCTTGGGACTAAACCCATAAGCAAATAACAAAATGGTTGATTGAAAAGAAAAAAATTCAACATTTTTTTTTTACATCCTGCAAGTAAAAGCAGAGAAATGCTTTTATCTACGATTGATACAAAATATAAACATTGTATCTCTGTTTAGATGCGTAGAAAGTGATTCTTTATGTACTTGCATTCATTGTGCATGCGTGTCAAATAGTTCTGAAGAATTCCTCTTCTTTACCACCCTAGTGCGGTAAAGAAGAGGAATTCTTCAGCTTTACGCACGATTAGCGAGTTTGTTTACATTTAACAAAACTAATTTGCTGTTCTTTTATTAAAGTAACTGTTTATATCTAGTTTTTAGTGAAAAACAATAAGTGAATCAAGTGACATTGACGAAAATGTGGAGAATAATACTCCTCCAGTAATAATTAATTCGGCAAAAAATACAACTCAAGAATTAATGCCATCTTTATCAAGAGAGAGATACGAACTTACACACAGCAAGTTGATTTTTTTCTGTATTTATTATTTAAATCTAACAATCTTAGATAAAGTACGGTACGCAACTCGAGCGAAAATGGCATTTTGCATTGCTCGTGTGGTTTTACTACCCTTGCTATCGCTTGGGTGCAAACTCCACACTTGCATGCAAAATGCTACTTTCCGCACTCGACGCGTAATGTACTATTATCTCTGTTTAGATGTGTAGAAAGTGATTTTTTTTGCGTAGTTATATTCATTGCGCATGCTAGTTTCATAATTCTTCTTTATTTCCACACTAAGTGCGGAAATAATTTTTGCTGTTTTTTTTTAATTAAAGTAACTGTTTTTTTCTGTATTTATTATTAAAATCCAACAAGCGTAGATAAAGTACGGTACGCAACTCTTGCGAAAACTGCATTTTGCTTTGCTCGTCTGGTTTTACTACCCTCGCTATTTTCCGCACTAGATGCGTAATGTACTATTAATAAATTACAAGAACCACAGCTACAACTAGCAGGTGGTGACAGGTATCTTCACAAACATGTAAGGCGTTTTTATTCCATGCAGTTATCACCACTAATGTTAATGTTCTAGCCTCCTTTATTTGTTATTCTCGTAATTGAAAATGCTCTGAAAACTGAATAGTAAAGTATAGTTTGTATTTTAAGGGATTTAATACCAATTTTTAAGGAAAATAGTCTGCCAATTAGTGTGGGTCATTGCTTCACCGTGTCCTATTCCGTATAATTTAATGATTTTATGCTTTTACAACCTATTATTGTCAAATTTCTATCAACCTGTTTTTTAAATCTGTCCAAATTGTTTTGATTTTTTTTTTTTTTTTTTTTTTTTTTTTTTTTACATGAATAGTATTAATTTTGCAAATTTTATAGAGCACAGATTGTTGAAATTAGTCTGGGACTATCTGTGAGCTTAATTTACAAAAATGAACATTTTTGTTATCACTTTATTATTTATATATTACTTACCTTTGCTTATTTAAACTAAAAGTATGCAACATAAATGCGCTGTTTTTATATTGCAACAAAATTATATTTATTTTCAAAGTAATGATGGAAAACCAGACATTTAGGCATCCCGAACAGTTTTTTCACGACACCAGCGGGATTTTAAGTCCAAAACTGGGACGCCTGGCAACCCTTAGTTAGTGAAGCCATCATACTCAGCTAAAAGCTTGATATGCCAGGAGTAATTAAATCCGTTATATGAGGGGCTTAGTATCAAAGACGGACAAGATTAGTATCAAAGACGGACAAGAGCACATTTCAAAATTTTACAGGAGAGCCGAAAAACTGTAGCTCAAATTCTACAGGTGCTAGAGCAATGATTTTTTTCTGTAGATTCTTAATAGACTCAAAACTAGTTAGAAGTACTGAAAACGTGAATTTATTTGATATTTTAGCTGCTAAATGGAGTTAAAAAGTGGAGTTGTCCCGCTTTTGAAACAAATACAAGGTTTTGTCCGTTTTTGAAGCAAAATGACGTTGAAAATAATGGTTAGAATAATAATATTGGAGAAATAATTTTTTTTCAGAGTTCTTAGGGAGTAGTGCCTCCAAATTTAGAGCTAAAATTGATTTCTCGATTTCCCCTCTAGGTATCATTTTACTAAACATGTATGACAAAATGGTAGGAGTAGGTATTCAGATGCTAAAGCCCGCAGTGCATCATAGGATCGAGTTAGTAAAATGCAGCCTCCTGATTGGCTGTTCGGTTATGTCCCCTTTTGAAGCAAAACGTGTGTTGACTTGTCCGTATTTGAAACAAAACTACAAATATTATTGCATTTTTACCCCTTTTCTGGTCGTTTTTGATGCAAATGGATAGCAGAATCTGATGCAGCAGCCAGAAATTCGGAAAAAATGTCGAATGTCCGTCTTTGATACTAGGCTTCTCATATATGTTGTAGGTGAAGGGACGATTGTATGTCTTCTTTCATACAAACAGGGCCGTTTCTAGGTGTTTTGCCGCCCTAGGCGAAAATTAAAAAATTGCCCCCCCCCCCCTCCTTTTTACTATCAACTCCTTTTCCCTTTGTCATCCAGGCTAGAAGAAATTAATGAATTAGATACAATAGAACTTTTACTAAGCATAAATCCCATCAAAAATTAAATATTTAAATAAGGACTTTTATATTTTATTTCATTTCAAATATCTCTTATAACTTTAGTGGTATTTTAGGTTCTTTGTTTTAACTTTCTTTGGCTGTTTAGTACCTTCCTTGCTTATATTTTAGGAAAAGTCTTTAATAAGATCTCTAGTGTCCAGCTGGTAAGTAATGTCTTTTTCAAATAAAATAGTGGCTAGTCTCACAAGTCTTTATTGGCTGATGGAACTGCGTAGATAGGTTTCTATTAATTTGAGTTTCTCATCAAAACAAAATTTTCCTCTCACTTGTTTTGGCCCATTTACAACCAAAAGAGTTCTTAATTTGTCTTCACTTAAGTTTATTTCGTCAAAGTAAACACATATTAAGAAATTGTTCGGTATATGCTTTTGAAAACAATAAAATTTTTCCTATAATTATTTTTTCTCTCCTAATTTGCTCGATTTCTTCATTTTTTGATTAAACATTCATTTTTCCCTCTTCCTTTTGCCGCCCCAAAAAGTTTGCCGCCCTAGGCGGCCGCCTAGTCTTGCCTATTAGTAGAAACGGCCCTGCATACAAAGAATACATTTTTACAATATTGCTTACCTCAAATTTAAAATATATCCATAGTATTAATTATATATAATTGTTAAAAGGATTAAAAATGTATTAAATGAACAATTAAAATATAATAATGGGTGATTATTAAATTGATTGTATGAAATTGTTCTTTATAGATAAACGTTTAATTGCAGCTTTTAGTAATCCTTCTTAATTATTTTTTCTTATATTGTTATATAACACAAATAATACTGATTGGAAGTTATCAATATAATTATCATTATAATCTTTGAAGTAAAATAAAATAAAGAATTGTGTGAAGGGTTTTTTTTAGATAATTTTAATATCAATTCTTTGCATATAAAAACAATTTATTTTCTTATAAGTTAGCTCACTTATTAATTAGCATTGTTCTTTAAACTTTGTTCAGAATGAGAGTTTCTTCATTTACTTTTCTAGTGGTAAGCACAAATTAATAATATACTTCGTAATATATATATTTTTTATTCAGTTGGTACTTGCAGGATTCAAATCAATGATTTCATAAAAAACATTAATGTTTGCTGATATTGCCCCATACTTGAATTATCAGATTTATGTGTTATGCCAGGGGTTCTCAATGTGGGTGCCACGGAGAGAGATCAGGGGTACCCTGATTTCTCTACTAATAATTCAAATTTATGCATTTGGACTGCAACTAGATGAGGTGATGGGAAACAACAAGTTTCCACATCTTATCTGCTATGTGCACTTTCATGTACTACCAGTATTGTTAAAGACCTTCTGTTTCGTAGAGATGCAATGGCTTAAGATCTGTTCGACATTCTTGACCACGTTTATAATGGAAAATAATTTGGAGTGAGTCGATCAAAGTCTGGTCTCTACAGAGTATTACAGGCGCTGATTCACCTCAGAATCTCCGGATGCGCGAACAGGGCAAAATCAGGAAAGCTAATGAAACAGTGTACCATCCTAAATTCCATTTCCTGATACCGCATGTGTTGGACTCCAATCCAAATACTTACCTTTATCGAATAAATAGGGGAGAGCGGGGTTGGTTGTGACACTTTTTTTTAGAGGCCGTGAGAGCCACAGTTTTGCATGAAACTTTTCGCTTTTGTGTGATTATCCTACATAGAGATCCTAAAGCCCCATTTCCATTACAACAAGTTGCAGGCACTTGTCCCGCAACATGTGCCGGGCACATGTTGCGGGACAAGTGCAATTGGAAACAGTTCAGTAACACAACACTGAAAATACCTCAACCATAAACGAGAGAGCATGTGTAGGTAGGGAGCAAGGTTTAGTTATGGTTTGGGCAGCGAGTATAGACTGCACCGCGCGTGCGCCTTTTCCCGGGCCCCGGGATATGTCGCAAAGTGTTTCCATTGCCCATGGCACAAGTTGCGTCCCACAGTCGCTTGGCACATTTTTGTCCCGCAACATGTTGCAGAATGTTTTCATTTCAACAAAATCCTGGAACTTGTGCCGGCAACATGTTGCGGGACAAATTTGTTGTAATGGAAACGTGGCTTTACTAACATATTCCAGACTTACAGCGACTTAAAAAAACATTATCATACTATTCTTTTATGTTTTTCCAAAACCTTCACTTTGTCCAATGTAGCCCAATGGGGTCCAATACATTGGACACAGGGGTGGAATACTTTGGACACATACCAAAACTCCTGATTGCAACAGAAATCATGGAAACAATTCATTTGAGTACTTAAATAGAAGGAATAATAAATAAGAAAGAAAGTAGGCTACCAAAAGAAGAAATTGTGTGTGTAATATGGGGGATGAATGGGACAGTTGGGGATGAATGGGACATACTGTCCAACTCATCCCTCGTCGCCATTTTTTTTAAAAAAAAACACAGACAACATTGGAACCCATTGTTCCACAGTAAGCAACCAAAGTGATTTGTAAACTAATCATAAATAAATCCATTACCAGACAAAAATAGTAGTGACTCCGACGAATATTGTAGAGGGGCTGGAATGCTTCCGACGTAGGTCTCAAATTTTATATCAGCTTGCCTCCAAATCAAATTTATTTTTTTAAAAAATTAATGGTAATCACAATATGTCAGACCACTTGAGGGATTGAATAGCAATTGAAGGGTTACTGACTGGTCCTCCAGGGTTGCTAATCTCACCTTCTTTTCAACCAAAAACAACAATGTCCAATTCAAATCCAACCAACCCCGCTCTCCCCTAATAGATATACAGCCAGTTGGGTCTTTAGAATTAGAGGGGAACTTTTAAATTTAAATTATAGAAGAGGTAGGGAAGGTAGACAAACTGAATGTAGTTTGTGCAATGAGTGAGCATGGGAGGACCACATCCATTTGCTGGCAAAGTGTGTGGCTCTGAGAGAGTTCAGGGTGGCGAGTTTTGGCCAGGCTGAGCTTTCTTCAGAGGGCTATATCAGGATCTTGTGTAATGGAGAGTGTTCCAAACTTGTTTCATATGCCAGCAGGGCTTGGAATTATAGGAAGATTCTGGTGGGGGAATTCAATTTCTGACTGCTTACTTCTATCTTAATAAAATATGTAGGTGAAGTTGTGCAGGTGTGTCTCTTATCTATTTACTATTGTAAAACTTGTTTCTTATTTTATTTAATTATTATTTTATTAATTAGGTATATTTATATTATTATTGTGAAGAGCTAAAGCGTTTGTCAAGATGTAATTAATGATATGAAATGGGAGAAATGTGTAACACGCTAATTAGAAACCTCCCCCTGACGATCAAAATGGATCATAAGGTGAAGTGGATGAGGATTGTTATTTATATGAAATAAAGGAAAATTATTATTATTATTATATGGTTAACTACATAAAAACTAACAGCTTAAAGTAAGATTTTCTCAAAAAGCTATGGTGAGGATTTGGAGGCTGAGCACACGTCCCCGATACTTCTGCATTTCGAGTTGGCTCTCATACGGCAGTGTCCTATCTCGTTTGAACTGTGACAAGAAATCCACACTTTCCTGGAAGAAGATGATAATGTAAACGTAAAAATTTTTGCGGAACCTGACTTTCTGCTAAATTTTGATAAACTAAATGTCGAATCTGTTTAGATATGGTCAAAACATGCACATTTAGAAGCTTGCAGAGAATATTTCAGCGTTCAGGAAGAAACTACAGCTGTGGAAAAGAAAAATAGGTGATGATGGAGGCAAAGATTGGTTTCCTAGGTTGCAGCAGTACATGGCAAGTAGTGGAGATAAGATTTCAAATGCGTATTGCTGGCCATTTTCATTGAGCACCTGTCACAGTTAACTGACTGGTTCGAAAAGAACTTTTGCAGAAGACCAAACCTGGAAGTTTGCGTGGATCCAAGATCCATGCTGTGTTTAAGCTCCACAAGAATTTTCTACTCAATAAGAAGAAAATTTAATTGAGCTAAACAAATGGCAACCTTCTAAAAACAAAATTTTCTTTTCAAATTTGTCAGAGTTTTGGATATCAGTCAAAAATGAGTATCCAGTTCTGCGTATCAATGTAAGGGTCCTCATTCCTTTTACAACTTCTATATCTCTGCTAAGCTGGATTTTCAGGGGTTGCTGTTATAAAGAGTAAATAGTGTTTGAAAATCAACGTGGAAAAAGAAATGACAGTTCCTTGGTAAGTGAGTCAATCGAGGAAATAAAAGCCTCACTTTTGCAATATTTCGATCCCTTCTTGGATCATATTTTGTTAAATGTTAGAAGCTTGCTTCAATAAAAAGGTTTTTTTTTTTTTTTTTTTTTTTTTTTAGAAGAAGGCTTAACGAATTGTAAAAAGACTAAATATATTATTTTCATTTAATTGCAGGTTTTATTGCCATCTTTAATTCTGTCAAAAGAAGAAGGAAGTAAGTTTATACGGTTTTATTTACTTATTTTTCTTTAAATAGCCGACATTTTGTATCTATTTGTATTTGTGAAATAGGGCTAGGGAGAATTTGATTAATTAAGTTTCTAGACAGAGAATTTCAGCAAACATGGGGAAAATCTTCCGGGATGAGAGAATTCAAATTATTTATAAAAGGACTCTTTCTAAGACAGTAGAATTATATTAATTCTAACTAAAAAACATGCCAGAAACTGTTGGGTTTCTTATCAAGTCACTGCTGTTTAAACAAGCACCTTCAGCTTATAGAATTGATCAATGAATCAGCATGTAGGCTGTGTGACTTTACATCTGATAAGCCAATGCCTTGGGTTGCTTAATCATACATGGCTGATCTTTGGAGGGCTAACGGTTCCGCCAAAGAAACTAAAAATAATACCTACCAACAAGGAGGTAGCATTTTATCAGGGAAGAAATATGTTAGTCATGTTAGTGGAATAGAAAATGAAGATGTGAAAAGGACCCACTTTGTGGTCTATGTCTCTGGGACTGTTCCCACTGGTTTCAAAAAATAAACTGGATAGCATCCTCAAGCAGCCACTATGATGGTTGCTCGGAGCAAAAGGGCTAAATTCTTGTAATGTTCTAAAAACATAATAGGCTACTAATGACTTAATTATAGTTAAGACTCAAATTCACAAAATTATTTCTCAAATCTTTAATATTTACCTTGAAACATAAATAACAAATGTTAATTTTTGGTGAAAATGTGTGTTTTGAGGATGGTTTCTTATTCGATGTCTGCTTTTAATTAAAATAACCTATGTTCTGTGGCACTTCATCAATTCAAATTATATTACCAATGTCAAATCTAAGACCATAAAATATGTTATGTGCAAATAATATCAATATTGATGCTTGAAACTTAAATTTTTGACTTTGGTTGTTTTTGTTCCAAGGGTCATAATACTACATAGTCGACATGGTTTTAAAATGAAACAATATTTTCAGGTATTGACGAGAGAATTATAAATGGCAATAATGCAGAGAGAGGACAGTTTCCCTTCCAGGCTAGATGTGTTCAGAAAACTTCCTCTGGTGCTTTAACTTTCTGCGGGGGTTCTATACTGTCTGGCAGATGGATTTTAAGTGCAGCTCACTGTGCTGTAAAGTATGAATTTCAATGCAGTTCTATAACATATCTTATTTGTCTAAACATAAATTACTAAAAAGAGGAAGAATTTATACAAGACAAAGATGAACCCTAAAAAGTATTTTTTTTTTTTTACAACTCGATCAACACATTATTAGAATATAAAAGGGAAGGGGATCCGGCCACTTTACTCATCTACTCGATGATCGATGATATCATCATTGCCTCCTCTCACTGGGATTTGAACTCATCAGACATGTCGGTGTTTTTACCTTATTGGTTTAAGGCGGAGTTGTGCTAGTTCGCTAACCACAAAACCCCACCTGATCCCTGAAAGGTATTGTTAATCTGATAACAAATAATAAGTTCCAGTAATACAAAGAAATTTTTCAACTTTTTAACTGTAATTAGCATATACTGATTGAACATAGCATTATAAAAACTAACAATGGACGGAGATAGTAACTAGTATTTTTTTATCTAGTTAGCTTTTTCAATATTAATTCTTTTATCAGCAATATTAATTTTCTTAAAAAAGATTGTAGTTTTTTAAAACCTTGACTCCTGGGAGAGTTGATCAAAAAACAATGTCCTTATTGGCCCACCGAGGCATTTTGGATGTTGGCATGTGGATGAAAGTCTTGCTCTCTGTGGGCATATTTCTGTCACGCCTAATGATTAAAAATTTGGCTTACATAAGGGATCTAGAGATGAAGACATAAATATGTCACTATGTCTTCATTAGGGGCAGAGGGTGCTATATAGTTAAATGTTCCTTAAATTTTGCTTCATGAACCGGCTGCTTTAGTGGCGTAGCGTGGTTGGAAATGCCTTGCAGCGGTAGTGACTCAAGTACTCCCCCCCCCCCCCAAAAAAAATCACCTTATGACAAACATTCAACTGGACCGCTCACGGCTGCGCCAATTATGTTCTGATTTTAGGCCAAGACTTATGAGAATTTCAGTAATTCTTAGTGGCTGTGGAAACAATTTGCTCATTAGCTGGCCATACACGGACGCTCTTTCATTTAAAAAATCGCGGCATGTGCAAACGGGAGAGGAAAATGGAAAGGATAGAACGGGAAAGGAAAGTGAGGAGATAAATTTCCCCCCAAGTGTTTCCCTTAGTAAATTGTGTCGTGCGGAAACGGGAGAGGATATGTGAGAGGATACAGGAGAGGAAAGAATGGCAAAGGAAAATAGGTCGGATTTTTTGACGAAGGGATTTCTCAAGTGATTGCGTGGCGTTAACATTTGAAAGGAAAAAACGTTGGTGTATGTGAGAAAACCTTAATTTATCGTGTCATTTGCGGCGCCGGCGCGAGCAAGACCCAACTACTATGGTGCGGGGCGATCCAAAACGTGGAGTGGGGCGAATCCCCCCCGGTTTTCCTCTCGTGTATTAATGCCCACTAACGCAGATGATAATCAGAAGGATATTTTTCGCGAATCGTTTGTCAAATCATTTCTCGTATTTTCATGGCGTGTGCTACAGTTCACTAACACACGAGCTTTTAGAAATGATTTGGAAAGACGCCGCGATTTTCAAAATGAAAAAGCGTCCGGGTATGGCCAGCTATTGACAAATTAAATGTAGCCTATTAACAAACATTAATCATGGTTTTTGGTCTAAAAACTATAGGGGAAAGCGGGGTTGGTAGGGACAGTGGGATGAATGGGACACTGCTGTTTTTGGTTGAAAAGAAGGCCAGATTAGCAACTCTGGTGGACCAGTCAGTAGCCCTTCAGTTGCTATTCAATCCCTCAAATGGTCTGACGTCTTCTTGATTACCATTGATTTTTAAAAAAATAAATTCGATTTAGATGCAAGCTGATTTAAAATTTGAGACCTACGTAGGAAGCATTCCAGCCCCTCTACAATATTCGTTGGAGTCACTACTATTTTTGTCTGGTAATGGATTTATTTATGATTAGTTTACAAATCACTTTGGTACTTCCAATTTTGTCTGTGTTTTTTTTTTTTTAAAAAATGGCGACGAGGGATGAGTTGGACAGTATGTCCCATTCATCCCCAACTATCCCACTCATCCCCCATATTACACACACAATTTCTTCTTTTGGTAGCCTACTTTCTTTCTTATTTATTATTCCTTCTATTTAAGTACTCAAATGAATTGTTTTCATGATTTCTGTAGCAAAATCAGGAGTTTTTGTGAGTGTCCAAAGTATCCCACTCCTGTGTCCAATGTATCCCACCCATTGGGATACATTGGACAAAATGAAGGTTTTGGAAAAACATAAAAAATAGTATGATAATGTTTTTTTAAGTCGCTATAAGTCTGGAATATGTTAGTTAGGATCTCTATGTATGATAATCACACAAAAGCGAAAAAGTTCAGGCAAAACTGTGGCTCTCACGGCCTCTACAAAAAAAGTGTCCCAACCAACCCCGCTCTCCCCTACTTATAGTTTTATTGTTAGTGTTGTCTTAATTATGGTATGTATGTATTATCTTATTTGTTTTATAAGAGTATTTTCAATTTACTAGGTTTCTATTTGGTTGTCATAAATTTAATTTAAGACTAAAGAGTTCTAAACACTTAAAATTGCTTTGATTCATTATAAACTTCTCTAGATGTGTAAAGATCAAACACATTAGTACAAATATTAAATTGTTTTAATTTCAATGTTAGCGCTTTGGTTTCAAAAAATTAAGTTAGTAATAAAAAAGAATAAAGTACATGGAAGCTTAAAAATAAGTAGGGCATATAAATGCAGTACAGTATCATATATTAGGCTATTTTAAATCTAAAATATGTTAAAAATAAATTTTTCCAAGACGTCTGCAATTTGTTCCCCCTCAAAAAGGATGCGCCCATGAGCGAACGCTCCATTCGCTCCCTTAGCACTGCACCACTGGGCTGCTTCTATTAAGATCTGGGTGATTAATGATTAAGAAGAATTTGAAATTTATTGGGAATAAATATTAGTTCTTTGATGCCAAATATTTTATTCAAAAGTAAAACATGACATATTCAACAACTATAATCATTATTATATAAACAAAAAAGTTGCTATACTTGGTATACACCATCATTTTGTAAAATCTAAAAATGTAAAACTTATGTGTGACTCTCACGCATTAGAAGTGAAACTTGTTCTAGAAATAGGTTATTTTATGTATTGCTCTTTTTGCATTTGTTGATGTTTTTATAATATCAGAATTAAGAAATGGTAATGTGAAATTAATTGAAAAATAAAATATTTTCTATTTTCATTTCATTTTAGCGATAATGAAGAAAGAACATGAAAACTACATTTATCTACGATTGATACGAAATATAAACATTATATCTTTGTTTAGATGGGTAGAAAGTGATTATTTACGTACTTATATTCATTGCGCATGCGCGGCTCATAGTTCTGAATAATTCCTCTTCTTTACCACACTAGTGCGGTAAAGAAGAGGAATTCTTCAGCTTAACGCACGATTAGAGAGTTTGTTTACATTTAACAAAACTAATTTGCTGTTCTTTTATTAAAGTAACTGTTTATATCGAGTTTTTAGTGAAAAACAATTTGTGAATCAAGTGACTTTGACGAAAATGTGGAGAATAATACTCCTCCAGAAATAATTAATTCGGCAAAAAATACAACTAATGAATTAATGCCATCTTTATCAAGAGAGAGATACGAACTTATATACAGCAAGTTTATTTTTTTCTGCATTTATTATTTAAATCTAACAATCGTAGATAAAGTACGGTACGCAACTCGTGCGAAAACGGCATTTTGCATTGCTCGTGTTGTTTTACCACCCTCGCTATCGCTCGGGTGCAACTCCAACGGGTGAAACTCCACACTCGCATGCAAAATGCTACTTTCCGCAATCGACGCGTAATGTACTATTATATATATGTATAATGTATATGATATTACGCGTTTATACCAATCCTTTGAATTGAAAAATCATCTACCTCCGTGGTGCAATGGTTAGCACTTATACCAGCTGAATCAGAGGTCGGTGGATCGAGAATTGTCCAACCTAAAGATTTTTTTTACAGGTAAATCAACTGCCGACTTAAGTCAGCAGTTGATTTACCTGTAAAAAACCTTTGACTTAGACGAGTTTCGAACTAAGCCAATTTACTCTACCGCGCCTAAAGAAAAAGAAGTTTCACTTCAAAAAATCTGTTTTCTTTTTAATCCTAAATCACTTCATATCAAATATTTTATAAGTATTTAAGTATAGTTTTATGATTCCTTCAAAGAATACCATATTATTTAATTTAAATTCTGTTTTAAGTGCTGTAGGTGTGACAGTATACCTGGGTATAATTAATTTAAAAAATTTAACCGGAGTATTGACCACTTACGTTAATGCTGATGGTATTTTTATTCATCCTCTATACAACAAATCAATTCAGAACTATGACGTATCTCTTTACAAGCTTAACTCATCTATTCCATTCAGCCGTAAGTATAAAACAATGGCTAATTGATAGTAATCTAGTGTTGAAAAATAGTGTGAAATTTTGATTTTACATATTATGTGTCATCTAACTGTTATAAATTGTTATTTATTTTTATTTTTAGAATATCCGTACATCAAAACAATATCTCTACCATCATTATCAATGAGTAATGTTTCTTATCTAGACAATTACAATGGTACCATTTCAGGATGGGGAGCAATAAACAATGGTATTTATTGTGTTATTACAAAAAATATTATGAGGAGATTGATTGAGTGCTGTATGATTTTTACTCTCAAATTCACCACTCTACACATTTTTGCATCTATCCTAAAAATCACAAAAAATATTACTTAATAATATAATTGCATAAATTACTTGTTTTATTTATTTATTATTTTAGCTGGAAATAGTCCTCTGATTCTACAATGGGCGCCTGCTCATATAATGCCTCATGCTCAGTGTGTAAAGTCAAACAGATATCCAATTACAGAAAACATGATCTGCACTGATAAAATTGTTTTTAAAACTGGCATGTGTCCGGTAAGATGCCAATGAATTATGATTTTTATCAGGTATTGCGTAAGCAAGCTTCATATATTACAGTCTTCGCACAACTAGAATCGACGCGTTGATAGCGCGGGAAAAACTAGCAAAAGGGGGGACGAGCCAATGAGAGCTTGAGATTTTCCCGGACAAAAGGTCGGGCCAACTAGACAAAGATAAATGTCTCTAGTGGAGGGGAGAGGCTCTCTGGATAACAGTATAAGAAGGCTTCGTAGTGGCTTTATTTTTTCCCCCAGAGAGGTTGGCCAATCTGTGTGTCACTCAATTTCCCGCGCTGTCAACGCGTCGATTCTAGTAGTGCGAAGACTGTAACAAAACATGCATCTTGTCTGTCTGTATGTAACGTTTACGTGTCCGACGGTAACTTGAGCAATAGTTAAACGATTTGGTTGATATTAGATATTCGTGTTCCTTTCACTAAAGCTCAGGCTAAGTTCGTTGGACAGCGTGTTCCATCCAAAAGTTCGCGCGCAACACTCGCGTAAACGTAAGCTTCAAATGTAAAATTGGAAATTTAGGACGGGAAAAGATTCTATCATCACCAATTTGATGAGAAAAACATTTTTTTCAAATAATTGTTTTTAGTAAAACCAACAACGACTCCGCTATGAATTAATAAAGATCGTTAAAACTAAAGAACGGACCTAAACGTTTAAAATAGAGAAAACAACCTTTTTACCGATATCTTACGTTCTAAAGTAACGATTTTAATGAAACTTCATGTACATCGTCTAAAGTACAATTGAAACAAGTATGTAAAATTTCAACTTGATACAAGCAGTAGTATTTGAGTAATGAAGTGATACATTTATAATAATTGTTTAAAAGCTACGACGACGGGTGGTTAAGATTGTTAGAGTCGTGTTGTGTGTAGGTTTGTTTAGGAAGTAAAGCTTTGTACCGAGTACCCCCACTCTACCCCTCACTACCCTCTTCCACTTATCTTCAACTATGACATTCATCATGATTAACAAATTTCAATAGTCAGTATTTTATTGCAATACGCTCGCTTCAATGATAGAGCCACGCGATGCCTAGTATAATCAGTATTTTATAGAAAAACGCTCGCTTCAATTATAGAGCCATGCGATACCTAGTCAAATAAAATAATGCTTAATATCGATTACCACAAACATATAAGGTGTTATATACGTTTGTTGGATATATATTGTAAAGATAATTAAATAAATATATTTCAGGGTGATAGCGGTGGTCCTTTAGCAGTAACAACAAAAGACGGAGTTCTAAGAGTTGTTGGAGCTGGCTCATGGATTACAGGAGGATGCAACAGTACATACTCAGTTCAATATGGTTACCCAGGAAGCTCGGGTGCACTTTCATGGATCATTAGTACGACAGGGGTTCAGCCCATGTAAACATCTAGCAATTTATCCGAGTTAATAATCACATCTTTAGTCAACTTTCAGATAATAATGAGCTGACTTATTTCAAAGAAAGGTTTAAGTATTTGGCATAAAAAATATAAATTTTCGAGTTTACCATATTTTTTGCGAATGCGTATATTTTATTTTTAACTTGTTTTTTTTCCAAAATTTGCGCCAATGTTTCAAATTTCAGCTATTTAGCGACGACCTCAAAGTACGAAAGTATCCTTTCTCTAAAAATTAACCATATCCAGATCCATATGCTTCCACGATCCCCTTTCCTATACCATTCTAATCCACAAGTCCACAGTCTGTTTTTCCGGTCCATTCCTGACAATCCTACTAGACGCCTGAAGGTGGAGACCTCTTAAATAACTGAAATACATAATCAATTTAGTTTATTTTTGATAATTTATTTATAATTTTGGTAAAATGGTGCCCCAAAAATGTTGAGACATTTTTGGAGCAATGAGAGGCGGGGGATTGTTGGCCAAAATTCACAGATCAGTTGGAAATAATTAAATGGAAGGAAATACTCAAAATTAGCCCTAAACCACAAAGTGCGGACCTTTGCCCTTAAGCAAGAATAATGAATACCTAATTGAACGAGCGTAGTGAGATCTTAATTTCAGAGACTTGGGATTTGATAAGTTTGTTTGTCTAACGATAACTGGCGTAAAAATTGATAAATTTCAACGACATTTGGCTCATAGATGCATCTCAGCATTTGTGAGAACTGTATAGTTTTTTTTCTGTAGGTTTTTGGAAATTTTACACTAAATATTTTCAAGATGGCGGCCAATATGGAGGACTAAAAAAAAAAGTTTTAGTCAGCATAATGTGTTGTACATCGTTTTAAAGGCCTTTCAGAGAAGGAAAAAAATTGTAACTAATAAAATGTCACACGTCATATTTTCAAGATGGCGACCAATATGGCGGACGAATAAAAAAAAAAAGTTTTAGTCAGCATAATGTGTTATACATCATATTAAAGGCCTTTTTAGAGGAGGAAAAGGTATTTTAAAAGCCGGTTAGGGCAATCATTGTTTAATAAAGTCTATACCACATTTGTCTTGCATTCGTATAGATAACCTTTATGTAAATGTGTTTGCAAGCTAATTACGCCCTAACAGGCGAGTGCAGCGAGCCTGCACCAACTTAAAAATAAATATGTCAATAAATGTAAGAAAAATATGATAAGGCTCAGCTGTGTAGACAGGCAAGCACCGCGAGCCTGCAATAACATTATTAAATAATTATTATGCACAAATACTGTATTATATTATTAAATAAAAATTATGGCAAATACATTTACAATAGGCGAGCTTTGCGTCAAGGTGATACTTCTCCAGGGCGCTTCTTACATAGTTACGCCACTGCCCCACACAGTTGTCCGAATAAAACGTGACGTCTAAATCTTGAGAGACAGTAGTATCATTTGATATCACCAGTAAATATTTGAGCAAACATGTGCCGATTTTGGCAATAAAAAACTAACAGATATTAACGGGTGATTATTGAATAGATTTTATGAAATTGTTCTTTTTAGATAAACGTTTAATTGCAGTTTTTAGTAATCCTTTTTTATTATTATTTTTACTTTACATCGTTATATAACACAACTACTATATTAACATAAAAGTATATAACTAAGTTATATACTTTTATTACTATATTAACAATATAGTAATAAAATGAATTTTGAGAAGGGTTTTATTTTATTTCTTTTTAGATAATTTTAATATCAATTCTTAGCATATAAAAACAATTTTCTTATGAGTAAGATCACTCATTTATAAGTATTTTTAGTTAAACTTTGTTCAGAATGAGAGTTCCTCTATTTACATTTCTAATGGTAAGCACAAATTAATCATATTGTTCTCGTCTATGTCTAATAATTTCAAACTTCGTATGTCATTTTTACTTAATCGTATATTTCATTGAAATCACAAAATCAAACTGTCAAAAATACATATTTTCTTTTAACTTGTCAAAATATTAAAAACAAAACAATAACATTTCTCCCGCGCGCCAAATTAAATTATACATAAATACAAAAAAAATACCTAAAGGTAGTAGGAGATAAAGCTCCTACGCTTGTTAAATGTAGGCATCTTCTAAATTAATTTTTATTAACTTTAATACCGCCCGTCGATAGGTTCCTGCCTTTGTTTTAACCTCGACAGTCCTAACTTGCCCGTCACTGCCTGGGTAAACCTTTTCGACTTTTCCCATAAGCCAAATATTTCTTGGTTGGTTTTCGTCGATTATTAAAACAATATCTCCAATATTTAGAGCTGCTGCCTCTTGTCGCCATTTTTTCCTGTCTGCTAGAAGTGGTAAATATTCTTTTACCCATCTTCTCCAAAATAGGTCAGCGAAATTCTGTGCTACCCTCCACTGTTTGCGTAAACTAGGACCTGAAGGGGGTAGTGAAGGAAGGACACTTTTGCTCCCGATTAGAAAAGTATTTGGAGTCAGGCTGTCCGCATCTTCGTGATCTAACGACACGAATGTTAATGGTCGACTATTTATAATATTTTCCACCTCACAGAGTACAGTTAGGAGTGTCTCTTCCTGAGGTGCTTGTTCTTTGAGGATCGTATATAAGGAGGTTTTTACGCTGCGAACTAGTCTTTCCCAACAGCCTCCCATGTGTGGAGCTGCAGGGGTATTAAACATCCATTTAATTCCTTTCTCTGCACAAAAACTTCCAATTCTGTTGTCATCTAGGTTTTTCAATGCCTGCTTCAGCTCCTTCTCTGCTCCACGAAAGTTGGTGCCATTGTCTGAATAAATTTCAGAAGGATAGCCTCGTCTAGCTGCCATTCGACGTATGGCCATTATTGCACTGTCGGTTGATAGTGACGTTGCTAACTCAATATGCACAGCCCTTATTGACATACAAGTAAACAGCGCACCATAACGTTTCTCTCGGCGCCTCCCTATCTTAACAAAGATTGGTCCGAAATAATCTAGTCCAACGCAAGTAAAGGGATGCTCGAATTTAGTGACTCGGCATGGTGGTAACGGAGCCATTTCAGGTGCTCTTGGTTTAGCTCTCATTTTCTGACACACAACGCAGGCTCTCCAACAGCTTCGAACCGCTGCTCTGATGTTAATTATCCAATATTTTTGTCTCACTGCATTTACCACTGTCTCTTGTCCTTGATGCCCGAAGTCATTATGGTATTTTTGTATTAATAGTTTTGAGAATCGATGTTTTGAGTCTAATATTATAGGCTGTTTTTCGTCTAAAGTCAATTCAGGACTTCTTATGGTTCGGCCTTTCAATCTTATTAAACCATCCTTCATTATTGGGCTTAAATTTGAGATTCGACTTGTCTTTGAAACAGTATTTTCACGAGATAGTTGATAATACTCGTCTTGAAATGACTCCTTTTGAGCCAACTTGGCACATAGGGCTTCTGCCATCACAAGTTCATCTCGAGTTATGTAAGGTAAATTAATCCTAGGTTTAGTTTTCCTTCCTTGTTGAATAAACCTCTGTATCCAACCAACCACTCTGATCATTTTGCCAAATTTAGAGTATCTATTGAAATCAAATTTTGTTGTTATGTCAATTGTAAGTGTTGTTTCTTTTTTCATCTCGTCGTCAGTCTGTTTTATTATAGATCCTGTCATTTTGGGCCAATTTCTTCTGTCTAGTTGTAAAAAAGAGGGACCCTTCAGCCATCGTAATGAGTCTAGGGACTTAATATTTCCACCCCTTGTGGCTTCGTCTGCAACATTTTCTTTGGTGGAGACCCAACGCCAGTCTTCTTGTCGTGTCAAGCGTTGAATTTCTTCAAGTCTACGCCTTTCATACATTTTGTATTTTGTTGCATCAGCGTTTATTCGGTGCCAAGTAATCGAAGAATCTGTCCAATAAAATGTCCTGTCAATTTTCAGTGTATGTCCGGTCTTTACTAGCTCACCGATTCTTGCGCCTAGTACGGCAGCTTGGAGTTCCAGTCGAGGAATTGTCACTGCCTTTATTGGTGCTACTCGTGCTTTAGCGAAGCTAAATACAGTCGACACTCGTTCATCAGTATCTTCAAGTCTGAAATATGCTACTGCAGCATACCCGCGATTACTAGCGTCACAAAATACATGAAGTTGTATGTTTTGTAGTTTTGTCATATTCACCGAATAGCATCGTGGAATAGTCAATGTCTTTATGTGGTTTAGTTCTTCAGTCCATCTTCGCCATTCAGATATTTCTTCTTTAGTTATTTTTTCGTCCCAGTCTCTGTTAGCTTTCCACATATCTTGTATTAGCAGTCTTCCCTTCATGGTAATAGGTGATAAAAATCCTAATGGGTCATATACTGACATTATAACTTTCAATACTTGTCTTTTAGTCGGTATTACGTATGGTTTTGTTAGTTCTTCTGTATCTGTCAAAAGGCTTGTCTCAAATAGAAATGTGTCTGCTTTAATTTCCCACGTTAGGCCTAAAACTCGTTCAATTACCTTTTCGGATTTTACATGTTCGTCTTGAAGTGCTTTTGCTCGCTTATTCGTTGGTATTCGCTGCATAAATTCAAATGAATTGCTTACAAAATTTCTTAAGTTGAAACCACCTTCTTCATAGATTTGTATAACTTCTGATGCAATTCTAGCTGCTTCTTCTACTGAGTCTTTAGATTCAATGTAATCGTCCATATAACATTGGTTTTTAATTGCATGAACAGCTTCAGGAAACAATTTAATATATTTTTCTGCATTTTTTCTCGTAACATATATTGCCAACGTAGGTGAACAGACAGCTCCAAAGATCATCACCTGCATAATCATTTCTTTGGGTGCTACATCTCTCCTTTTTCCCCGCCACAAAAACCTCTGAGCAAATTGATCTTCTCTTTTTATTTTTACTTGCAAAAACATTTCCTGGATGTCGGCAACAAATGCTATCTTCCCTTGTCGGAAAATATAAAGTAGTGTTAGTAAGTTATTAAATAAGTCCGGTCCAGTCATTAAGTTATCGTTTAAGCTTAAACCATTTGATTTTGCAGCCGCGTCAAAAACAAATCTAAACTTATTTGGTTTTCTAGGGTTCGTAACAGGAAAGTGAGGCAAGTACCAAGTCCGTTCGTGTGGTTGATATTTTTCTTCTTCTGTCAGTTCTCGTGCGTACCCTTTCTTAATGTAGCCTTCAACTTGTTCACAATATTGATCACAAAGTTTTTTGTTCTTGTCCATTTTCTCTTCTACGCCTCTTAACCTGTTTAACGCAGCTCTTCTGCTCTCCGGTAATTTTAAATTGTCTTTTTTCCACAAAAGTCCGACCTCCCAATGACTGTCTTCTGTCTGTCTACATGTTTGTCCTATTATATTCATGGTTCTGTCTTCTTCGTCGTGTATCCTGTTTTTGTTTTTGTCAAGTTCTGGAAAGTCAAATTCAAACATTTTTTTCAGGAGGTGGTCTATGTCGTCATTGACTTTATTTTCACGAATAAATAAACTGAAGTCTCTGTCCACTCTATATTTATAACGGTTGATGTACGCAGGTCCATGAACAACCCAGCCAAGTTTTGTTTTCGAGGCGATTGGTGCCCTTCTTGGTCCTTGTACAACTTGCCTTGCAACTGTCAGGTCGATGTTGTCTTGTCCAATCAATAGTTGAGGTTCAGTCCGATTAAACGATTTGAACGGTATGTCAATTAAATGGTTCCATCTTGTCTTTATATCTTCACTGATGATTGATTGGCTTGGCAATTTTAAATTGGATATCGTCCTTACATTTGTTAGGTCAAATACTTCATTAGACTCACCTTTAATTTGTAGATTCATTGTCATTGAATTTTCTTCGGTGTATGTCTGTTCGTTTGTCCATGAAATGTTAATTGGTTGTCTTCGTCCTTTTACTTTTAGTTTTTTGGCTAATGTAGTGTCAATCAGAGTCACTGTGGATGCTTCGTCTAAAAGTGCTGTAGTTGTAATTTCAATGTTGTCTTCTCCAATTAGGGTTACCGGTATAATTCGAAGCAAAATTTCAAAATTATCTTTTTCACTTTGATGTCCCACCACTTCATTTTTCTTGGTGTCTGATGTAGTTGTAGTAGTCTGTTGATTTTTGTCTCCCGTCGTTTTTTCTATCTTTTTGTCCGGATGAAGTAGTTTATGGTGTTTTAATTCGCATCCGTCTATACCGCATTTCTCTTTTGCTAGGCATTGCCGTACCTGGTGACGCTCTTTCAAACAAGCGAAACATCTTTTAAACTTAGTCACACAGCTCCACCTTTCATTAACCGTGATTTCTAAAAATTTTGAACATTTTTCCCAGAGTTTACATTTTTGTTTACAAATTAAACAAGATTTGTTATTTTCATTATTTTGGTCAGATTTACTTTTATTTGTGACGAATGTAAAATTTTTAAGTTGCCGTTTGTCATCGTGTTTGTAATCTGCTACGTTCAACGGTGTCACAACTGCGGCCGCATCTGCTAGCTCACTCAGCCACTGAGAAAATTCTAGTAAACTAAGGAATCCCGCGTCAAACTTACAAGCAAACTGGCCCCAACTTATTTTCATATGAGGGGAAAGTTTTCCTACGAGTTCTTTTAATAATTGTGGATTCTGTAAATGATGTGTCTGTTTAATTGATTTTACTGTCACTATTAAATTCCTCACAACATCACTAAATTCAACCAAAGCTTCTGTTTTATATTCTCTTTGTAAAGGGCAATTTCGAATTTTAGAAATTAGGGATTCAATTATATAATCGGGTCTTCCAAATCTTCTTTTTAAAATATTTATAATTTCACTTACATTTTCGGGATATATGAGTAGCGCCTGCACAACTTGTCGGGCTTTATCTTTCAACGATTTTTGAAGTCTGTGTAGATTATCAAGGTCAGTTAAGCCAAACATCTCTGTTGATCGGGTAAACTCTTCTATCCATAAAGGCCATTGTTCTATGTCGCCATTAAATGGTGGCAACTCTCTGAATAAGGGATTTCTGGTGTCCAAAACTTTCACTCTGGGTCCAGGTACATGATTGATACTTGGTCTCAGGCATTTCTGAACGTCATCGTTGTCCTCCGTAATCTTATTTTTCTCAAGCCAATTTTCAACATATTTTTTAGGGGGAATGATTTCTTGGTCTATGTTGCTTTCTATGGATAGAGATATCTCACTGTCGCGGTCGCGACTGTTATAACTGTTACCCTCGCCAATCAGGTTGATTTGTAATTCTCTTTGTCTTAATATAAGTTTTTTCTTAGCTTCAATTTCTGCCGCTTTAAGTTCCAATTTACTTCTTGCTTCATCTATTTCTAAACGAGTAAGTTCTTCTAAGGCTTTTACTTCAGCTTCATATATTTGTTTTTTCGAGTTTGACTTGGATATTTGTGAGCGTCGAGATTGATGTAGTGAACCGTCTTTCACTATATCCCGAGTTGATTGAGCAGGAATAGCTTTTGCTACCAAGTCTGCAGCCTTACTACCCTCCCCAGCCTCAATGTCATCACTCTTAATATCCATTTCAAAATCTTTAAATTTTGATGGTAACTTACCCAAATTGGATCTCTTGCTTCTTCTGACTGACATCACCGTAGGTGCTGACTTCTCCAAAGGACCACTGTTCTCGTCTATGTCTAATAATTTCAAACTTCGTATGTCATTTTTACTTAATCGTATATTTCATTGAAATCACAAAATCAAACTGTCAAAAATACATATTTTCTTTTAACTTGTCAAAATATTAAAAACAAAACAATAACACATATACTTGGTAATTTTATTCAGTGGGAACTTGCAGGATTGAAATCAGTGGTTTACTTCAATGCTTCAATTAACAGACTTAAAAATTATTAATTAGATTTAACAAAAAAAAAAAAAAAAAAAAAAAATGAACGATGCACTTAAATTAATTGAATTTAGATATGCATACTAGACTTTACTTAAATTGGAAAAGAGATAAGATAAGGGATTGTGAATTTCATTAGCAAATATTTTGGACCAGGGTTCTGTGCAGAACTCTACGTGGGTCTTCTTGTCTATGACATTCCCCAGGCGTGCCGACTCGAGCCGGAAGTTTTCGTCGACATTAAGTTTGAAAACAGAGGCAATATAAATAAATCAGTTAACCATATTGTGATAAAACTTTGTCATATTACATTGTGAAACTAAATTTAAATTCAAAAAGCGTCCAGAAAACATTTGATGTTGAATGTCCCATAGCGAACGGTTCTTTTGTTTTGCAATATGTATTTTACTATCTTAGAAAATTCATAGTGAGAAATTCTCTTTTAGATAGAGATTTGGAATCCGTATGGGCAGACAACAGGGTACAATTTGAGTCCCGTATCTGCCTTTCGCTATTTGTTGAGAACCAAGATATCTTAAAAACTATTCGTCTGATTTATATGAAATTTTGATGATAAGCCATAATTCGCCAGGTCATAAAATTTGCTGGTCCCATATAAGTTTCAGTCTTCTGAACCTATTTGTTTCTCTTCCACATGAACACACATTTATACCTATATCTTCAAAAGTACTCATCTGATTTTTATGAAATTTGAAAGGTTTGGTTTAAAGTAGATTACCTCAGATTAGTTTCAACCATCTAAGCTCTTAAAATGTAGCTACATTGATACTCTAATTCATGTAATATAGTCTGCCAATTTGTGCAAATTTATAATATAGCTTCCTCGCTTCCTATTTCGTATTCTTTAATGATTTTATACTTTTACAAACCTCTATTGTTAAATTTATTTAAGTTTCCCTCCGTTTTTAAATGTGTCAAAATTTGTTTGATTTGTACATGATTTAAAGTATCAATTTAGCAACATTTAAACAGCGCAGGTAGTTGAAATTAGTTGGTTAGTTGTTTGATGTTTACAGTAATCTGAGTTTCACCGTAGGTTTTGATCCCCGTCCCATTTGCGGCAAAGATCCGGTACGCCGGATCAGGGTTGCGTGTACGGAAACGGTTCCTTGGTAAAACGGAGATATCCGCAGCTGTATCTATGAGGTATTTCCAGCCGGTGGTCCTATCCGTTATACTAAGGCGGCTAGAATGTGATTTGCCCTGATTCACCGCCGCGAGTGAGGGGCAGCCTAGTTTTTTGACGGGAACATGCATGGCCCGAACCTGTTATGGTACCAGCAGTACTCAGATTTTTCTTGCCCGGTGTAGGGAGTAGAGCGATCCTTTGAACAGCTACGGCATCTAACGGGTCGGGCGCGTACCAGGGCGGCGAGGTCGTTAACTTGGTGTCCCAACGCTTCAACTTTTTCTTGTAGAGCTCTTGGATGTTACCTGGGACGGATTAGTTGGCTCCACGGTTGCTACACTACTGGTGTTTGACACCTCATTAATTTTATCTGCTAGTTTAGACATCTTATTTAAATCTGTTAACTCGCTTCCCGCGAGAATGGATTGCACTTGCGTCGGTAGCCGTTGAGTCCACAAAGCCCGTAGGAAATCGTCGCTGACCTTGGAACTGGAACCTCCAAATTCTCGCATCTGTCGGAGTAACTGGCTGGGCTTCTCATCACCGAGCTCTAAGTTATTTAGAAGCTGCCGGAGTTGTCGTTATTCTGACTCGGCAAATGAATCTAATATCCTTTCCTTTAAAGCTAGGTATGGTTTCTCACTCGGCGGGGTAGCAACGATATCCGTAACGTGCGTTAAAATGTCCATTTCTAACGCCCCTACGACTGTGTGGAACTTTGTGTGTTCGCTGGTTATTCCTGATGTTACAAACTGTGATTCGATCTGGTGGAACCACAGCTGCGGTCGAGCTTTCCAGAAAGGTGGTATTCGAACTGCTACTCTGCCAATGATGTTTTCGTTCGAGCATTGCGTTTCAGGCATCGGATCGGTCATGATTAGGGTTATGTTTTAGTTTGTTATGTAGTTGTGAATTGTTCGTATTTAAGTTAGATAAATTAAGATTTACTCACCAAAAAAAAATTCGGGGTCACCACTCTGGCGAGTTTAATATCTAAGAGAAACAATGCACGATCTTGAGTATATTGATTTCGGAACAAGAGTGAATTTTATTCACAAAGGTGAACAATACAAAAAGAAAAATGTCAACTGACGTTACCAGTGGTTACTAAGTAAATAAATAAACTAAAATTAAAAGAAGCTTGGGGGCCGCCACACCATCAACAAACATTAAAATTATTTTACGAGTTTACAATGCCACCACAATCAGATAACTTCTCAAACTCAAAGATAATAACTTCTTAAAGATAACTTCTCAAAGATAATAACTTCTTAAAGATAACTTTTCAAAGATAATAACTTCTTAAAGATAACTTTTCAAAGATAATAACTTCTTAAAGATAACTTCTCAAAGATAATAACTTCTTAAAGATAACTTCTCAAAGATAATAACTTCTTAAAGATAACTTCTCAAAGATAATAACTTCTTAAGCCGGCGGTAGATAAAAATCTATAAATGAGGCGAGTCTCGAAACACAAACTTCGTTACTTGCAATTTCGTTAATTTCACTTGATAAATCTTTCACTTGGACGAGTCTCGAAACACAAACTTCGTTACTTGCAATTTCGTTAATTTCACTTGATAAATCTTTCACTTGGACGAGTCTCGAAACACAAACTTCGTTACTTGCAATTTCGTTAATTTCACTTGATAAATCTTTCACTTGGACGAGTCTCGAAACACAAACTTCGTTACTAGCAATTTCGTTAATTTCACTTGACAAATCTTTCACTTGGACGAGTCTCGAAACACAAACTTCGTTACTTGCAATTTCGTTAATTTCACTTTATAAATATTTCACTTGGACGAGTCTCGAAACACAAACTTCGTTTCATCCAAGCCTATTTATTCTACTGCACCTAAAGAAGTTTCACTTCAAAAGAACTTAGATAACATTGGTTAAAAAAACCAAATTTCAACTGCATCAGTAAACATTTACAAGTTTAAAAATAAAAATTTACAAATAGTTATTGCCATATGACAATAACTTCATGTAATATGTAACATTACTGACAGACAGACACGGTGCATATTTTGTTAAATGTTAGAAGCTTGAGTCAATCAGTGGGTATTTTTAGAAGAAGGCTTAACAAATTGTCAACAGACTAAATGAATTATTTTCATTTAATTGCAGGTTTTATTGCCATCTTTAATTCTGTCAAAAGAAGAAGGAAGTAAGTTTAAACGGTTTTATTTACTTTTTTTTTTTTTAAATAGCCGACATTTTGTGTCTATTGTGTATTCGTAAGTTTCTCGACAGAGAATTTTTAGCAAACCTGGGGAAAATCTTCCGGGATGAGAGAATTCAAATTATTTATAAAAGGACTCTTTCTAGAATTATATTTCTCTTTGTAGAATTATATTACTTCTAACTAAAAAACATGCCAGAAACTGTTGGGTTCCTTATCAAGTCACTGCTGTTTAAACAAGCACCTTCACTTCAGCTTATAGAATTGATCAATGAATCAGCATGTAGGCTGTGTGACTTTACATCTGATAAGCCAATGCCTTGGGTTGCTTAATCATACATGGCTGATCTTTGGAGGGCCAACGGTTCCGCCAAAGAAACTACAATTTTTAAGAAAATTGTAGATTTAAGACTATGCACAGAGTGCCTGCTGTCAGAAAAATAAAACGGCGAGTGGCGGAAAGGGCAAGTGAAGTTTGTTGAGTGTTGGGTTTCTTTCAAAGGCTCTACGTTGAGGACTAGGAAAATCTGAAGTCTCAGACAAACCTATTGATTTAATCACTTTCTGTGAATAACGCGTGTTCCCAATTATCAAGTTAATGCTGAAATCTCCACGGCCGCTGAGAGGAATTCCGGGCCCCTGGGCAAGTTAGCATCTGGGCCCCTATATTTCTAAGAGCAAGTTTCTAAGAAGAATTTCTGAGAGCAAGTTTGTCCTAACAGGAAAAACTCGTCAGAAATGCTAAATTAAAAGTTAAATACAAAAGTTTCAGGATTTTTCCTTAGCTATTCATTGGTGGCCTTGGATTTGACCTTAACTTTGCCCTTCAGGGTCATTTGAAGGTCAACTTTGTTATTTTAAATGGGAACCCCCATTTTTTATTGCGGATTTGAAAAGAGCAGGAAATTTAAAATATGGTCTTGACCATGTCCTGGAGCATGACCTTTAAGGCCATTCCAGGGTCAAAATTGTTTTTCCAATGGAAAACTCTAATTTGTATTGCGGATTACGAAATAGCCAACTATTTCCCTTTAACAGTGGCCTTGACCATGGCCTACACCAAGTCCTTGACTATGCCCTTAAAGGTCATTTTAACCGTTACCCCTCCCCTTTTTTAACTAATTTAATAGTTCAAGTACTTTTATTCATTTTTTTTTCTTCATGGTGTCATTTCTGGTCATGGTCAATGATGTGGTCGACCTAAAAGAAAAAAAATATTGTACTTAAACAAATAAATTAATAAGAAAAAGGGGGGAAGGTTTAAAATGACCTTAAAGGGCATAGTCAAGGACGTGGTCTATGCCATGGTCAAGGCCACTGTTAAAGGGAAAAATTTGGCTATTTCGTAATCCGCAATACAAATTAGAGTTTCCCATTGGAAAAGCAATTTTGACCCTGGAATGACCTTAAAGGTCATGCTCAAGGACATGGTCAAGACCACATTTTAAATTTCCTGCTCTTTTCAAATCCGCAATAAAAAATGGGGGTTCCCATTTAAAATAACAAAGTTGACCTTCAAATGACCCCGAAGGACAAGGTTAAGGTCAAATCCAAGGCCACCATTGAATAGCTAAGGAAAAATCCTGAAACTTTTGTATTTAACTTTTTTCAAAAAAATGCATTTCTGACGAGTTATTCAGGGGTTTCCATACTTTTGTGCCACCCTGTATATATATATATATATATATATATATATATATATATAT
>OX578277.1:15498561-15596509 GCA_951217055.1 Gerris lacustris
ATATGGTATGTGCAAAAAAATTCAATCTTGGAATTTGAATTTTTGATATTGGTTGTTTTAGTTTTTAGTTCCAAGGTACATAGAACTACTTAATGGAGTGACATGATTTTAAAATGAAACAATATTTTCAGGTATTGATAAGAGAATTGTAAATGGCTGTTATGCTGAGAGAGGAGATTTTCCCTACCACGCTAGAATTATCCATGAAACCTCATCAGGTGAAATAATAAAAGGCGGGGGTACTGTACTGTCTTTCACATGGATTATAGGTGCAGCTCACTGTGCTGAAGAGTATGAAATACAATAATTCAGTTCTACATCATATAACATATCTTACTTGTCCAAGCATAAATTACTAAAGAGAGAGAAAGAATTTAAAATTATACAGACAACGATAAACCAAAAAAAAAAAAATATTTTTTTACATCTGGATCAACAAATTATTAGGTTATTACAGGACAGGGGATCCGGTCACTTTACTCATTTACGTGATGATATCATCATTGCCTCACCTCACTGGGATTTGAACTCATCAGATATATCGGTGTTTTTACCTTGGTTAAAGGCGGAGTTGTGCTAGTTCGCTAACCACAAGACCACACCGATCCCTGAAAGACATTATTAATCTCAAAACAAATTATATAAGTTCCAGTAATACAAATAAAAATTTCAAATTAACTTTACTTAAAAATTGTCATAAAATACTGATTGAACATAGCATTATAAAAACTAACAATGGACAGAGATAGTAACTAGTATTCTTTATCTAGTTAGCTTTTTCAATGTTAATTATTTTACCAGCAATATTAATTTTCTTAAAAAGATTTTAACCTTACCTCCTGGAAGGGTTGATCAAAAAAATATGTCTATAATAGCCCACCAAACATTTTGAGTGTTGGCATGAGGATCAAATCTCTGTCAAAAGCCTTGCCTATCTCTGTTGGCATATTTCTATCACGCCTAATGATTAAAAGCCGGTCCGAGACAACTCAGACAAACTTTCTCATATAAGAGTTCATAATTACTTAGCCCAATATTTTCCATTTATTATTTTTCGTATGTACATTTAATTATTATTAAACATTTCATCATAATTTATCATAAAAATAACTTCTCCTGGGCGGGGAGTCGCACCCGGGCTCTCTCCGTCCGCGTTTATGCTTTTTTCTCAGGAACTAGATTTTTCCCGCAAAAACGTCATAAATCGTTAGATTCGTATTTAAATGGACTACATTTTAGAATTTTTTAATCAAAATCGTCGAAACCGTTTCGAGAAAAACAATTTTTTTCAAGTTTTTTCAGAGTGTTTGGGGGGTAGAACTGCCGAATTTGGAGCTAAAATTTATATCTCGATTTCGCCTCGGGGTATGATTTTTCTGAACATGTATGCCATATTTCCTCAAAATCGGTCCAATAGTTTAGGCTCCAGGGGTCTGCACAGACGTCAGACAGACAGACATTTTTTAAAAACCACTCTTTTGGTCTCAGGGGATCTCAAAACGTGTAAATCCATCGAAATCTCAAAATCGAATTTTCGCGCTATCACAATACTTTCTCTTTATATGAGAAAGTTCAAATTTGGCTCACATAAGGGCTCTAGAGATATGCCACTATTGACTGGAGCAGAGGGTGCTATATGTATAATTAAATGTTCCTTAATAACTTTAATAAGCATAGTTTAATTTCGCTTTATGGTACCGGCTGCTCTATCAAGATCTGGGTGATCAGGATAATTTGAAATTTACTGGGAATAAATAATAGTTCTTTGAAGCCAAATATTTTATGACATATTCAACAACTATAATCATTATTCATTATTATACAAACAAACAAGTTGGTATACTTGGTATTCACTATTATGTAAAATATCCCCCCCCCTCTTAACTTTTAAACGGTTTGAGATAAATTAATGAAACTCGGGGATCTCTACCATATAAAGTGAAGTATGTGAATCGCGAAGTAAGTGCAACCACCCATTTTGCCCTCAGGCCCCAACTTCAAAATTTTAAATTGGAGTGTATATTTATGATAGCACATTTGGATTCTACAGTGAAAACTAACTAGTGATGCGATGCATAAAGAACTCGCGTAGATTGTGGTTTTAATCACCCATACTATGTTCTCAATATTGCTACCAGGATAATTTTTCGGTGAAAACCTAACATATTCTTATTTAACCTGAAAACAGGTTTACATTTGTTGCAAAACTTTTGTAACTATAGTTACATATTCATTTGCTACTCATAAAGCCATTAAAACAATGTATGGCATATTTTGCTGACTACAATCTTCCTCTTTAATCGTCATATTATTGGCCCCAATCTTTAATTTAAAATTTTCAAAAGAATCCGAGATGATGTGAGCCGAGTTTAATATCGTATAAATTCGCAAGTTCTCAGGAGTTTAAACTGTTTTCCTTTCATCCTTACATAATCCATATTTATTAAAGTTATTGCAGGCTCACCATGCTCTCCTGTTTTTATCTATATAATCTTTATTTAATGATATTAATGCAGGCTCGCTACGATCGCCTGTTTATACAGCATTTGTAGTAAATATTTTATTTAATAAAATGATTGCAGCCTCACTACGCTCGCCTGCTATAATAGTATTATTAATGCAGGCTCGCTACGCTCGCCTGTTTATACAGCATTTCTACATAATCTTTATTTAATAATATTAATGCAGGCTCGCCTGTTTATACAGCATTTGTAGTAAATATTTTATTTAATAAAATGATTGCAGGCTCACTACGCTCGCCTGTTATAAAAGTATTATTAATGCAGGCTCGCTACGCTCGCCTGTTTATACAGCATTTCTATATAATCTTTATTTAATAATATTAATGCAGGCTCTCTACACTCGCCTGTTTATTCAGCATTTGCAGTAAATATTTTTTTTTTTAGTCTTCTGCCATCTTGAAAATATTTAGTGTGGAATTTCCAAAAACTATACAGTTCTCAAAAATGACGATGATTTTTACTCCAGTTATCGTCTCTGTCCAGTATAAGTCTCTGAAATTAAGAACTCACTACGCTCGTTCAATAAACTTTTACTTGAAACATTTTTTTCTATTTCCAATAAAAAAACACATTTTTAAAAAAAATTCCAATATATAGGATTAAAAATCGGTCCGAGACGACTCAGAGTAAGTTTCTCTTATCGATTGCAGAGAAGTAAAAGGGCATAATTGCTAAAATTTCATTTTTGATAATTAAAAATTATTAAAATTACATTATTTTTTAAAATATTAAATATGAAATATTTTTCATTTATTCAAACCTATTATAACAATCATCTAGTTGTTTTGCTCATTTTTTTCTACTTCCAATATAATTTTTTTTTTTTTTAAAATGTCCAAATCGGATTAAAAATCGGTCCAAGACGACTCAGACTAAGTTATTCATAAACGTGTTCATTATTACTAAGCCCAGTGTTTTCCATTTATTAGTTTTCGTAGGTACATATAATAATTATTAATCATTTCATCAAAATTTATCATAAAAATAACTTCTTCTCGGCGGGGAATCGAACTCGGTATTTCTCTATCCAAGTTTAAAACTTTTTTCTCAGGAACTTGATTTTTCCCGGGAAACGGCTTATATATCTTTAGATTCGTATTTAGATGGGCTATATTTTATAATTTTTTAATCAAAATCGTCAGAACCGTTTTCGATAAAAAAAAATTTCACGTTTTTCAGAGTTTTTGGAACGAAGTTCCTTATGGCACGTTCTGGAGCCCGGGAGTGAATCCGAAAAAAACGACCAAAATCACCGTCACAAAATAACCGTCACAAAATCACCGTCACGCAAAATCCGTCACAAAATCTACAGATGGCGATAACTTGAGTAAAAGCTCAACGAGTTAGATGAAATTTGGTACACATGTTCATTTTACCAATGCCCAGGTTGACTTCGTCGAAAAACGTTATCCGCCCAAGCGTTCACGCGCAATGCTCGCGTAATCGTAAGCTTTAAAAGACGGGAAAAAGTGTTATTCTGGAAGCCTGTTACTTGACTTGTTTTGATTATTTTTGTTATATATGTCAAAAATGTCACATTGTTTTGTAAATAAATAAAATATAACCATGTAAAATTTTACCCTGATACAAGCAGAAGCTGTAGAGTAGGGAACAGATATATTTTAAATTAATTGGCCGGGTAGGTAGAAAACAGCGCCCCCAAATTTGGAGCTAAAATTAATTTATCGATTTCACCTCGGGATTTGATTTTTCTGAACTTGTATGCCAAATTTCGTAAAAATCGTTAGTAGGTTAGGCTCCAGGCGTCTGCACAGAGGACACGCAGACATTTTTTAAAAAGCACTTTTTTGGGGACCTCAAAACCAGAGTAAATCCATCAAAATCTCAAAATCGAATTTTCGCGCCCTCAATACTTTCTCCAGAACCGATGATGATGTTCTGCAAAACAAAAACTTTTTAGGTCTCCGATTTCAAAAAGTCCAAGACAGAAATCCGTTTCAGACATCAGGGAACATTTTTGGTTCCGTGTCTGTCTGTCGGTCTGTCGATCAAATTTTTCGAACCAACATATCATAAAAATTACACGTCCGATTTTAATGAAAATAGTATGGTATGTCATAATTAGCTCATTGTTGGTCCCATATAAGTTTCAACCTTCTGCGCATATTTGTTTCTCCTCCACATGTGCACAAACATACATTTATTTAACCTATAGCTTCAAAAGTACTTATCTGATTTGTTTGAAACTTTTATAGTTTATCGAAAGTACCCCACGAATATCCCCAGCATAATATGAACCGCCTGCGCTCTTTAACTTTTGCTTAATTGATACCTAAATTCATAAAAAAATCAAAACAATTTTGACACATTAAAAAACGGGGGAAACAATCAAACAAAATAAACAATAATGGCATTTAAAAGAATAAAACCAATAAAGTACGTGGATAAGATGCGAGGAAGCTATGTGACACACCAAATAGCAGTCTATTTATAAATAAAACTCTTTAATAAAATTTAAATATTAAAAAAAATCAAATAAATTAGGATTCATAATTAAATTTTAGTTTGTCTTTTATAAATCAGTTTTAAGGATTATTTTCGAACAATACTTATATGTCTTAATTACTTGTGACTTTATATGTCAATTTTATTTCTAATTATACTTTTTGCAATAAAGATTTTAAAATTTAGAGTTGTTTTGCATTGATTTAAATAAGGATCCGGTTTTACCCCACCCGTGGGGCAAATCCGGGTTTTTGTATTGGTGATTTATTTATTTATTTATTTATTATTTTTAACGAGCCCCAAGACGGCAAAACCACTGGTACTAACCACTATTTGTACCGAGCACCCAGCTCGGTACAAATACAACAAATTATGGATTACAAAAAAGTAACAATAGTAATATTAAAATTAAAGCTTCATAAAATATCAATAACAACAAATAATAAATGCTATATAATAAAGAAAACAGTTACAATACACAAAAATAAATTAAAAACTTAATTAAATAGTTAACGTATTTGAACATTTAGCTACATTAGTTTAATACCAGCTTCTCCAAGATAAGACGAAGACTATTATGGGTTGATATTGTTGTAGGATTAAAGGTATGAAAGGGAAGAGAATTGAGGACAGCAACAACACGAACAAGAGGAGATAAAGAAGAGAGTTCTCTAATGTACAGCCAGCGACCAGCTCTCCGGCCAGCCGGTAAAATAACCACTTTCTTCTGCTCCTCGTCACAACACACTTCACCAGAGATTGCTTTCATCAGGAACAGAACCTCGTAGGCTGTACGCCGTCTGCTCAATAACTCGAGACCAAGACGTTTACACATAGACTCATACGAATAGAAGACACGACGATACATATAACGAAGATACACGGCACGAATAAAACGACGTTGGATAGCTTCAATCTGGTTAGATAGGGTCACTCCGAAGCAGTTCCAGACAGGGACAGCACATTCCAGTATAGGGCGGACCAGAGATTTATAGAGCAGTAGAATTCATTCAAGGGACAATCCACGACCGACATTAAGGATTACGCTCAGGGATCTAGAGGCTGACGAAATTATTGAGGAAATATGAGGCTTAAAGGATAATTTAGAGTCTAAGATCACTCCAAGGTCTCGGACAGAGCTAGTATGAGGTAGAGGGGAGTTGTTAAGTTTATAAGGGAATAAAATATTAGTGGTACGGGATAAGGAGATTACATTGGATTTAGATACATTAAAAACCATTCTGTTGGTACATGCCCAATTCCCCAATGTGTCTAAATCTTTTTGGAGAAGAAGACAGGAAGAGGAATCATGAATAGTTCTAGATATCCGGAAAGCATCAGCAAAAAACAAATAATCGCTTGTTAAGTAGGAACCGATGTCATTAACGAAGAGAAGGAATAATAAAGGACCAAGAATAGAACCTTGGGGGACACCAGAGGAGGCCAGGTAAGAATCGGAAAGTGAAGAGGACATACGAACGCGGCAGGGGCGCTCGGTAAGGTAACTGTGAGTCCAGAGCAAAAGAGGGATCGAGAACTTGAATTGGGTCAGAAGTTTATTTAGAAGAATAATGTGATCCACTTTGTCAAAGGCTTTACTCATGTCAAGATTAATAGCGTCAATCTGCTTTCTAGAAGAGACTTGGGGTCCGACATTTGACAAGAAAGAGACAAGGTTAGTTACGGTAGAGTGGGAAGAACGGAAACCGTGCTGTTTAGAAGGAGAGGATAACATAATTGAGATATTTCATCGTGCACAACACGTTCAAAAACTTTACTACAAGCATTAGTTAGTGCTATGGGTCTATAGTTGACAACAGCTGATCCATCACCAGATTTATATATCGGCACTACAGTAGAAATCTTCCACGCTGTAGGAAACACCATAGACGCAAAACTTTTATTAAAAATACAGCACAGAACTGGAGCGAGGATTTCGGCGTGGCCTTTAACAATAAAACCAGGTATAGAATCTGTGCCAGCTGAACGTTTATTTTTTTAAACTTTTAATAGCTTTCAAAATTTTTTGAATGGTTAACACAGGAATATGGATGCAGTTAGTAGGATCGGGAGGTACAAGTACAATTGGATTTAACGGAGGGCTTTGGACGAACACAGATTTGAAGAAGCTGGCAAATAAGTTTGCTTGACAAATAGAGTCAAAAACATGAACATTGTTATCGTTTATAATGGTTTTTGAATTGTTTTCTTTATCAGATCGGTAGGTATTTACGTATTGCCTAAATTTGGAAGGTTCAGTTTTTAAAGACGAATCCACTTTTCTTTTTAGAGAAATATCATCAAGTTTCAATTGAGCATTAGACTGTCGACGATAGATAGAATGAAGGTTATTATATAATTGCAAATGGGTACGTTTATATTTCTTCCAATAATAGTTTTTCTTTTTAATATAAGATTTAAGTTTGTAGCTGTACCAATTAGGAAATTTAGTTTTTTTTAACTCAGCTGATGGGATGTGTCTCTCAATCACGGCATTAACAAGATGGGTAAAAATTTCAACAGCTTTATTGACATCGGTAGTGATGTAAACCTCAGAGAAATCGATGTTAAGCATATCATGGTAGAGAGATGAGTAATCGCCGCCTGAAAAATGTCTGTGGATCCCTTCAGACACTTGAGGATCCTGAGGACGGGAAGTAGGTATTAAAATGTCAAGCGTAGGATGATACGAATCTTCAGGTACAAGAGGAAAGCGACTTCTAGATACTGATGGTAAACATTTATTGGCTAAGACCAGATCAAGCAGACCATCGGATGCATTTGTGATAGAATTGCACTGTGAAAATCCCTTAAGTGAGCAGAAAAAACGTACAAAATAATGTGTTAATTTTAAAGCAAAAAAAGAATCATATAATCACATGGTATTTATGAATGAATAAGGCAAATGATAAACTTTGTTTTGTTGATTAGAAATTATTCTTTTACAGATTACAGATTAGGTACCCGGTTTTGTCCGACTCTCCCCTATATATATATATATATATATATATATATATATATATATATATATATATATATATATATATATATATATATATATATATATATATATATATATATATATATATATATATATATATATATATATATTTAAATTCTGTTTTAAGTGCTGTACGTGCGACCGTACACTTGGGTATGACTGATGAAACAAATTTAACCGGAGTATTGACCTTTTACGCTAATGCTGATGGTATTATTATGCATCCTCTATACAGCGCATCTACTTACGACTATGACGTATGTCTTTACATGCTTAACTCATCTATTCCATACAGCCGTAAGTATAAAACAATATGGATGCTAATTGATGGTTACCTAGAAGTGAACAAATTTAAATAGTGTAGAATTTTGTATTTATATATATATTATGGGTCATCTATGTGTTTTAAATTGTTATTTATCTATTTAACTTTTTATTCATTTAGTTTTTTTTGAATATCCGTACATCGGCGCTTTACCTCTACCATCATCTGAGGATAATGTTTCTACTCTAGACAATTACAATGGTACCATTTCAGGATGGGGAGCAACAAACGAAGGTATTGTGTTTTTTTTTTTTTTTTTTTTTTTTTTTTTTTTTTTTTTTTTTTTTAATTAATGGCTTTCTATTTTTTATTGTTATAACAAATAAAGTATTTCTTTTGAGCTTATGGAAGGTAACGGAAGCTATGTAATACTTCAGATCATTTTTTACGTCTCCGATTTCAAAATTTCCAAGACAGTAGTCTGTTTCAGACACCAGAGAACATTTTTGGTCCTATGTCTGTCCGTCGCTCAATTTTTGTGAACCGACATATCTTAATTATTGATTTTGATGGTAGGTCATAACTATTGAAATGAGTGCTTTAAGTTAGTATAGTAAGTAAAAACCACTGCGCTGGTTGGTACTATATAAGTCAGTTTTTTTAACATAACATTATCAAGAGAAAACAAACACTCGACTAAGAATACAAAAACTATCAAAGGTAAAATTTATATAAACTTGAGTGACATCTATCATGTCATAAATCAGGCATGGGCAACCTTTTCTCGTCTGGAGCCGGATTGTCACGGTCCCTCCGAGTCGCGGGCCGGATCAAAATATCTATTCAAATATCCGGGTGGGGGGGGGGGGGGGGTAGTAGATATTGCATATCATAATTGGGTGTAAGATAAATATCATGGGGGTTTTAAAATGACCTGGTTTTTAAAGAAAACTTGAAAGTACGAATTAGTATTTTTCAAAATAGTAGAAAATTCTCCTGTGAGCTCCTTTGTCTTAACGTTCATTGCCATGGTTTTCAATGATTTTATGATTGGGATTTATTAAAATAAAACAAAGTTGGAATTTCGAGTAGTAAGTATGTAAATTAAAAAAATTAATAAAAAAAAGTGATTCACATTATAGAAATACTATATAAATTTAAAGAAAAACACAAGTGATACATTGATTCATTATCATAATAGGTAATGATAATTACCTATTATGTATAGGTATATCTAGGTATATCTATTATAGGTATATCTATTTTTTCTAAATCAAAAGTGATTTTCTATTGAAATGTTTTATGTATTAAATTCCCATTTGAAAAAATGTTTGTGGATTTTTCTCGTTCCACCCAAGCATTTTGGTAGGTACCGTACCTACTAAAAGTATTTTAGGTGACGTTTTTTTGCATTCGAACTTGAATTTCTCCATGAAATCGATACGGAATCGCAATGTTGATTATACCGTTCGAAAGGGTATTGAATGCGGAAGTTTTTGTAAGATTTGACAGCCTCCAAGAGTTTTTCTAGGAAAATAGTGAGTGAGCATTGTAAGAAATTTTAATTTTTCTGATTTTTAAACGTTTGAACTGTTATTTCGGTGTTTAGTTATTAGTTTCCAAAATGAAAGTGCTCTAGTTATATAGGTAATATAACTCTAATTTCGAAAATGTGGTCAAAAGTAAAAAAAAAAACCAGTTTGAGTGGACTAAATTTTTGCATGTCCGCGGGCCGGATCAAAACATGCCACGGGCCGGATCTGGCCCGCGGGCCGGGGGTTGCCCACATGTGTCATAAATAAACAAATAGTAAATAAATGAAGCATTGCCAACTCAACACCTCTTCTCAATGCTGATTATCTTGAGCCACCTCTTCTTCATCTAAGTCGCCAGACCAATCTTCTTTAAAAGTTGAAGTAGTCTAGTATGACCCAGAGGCTTGGTTAAAAAATCTGCCAGCATGTTTTCTGTTCGGCAATACTCAAAGTTAATAAGATTCTTATTCTTTAAATCTTTTAAAAAATTATATTTTGTATCAATATGCTTGGTCCTGTCACTTATTTTTTCCATACTCAAAAGCTTTAAACACGACTGGTTGTCTTCGTATATTTTAATACCTTTCACTTTTTCTCCTAGATCTTCAAGAACATTTCTAATAAATATAGCTTGCTGGCATGTCTCGGACAAAGCTATAAATTCGGCTTCGGACGACGATAGTGCGACACAGTCTTGTTTACTACTTCTCCAATCGATCATAACTCCGTTCCAGAAAAATAAGTAACCAGAATTTGACTTCCTGTCATGTCTTTCATTAGCCCAGTCGGCGTCGGAATATCCATAAAGTATGTCATCATTGTTTGTGTCACTTTTAAGTCTAATTTTGTAGTTCATGGTTGTCTTCAAATATTTCAAAATTCTCTTTACTTCAGTCCAATCGTGAATAGTCGGTTCGTTAACTTTTCTAGCAAGTATTGATGTAGATACTGCTATATCTGGTCTTGTATTTACAGTTAAATATAATAACGCCCCTTTAGTACTCCGATATAGATCTTTGTTTTCAAAAGTTTTCTTTTCTTTAAGGTTCAAAGAATTTTTATAATATCCAGTGTCCAATGGTAATGTAGATCCTTTTGCCTCTTCCAAACCAAATTTCATGAGTAATTTTTCAATGTAAGTTTTCTGCCAAAGTTGAATTCCTCCAAAATTATCATAGCCAATTTGAATTCCCAAGTAGTATCTAAGATTTCCTAGACATTTTATTTCAAATTTATTTGTAATTTCAGTGACTACCTGCTTTATAAGTTGGTTACTTTCACTTGCCACAAGCATGTCATCCATATATATCAGAACGTAGATTACAGTTTTATTTTTATCTTCCTTCTTGTAAACACATTGATCATAGTTACCTCTTCTGAATCCCAGTTCTTCTAGTAAATTATTTATTGTTTGGTTCCAAATTCTCGCAGCTTGCTTAAGTCCATAGAAGTCCCAGTGCCGGATCTAGGGGGGGGGGGGGCTGCGGGGGGCAAGCGCCCCAGGCGGCACTCCCGGGGGGCGGCAAAACGAGGTGGAAAAATAAAATGATAAATAAGGAAAAATAATAAAAAGTTCATGAAAAAAAAAAAAAAAAAAAAAAAAAATAGGTGAAATGTAATTTTTAATTATATGTAATATAATTACAGTTATCTTGTCCAATCTGATAAAGCCCACCCTTAACTTCGTTTACCCTTTTTTTTCTTTACAGTTGATGTGAAAGAAACAAGCATAATATTGAAGTTTATCAAAAACTAAAGAAGTTCGATGTGTCAAGAAAGACTCAAACTGTTAACGTAAATAATAATACTATTAATACTTTTTGGAGTCTATTTACGGGTCAAATTTTGTGTACCAATTTTTTTTTTTCACCCATCCAAATTCTAAACCAAAATTTTTCTATATTATCATAATCCAATAATACGCAGATTTCTTTGAAAATTCGCTCATTAAGTCAGGGTGCTGACTGGTCTTTTTTATACGAATTATCTCGCTTCCTATGGCTCGGAGACAATAAGGGAAACTTGGGAGCGCATTATTATCCAAACGGTTCGTTGTACGTAAAAAATTAACATATTGTTTCTTGTGTGAAATTTTAGATTCTTAAATTTTGATCTGATCCTTAATTGGTCTCCTAGTCAGAAGAAGCGAGATATTCACAAAATCACGTAAAAAGTCGTGCAAAAACAATCACAATGCAAGTTATAGTAGAACTAGGTTTTTGCTAAACCGTTCATTGTACGTAAAAAACGAATGAGACCTTTTTTGTGGGAAATTTAATAGTTTTGCTTTTTGATAATAATTTTAATTTGTCTCCGAGCCATAGGAAGCGAGGTATTCGTAAAAATACGTTGAAATGATATGGCACATCCCTTCCTCGCATTCTATTACGTACTTTATTGATTTTATGCATTTAAAGCCATTATTGTCTATTTTGTTTCATTGTCTCCCCGTTTTTTTAATCTGTCAAAACTGTTTGGATTTTTTACCCAAATTAAAGTATCAATTAAGCAACAATTAAAGAACGCAAACGATTCATATTAACCTGGGGCTATCTGCGGGTTACTTTCGATAAACTATAAAAGTTTCATACTAATCGGAAAAGTACTTTTGAAGCTGTAGGTTTAAATAAATGTATGTTTGTGCTCAAGGGGAAGAGAAACAAGTAGGCGCAGAAAGTTGAAACTTATATGGGACCAACAACAGGCTAATCATGACCTACCATCCAAACTTCATTAAAATCTGACGAGTCGTTTTTAAGATAATATGTTGGTTCGCAAAAAAAAAGTGACAGACAGACACGGACCCAAAAATGTTCCCTGATGTCTGAATCTGTCTTAGAAATAAATCTATCTCTAGTCTCTAAAAATTTGTCGTTCTTCAGAACGATCCCATAGCTTCAGTTACCTTCGGTGAGGTTGGAGGCAAAAAATATCAATAAATAAACAGTAATTTATTGCCAATATTAACGCATTAATATATTACATGATATGTAATACAATAATAAAACGTAAACATTTTACAACATTAACTAATTTAAATAAGTTATTACATCTATTTGAAGACCAACAAATCAAAACAAACCTATAACATTATTGGAATAAATATGGTTGCCTTAGCTATGGAGCAATAGTCACGTTGATATTAAAATTGCTAACTGGGATTCCCACTTACATTTTTATGTGGGATGCAAATATAAACTATTTTTTTGTTTGTTTATTTGCATACTTTAATGGATGTTTGTTTATATGCTTAGTTGAGTGTGTATCTACTTGATTCAGTTGCTATATAGGAAGTTGTGAAGGTATTTCATAATGAAACTGGAAGAATTAATAGCATAGTATAGTGTTACAGGTAAAAAATAATTTTTTAAGTCTAAAACCCGATTTAGATAATAAATGTTTCAAAAATTCTGCAGAAAAAATTAAAAAAAAACGTTAAGTTGCTGTTTTAGCTGAAAAAGCTCTAAAAAAAAGGTTCTCCAAAACGCCTTAAATTCACCATTTTTAACCTAATTTTCTAAAATTTTCCGAGGGAGGCCCCCCGAACCCCCCTTTGGGCAGGAGGGTAACCACTCCTAATGAATCTGGAAGAATTTATAGCATAGTATAGTGTTACAGGTTAAATAAAATAGAAATTATCATTATTAATTGGTATTTTAAACGCAATATAGAATAGGTACTGTATAGTTTTAGCTGAAAAAGCTCTAAAAAAAGGTTCTCCTAAACGCTTAAAATTCACCACTTTTGCACCTAATTTTATAAAATTTTCCAATGGGGGGCCCCCCGGACCCCCCATTGGATTTGAGGCTAAACCCCCCAAGTTCCCCCCCCACCAAATTCTACTGCGAGATCTGCCCCTGTGTGGCAAGGGCGGCAAAATCTGCTTTTGCCCCCCCTGAGAAAAAACCTAGATCCGGCACTGAGAAGTCCCTTCTTCAACTTGCATACCAACTTCTTGCCATTATCATCTGCTTCATAACCTTTAGGTTGACGCATATATATTTCACCTTCCAATACTCCGTTTAGAAAAGCAGTTTTAAAATCATAATGAAAAATGTTTAAACCTTTTTTAGAAGCTAATGCCAAAAATAAACGCAAAGTGGTCTGACGAACAACTGGTGCAAAAACTTCATCATAGTCTTGACCAAACTTTTGAGAAAAACCTTGGGCCACGATTCTCGCTTTATATTTACTCGGTTTTCCATTCTCATCCGTTTTAATTTTGAACACCCACTTGCAACCAACTATGTTTTTATTTTCAGGAATTTTCACCAACTCACATGTCTGATTAGACTTCATGGCGGCTATTTCCTCGTCCATGGCTTCAATCCATTTAGCTGAATCTTTTCTCTTTAAGGCTTCTTCTCTACTTCTTGGCTCAATTTGTATTTTATCATCACAGCAAAATCGCTGTGCTGCTATTCCTTTACACGTCCTCAGAGATCTTCGAACTCCTGGGGTTTCAGTTTGAATATCTCCAGATTTAGTTTCTGTAACTTCATTATTTATAGAAAAATAATTTTCTGTGTCTGTAATTTTATCATTTATTAACAAATTATTTTCACTCACGCTTTCGAAGTTTTTCTGTTTACAAATATTTTATTTTTAGTTTCAAAAACAACTTCTACAAAATTGTCTTGATTATCATCAACTTTCAATTCATTATTTACTTTTTCATTATTATTTTCTTCAAAATTTTGATGATTTTCTTCCAAAAACTTCACATCCCTACTGATTAGGGTGGGTCGAAAAAACACTTTTTTCGAGATCGTAATCACCGTACCTCTAAAAACTTGCCATTTCATGAGAAATCCCCGAGGAAAAAATTTGAGCCAAATCGGGCCCCCCTAGGTCTCCCGCTGGGGGGTCAAAGATTTGAAATTTTTGAAAAAACACGATTTAAACTCATTTTTTGTGCTTTTTTACTATGTTAGTCATTTTTAATCTATGTTTAAGGCATGTTTCTATAATCTACAATTGTTTCTGTATAAGAAAATGCCTTTATGTGATATAATAGAAAAATTTCTATTCTACTTGTTTAGTTGCACGCTAAATTTTAACTTGCAACTTATTACTAAATTCACTGTTTACATGCATTAAGTCACTTAAAATTTAGTTAAAATTTAGTTTAATCACTTAACAACTTAATACGTGTAAATCGGCCTTTAATAAAAAATCACAAATTTGAAACCCGTCCTAATGAAGATCGTAAAAATATGGGATACGTCAAAACAAATAAAATAACTTACGGATTTTTTCCGAACTAACTTTCCATACAGCAAAATTTGCTGAAAACTAATTAAATTCTGCTAAAAGATAGCTAAAAGTATTAAAATAATGCATTGTCATCGTGTTCTGAGCTATTCTAAAAGTTTCAAATGTTTAGGTACTCGGGAAGTTAGTTAAAAATCTATTGCAAGATTTGTACCGGACAAACAAACAAACAAACAAGAAAGCAAGCTAATAAAAACTTAGTAAAATCAAAACAATTTTGAAAGAATTAAAGAACGGGGGGAAAATGAAATAAATTTGAAAATAATAGGTTGTAAAAGCGTAAAATCATTAAAGAATACGGAATAGGACGCTAGAAAGCAATGTGCCACACTAATTGTCAGACTATTTTTTATCTAGATCCATAGTACAATGGTAGAAAGTCAGTCAAGGGCCTCATTCTTCATCTATTCTCTTTCCAAAACCTCTCAGGTAGAGCGATTTTCACCGCGGCCTTTAAATTAAATAAAGACACACATTTCTTGTGTTACAGTAGAGTCTCGCTTATCCGGACCCCGCTAGTCCGGACATCCGTATAATCCGGACGGGCCAAAAACTATGTACAAATTGGAACCAGGGCCTGTTCTGATTTATGAATTGTTAAGATTATCAGGGTTTCTGCTTTTATTGTCTATTAATTTTTTTAAATGGTTCCTAGTTAGTTTACGGGTGTGTATATTCCAACATTCCGACACGAGGAATACCCGGTATTTTTGTTAAAAATAAACAGATTAGGAATAAGTAAAAAACATTCATAAATCTGTTTTGGTTCAATAGAAATGTAGGGCGGAAGATATAAAGGTAGTGTATTCCAGGAAGTACAATTATATGGGACTGAGATGGGAAAGGGTTTTAAGAAACATGCAGCGGCGGCTCAACGCAGTTCCGTGAAATGTTGCCAAGCCGACAATGTCTAATGTCTCAACTTTTTGTGAAATGATTATCGCTCCTCGAATTTCATATCGGAACACAGCCTGTTTCTCAGGAAGTCCCTTCTATATCTGCACCTGCTTAATAGATTGTAATTTTATATTAATTAATTTGATATTCGGACTGGTGACAGAACAGCTCTTAACTTAAATAGTGTTATACCTACGTTGTACAGGCATGCTTTGGAGATTAATAAAAGTAATTTTTATACAAGTATTTTTTATTTTATTTTAAAAGTTTTACCCTACTAAAGCTTGTTTTACAGACATTTTAAAATGTATTCCGTTTAATCCAGACTTTCGGTAATCCGGACTGGGTCCGGTCCCGTCAAACCCGGATTAGCGAGACTACTGTATTACAAAAACTATTATGAGGAGATTGATTGAGTGGTGTATGATCTTTACTTTCAAATTCACCACTCTACATCCTAAAAATCACAAAAAATATTATTTATTAACATAATTGCATAAATTACTTGTTTTATTTATTTTTTAGCTGGAGATAATCCTCATACTCTACAATGGGCGCCTGCTCATATAATGCCTCATGCTCAGTGTGTAGAGTTCACAAAAAATTCTAAGAGTGACCGACAAGTTACAGAAAACATGATCTGCATTGATAAAACCGTTGTTGATACTGGCTCGTGTTATGTAAGACACCAATGAATCAAGATTATTAAGATTTTTATCAGTAATTTAATCAAATAATGCATAATATCAATTACCACAAACATATAAGGTGTTAGACGCGTTTGTTGAATATAATGTAAAGATAATTAAATAAATTTATTTCAGGGTGATAGCGGTGATCCTTTAACAGTGAGATTAGATGACGGAATGCTAACAGTTGTTGGAGTTAGTTCATGGATTTCAAACGGATGCGACAGTACAGACCCAGTTATATATACTTACCTAGGAAGCACAGGTATAAAAACATGGATAAATGATAACATCTTTTTTAGGGATGATATTCATTATTACAGGGATTCAGCCTGATAAAGATGTCACAAAGGAAGAAGATAGACAGAAGAAGAAGGGATAGAAGTACTGCAATATTAAAAAATATAAAACTCCAGGATGCAATTCGGTTTCTAATGTATTTTACTAAAACCTACTGGACAACTGGATTCTCTGTATAGCAAACTTATTCAATAAAATCATACCCACAGAAAATATAGCTACTTATTGGTCCCAAATTCAAACCATTATGATTAAGAAATAATTACAAGATAAAAAGAACTTTTTATATACTACGTTTTTTAATTTTATTTTGAATCATAATATGTAATGTTGATAATATAATTTTTATTGTTATATAAAATGTTAGTGAAATATAAATAGTTGCGTATTTATTTACTTCACACAAATGACAACCATCTAGAGAGCTGATCTTAAACCTATAAAAGGACAAATCTTTGAACAACGGATCTCTCCAACACCGAATCTAAACCGTGGCCATCGATATGGCCCCGTGTAGAGGAGGGTAAGAGAAGGAAAATAAGTACAAGTAAAGAAGCACAGATGTAGAAAATATAAACCGATATCTAGTACACAAGTGTAGACAAACCTGGTTGTCATACGTCAATTAATTTATTTCTTTATTTACTTATTCTTTTTAGCCTTAGAATAATACTATATATAGAAGGAGCATAGAATCGGAATCCTAAGCAATTACTGATAAGAGACTGAAGCCAACTTTTGCCGAGAGGTTGTGTCCTTAAGACCAGGCTGCCAACATAACAACACTCATATTTTTCATTATACTGGAGAAGGTTGGACATACTTTTGTAACTATTCAAAGCCCGCTCACAAACAATCAAGAAGACTATAAGATACCAGAAAGTAAGCAACTATAAAACATTATATTATAACACAATCTGACAAACAAAGACTAATATTATTCTACAAAGACAAACCCTGCCATTGGTTATTGTTTACGTTTCACTCTGACGTCATTTTTTTCACCTCGCACGGCATGATATAATAAACATTATTTTCAACATATTTCAAGCTAAAAATAAGATAAAACACAATAAAAATATTACAATAAACGAAACTAACTATCAATAATTAAAATTTACTAAAAATTAAATTAAAAAACCGAAGGCAAATAATTTTAGAGTTATGACGTCACAAATTTCAAAAATGAATTTTTGAATTTTTTAGAACGCGGATTAGGGGACACAACCAAAGTTGGCTTCAATGTTATCAGTGATCCTCCTTCAATATATTGTATTATTCTAAGTTTTTAGCTTTCATTCAATGTTTACCTCTTAATAAAAAATCACAAATTTGAAACCCGTCCTAATGAAGATCGTAAAAATATGGGATACGTCAAAACAAATAAAATAATTTGCGGATTCTTTCCGAACTAACTTTCCATTCAGCAAAATTTGCTGAAAACGAATTAAATTCTGCTGAGAGATGGTAATAAGTATTAAAATAATGCATTGCCATCGTGTTCTGAGCTATTCTAAAAGTTTCAAGTGCCTAGCTATTCGGGAAGTTAGTCAAAAATCGTTTGCAAGATTTGTACCGGACAAAAAAACAAACAAGAAAGCAAGCTAATAAAAACGTAGTAAAATAAAACTAACGACCCCAATAATTACAGAGATATTTCTTGTCAACTGCATATCAAAAGTGTTCATTTGGCAAGCAGGGGGGGAGGGGGGCTGCCTCTCCTCCGAAATGATTACATAACTTGGACCCGTCATGAATTTAAAGCCAAACAAATGCAGTAATGACAAATGCATTTGAATTTTCTGTTAATATTTGCCGATAAAAGGAATTTATTAAATATTATATTAGGGTGTGTATACACTAAATCAACCCAAATACCAGTTCGGCCAGGATATTGCCGATGTAAGTAAAAACATTAAACACTATACCGGTCCGATTTTCGGCTGGGCCAAGATTTTTTGCCAATGGAATTATATTCATTGAATTAAATTAGGCTGCATAAACTAAATTGGCTCATTTACCGACAAGGCCTAGATTCTTGCCGATAGAACTAAAAACATTAAACTTGATCGACTCGATAGCCGGCTCCGGCTGAACCCCTGATATTTACCGAATTTGGGTACCTAAATTCGGTCCAATTGCCTTCCGGGCCTGGAATTAAATGCACTGAATTAAATTAGGATACATTAACTAGACCAGCCCGATTACCGGCTGGGCCCCAGTTTTCGCAGAGTACATTCTATGCTTTGAATTGAATTAGCATTCTTAAACATACTCGTTGACTTGGAGTGCACCATCGGCCGATTTGACCTACACCTAAACAGGTCCCAAAGTTGTGTACTAGTTTTGTGACTTTTTGCAACGTTCACAAACGTCGCCAATTCCATATTTCATTTTAAAATATTGAAAGGTGTACTCCAAGTTAACGCTGGAGTGCACCATCGGCTGATTTGACCAAAACAGGTACCAAGATTTTTCACTAGTTTTGCGACGTCGCGATTGTGAGTTTTTCGTCGGCTCACATTCGTTATTTTGAAATAATTATTTATAAATGGCATTAATACAATATTGCAAAACTGGACTACAAGCTTTGGAAAACCCAAATTATTCTTATACCATGTATATGTTACTGCCAAAGTAATTAATTTGGTTATTATGAATAATAGCCAGCCATTATTAACTATTTAATTTGGTAAAAGTGATTAATAAAGCTTAATTAATCACTATATCTAGTCACTGTGCAAAATATCAGACCCAAGTCAGGGAATGTGATAATACAAGACTGTATTAATATTAATCACTTTGCCTAGCTATTATGTATAATAACGGTTGGAATTTGAAAAAGTAATAAAATGCAATACAAAATGCAAGTATAATATATTATAAGTAAAAAAGTTGTACATAAACTAAAAGTTAACATAAAAAATTTTTACATAAAAGAAAGTAATTTACACATCTAACTTTATTCAATAATAGTATATTATGTTACAAGGCTGTGAAGTGAGTTTTTTCTTTACCGCGGCAATTACATTTACTGTCGAGCGAAGCGAGACAGTAAATATTGCCAAGGTAAAGAAAAAAACACTTCAAAGTCGCGTAGCATATGCTATTTTTTCCGAGGTAGCAGACAATGAAAAAACATTAAATATTAATCACTAATCAATATATAATAATAACAAATATTAGTACATACTTAAGACTTAAAAAAAGAAACCTTAAAATGAGGTTACACTATAAGAAAAGATAAATAAAACGCATTGACATCTAGCGGATTTTTATCGTACTAGAAGCATTTCTACAAAGACTGCAGCACTACTAACGGAAGTTTTGACAACTACCCACCGTAAAGAAAAAATCTTTTAGTGCCTAGGACGTAAAAGATTTTTTCTTTACAGCTAGGAGTAATGAAAAGATTTTTTAAGTCCACGTAATGAAAAAATGGATTTTAGCTATGTCTTTTAGGCTCTAAAGTTACTATTTCACAGCCTACCACGGAAAAAAAAGATTTTTTAAAACAGGTTGAGTAAGAAAAATAATAAAACAGAGGCAAAATTACGATTCTATCTTCTTATCTAGTTATTTTTGCATAAAAGACTATTGTGGCTTTAGGAATTGCCCAAGAGACCAGATTTTTTACACTTATAACGATTGGAAATACAATCACTGTGACAATTGCACTGATGAAATCCCTGGCCTCCTATGTGAGGTTCCCGTCTAGCACACAAAAACAGAAATCTAACTAAATCAATCAAAACATGAAAGATCTGGACTCACAAAGCTATAATAGTCAGACAGAAGTTTAGTGTGATTTACTGTCAGTGAATTAAATACTAGTAGTTCTGTGAACAGTAGACCTCTCGTTAAAATAACAAATCGGGTCTTGAGCTTACGTTTATAAAAACAATTTATCGTTCGCAAAAGGGTCTGAAATGAGACTTTTTTGGAACGAAGTTCCTTGGGAGCTCTAACAAATTTAGCTACACTGAAGAATAATTTCCTCTGACGATATCGATACCTAATCCCGAATTAAGCTTTCAAATTTTTTTCTACAACTCTTAGAAGTCAACAAACAACAACAGAACTAGACTGAGAAATACGCTTGTAATTATAAAGTACTCAATTAGTACCTGTACTTAGTACAATCAATTAGAAATTCAATTTTTATAGGTTTTTGGTGGTATTCATACTACGGAACGTTTGAATCCGTGGTTCGAGTCCCGGCGCTGAAGTCTATTTTTCTCTGTTAAATTATAATTTGATTCAATTAAAATTTAAACGTTCCGTAGTATGAATACTACCAAAAACTTATAAAAATTGAATTTGTAATGTTTACATATCTGACAATAACTTCTGTAAATGTTTACTGATGCATAATTATGACTAGAGTGGTTGGTAGAAAGTAACACAACAATATTGTCACCACAATTTTTGGAACGAAGTTCCTTATGGCACGTTCTGGAGCCCGGGAGTAAATCCGAAAAAAAACGACCAAAATCACCGTCACAAAATAACCGTCACAAAATCACCGTAACAAAATCTCCGTCACGCAAAATCCGTCACGAAATCAACCGATGACAATAACTTGATTAAAAGATCACGGAGTTAATTGAAATTTGGTACACATGTTCATTTTACAAATGCCCAGGCTAAGTTCATTGGATAATGTTATCCGCCAAGCGTTCACGCGCAACTCTCGCGTAAACGTAAGCTTTAAATTTAAAATTGGAATTTTTTAGACAGGAAAAAATTCTAACTTCGTCTATTTAATGAGACAAACAACTTTTATAAATATTTTTGTAACGAAGTTCCTTATGGCACGTTCTGGAGCCCGGGAGTGAATCCGAAAAAAACGACCAAAACCACCGTCACGAAATCTACAGATGACGATGACTTGAGTAAAAGATCACCGAGTTGGATGAAATTTAGTACACACGTTCATTTTACCAATGCCCAGGCTGAGTTCGTCGGAAAACGTTATACGCCCAAGCGTTCACGCGTAACGCTCGCGTAAACGTAAGCTTCAAAAGACGGGAAAAAGTGTTATTAAGGAAGCCTGTTACTTGACTTGTTTTGATTACTTTTGTTATATATATGTCAAAAATGTCACTTTGTTTTGTAAATAAATCAAATATAATCATGTAAAATTTCACCCTGATACAAGCCGAAGCTGTAGAGCAGGGAAGAAATATTATATTTTATAATATTTTAAATAATTTGGCCGGGTAGGTAGAAAACAGTCCTATTTCAATCCAAACTCCTTTAACAAACATACTCTTTCACTATAAACTCATCATGATCAACTTTTTCTTATATTCAATATATATTTATAGTAAGACGCTTGCTTTAATTATACAAATAATGACTTTCTTTTAATTTTGCCTTAACTCTGCTAGGTACAAACAGTTCGTTACTTTTAATTTTGTCCATTTTCTAACTCCGCCATGTATAAGTAGTTAGCAGTGTGATTTTATAATTCATATTTAATGAAAAATGTAAGGAACTTCGTTCCTACCTGGTGTCCCGCGACACCACACGTATTTTTTGTTCTTATTTTTAGGTAGGTCAATTAGGGTATAAATAGTACAAGTTAACAACTCATAGTAGTTAGAACTGGCTATATTTCGTCCCCCTCCGGGACGAATATAATCCCTGTTTGTGCTGCATTATTAAATAATTTCTTATAAAACATTATTGCAGGCTCGCTACGCTCGCCTGTTTGAGCTGCATTATTAGTTAATTTCTTATGAAATGTTATTGCAGGCTCCCTACGCTCGCCTGTTGGTACTGCATTATTATTAATATTTATTAAATAAAATTATTGCAGGCTCGGTACGCTCGCCTGTTTATGCAGCTATTTTAGAAAATCTTTATTTAACACATATATTGCAGGCTCGCTGCCTAGACAGCCGGGCTTTATCATTTGTAGACATCTTTATTTTAAAATTGTTACAGGCTATCACAGCGAGCCTATTTAATAAATGCATCTTGACATCAATTTGTTGAATAAACAGGCGAGCTTATCGAGCCTTGTAAATGCTGTCTAGCAGGCGAGCGCAGATAGCCTTCAAATAGACCTTTAAAACGATGTACAGTAGAGCGTCGATTATCCGATTAACCGGAAGCTGCTTTAAATAGAAATCCAGATTGGAACGAAATAGTTAATGTATTTAAAATAGTGCAAGGATGAGACGCAGTATCAAGTATACAAATAATAATAGCCAGCCATTATTAACTATTGAATTTGGTAAAAGTGATTAATAAAGCTTAATTAATCACCATATCTAATCACTGTGCATAATATCTGACCCAAGTCAGGGAATGTGATAATACAAGACTGTATTAATATTAATCACTTTGCCTAGCAATTATGTATAATAACGGTTGGAATTTGAAAAAGTAATAAAATGCAATACATTTTTATAATAAGTATAATATATTATAAGTAAAAAAGTTGTACATAAACTAAAGGTTATTCATAAAAAAGTTTTACATAAAAGAAAGTAATTTACCCATCAAACTTTATTCAATAAAAAATCACAGGGAAGTACTTTCGTCCAAGTACTTTTTAGGGTTTTGTAATTTTGGTAATTTTTGCGATAAGGTAGCCGTCGCAAATTCAAACTCGATGTCGCAAATCGTCACAAAACTAGTACACAACTTTGGGACCTGTTTAGGTCATATCGCATTATGGTGCATTCCAAGTTAACGAGTATGTTTAAGAATGCTAATTCAATTCAATGCATTGAATTTACTCTGCGAAAACTCGGGCCCAGCCGGTAATCGGGCTGGTCTTGTTAATGTATCCTAATTCAATTCAGTGCATTTAATTCCATCGGCTAAATATTCCAGGCCCGATAGGCAATTGGACTGATATAGTTTAGGAATCCAAATTCGGCAAATATCCGGGTTCAGCCGGCTATCGAGTCGATCAAGTTTAATGATTTTAGTTCTATCGGCAAAACTCCAGCCTTGTCGGCAAATGAGCCAATTTAGTTTATGCATCCTAATTTAATTTAATGAATCTAAATCCATTGGCAAAATTTCGGTGACAATCGGACCAGTATAGTGTTTAATGTTTTTAGTTTAATCGGCGAAAATCCGCGCCAAGCCAGCAACGAGGCCGATATAGTGTTTAATTCAATCGGCAAAATCCTAGCCGAACTGGCATTTGTTGTGATTAAGTGTATACACAGCCTAATATAATATTTAATTAATTCCTTTTATTGGCAAATATTAAGAGAAAATTAGAATGCATTTGTCATTACTGTATATTTGTTTGGCTTTAAATGCATGGCGGGTCCAAGTTATGTAATCATTTCGGAAGAGAGGCAGCCCCCCCCCCCCCCCCCCTGCTTACTGTTTTAATGAACACTTTTGTTATGCAGTTGACAAGGGGGGGGGGGGATTATATCTCTGTAATTGTTGGGGTCGTTAGTATTATTTTTCTTGTAAATCATAATGGTTTGAATTTGGGACCAATAATTAGGGATCTTTTCTGTGGCTATGAATTTATTGAATAAGTTTGCTATACAGAGAATCCAGTTGTCTAGTAGGTTTTAGTAAAATACATTAGAAACCGAATTGCATCATGGAGTTTTATATTCTTTAATATTGCAGTACTTCTATCCCTTCTTCTTCTTTCTATCTTCTTCCCTTGTGATATCTTTATCAGGCTGAATCCCTGTAGTACTAATGATCCATGAGAGTATACCCGAGCTTCCTGGGTAACTATATTGAACTGATTTACTCCTGTTACATCCTCCTGTAATCCATGAACTAGCTCCAACAACTCTTAGAACTCCGTCTTTTGTTGTCACTGCTAAAGGACCACCGCTATCACCCTGAAATATATTTATTTAATTATCTTTACAATATATTCAACAAACGCGTCTAACACCTTATATGTTTGTGGTAATCGAAATTAAGCATTATTTTATTTGATTACTGATGAAAATCCTAATAATCTTGATTGATTGGTGTCTTACATAACATGTGCCGATATTAAAAACGGTTTTATCAATGCAGATCATGTTTTCTGTAACTTGATAACGGTTCGACTTTACACACTGAGCATGAGACATTATATGAGCAGGCCCCCATTGTAGATTAAGAGGATAATTTTTAGCTAAAAAATAAATAAAACAAGTAATTAGATTAGATTAGATTAGATTAGATTTTTATTTGTATAAAAACATTAGTTTTGTACAAATGGAGTCGCTTTTGTTTACAATTTTTTTTTTTTTCATATAATGAAATTAAAAAGAAAGCTGACATTAAATGGATAAAACATAAAAAATTACTTCAGATTTCAAACATTGCAAAACAATAACTGCCTACCTCTGTCAATAATAAGAAAATTAAACATAAAATAAGAGTGATAAAATAATAATAATTAGATTGAACAAATTTGCATGCCTCATTGTTTTTTATAAATGTACTCCCTCTTGTAAGGTTAATTTATATTATACATATTCTTTAAATTATATATTAGTGTGATTCAAATCATAAAATAAACCTTTCTATTATAAAAATAACATAAAATAAACCTTTCTATTATAAAAATAACATAAAATAAAATTAAAAATTCTCTACTCTAATTATAATTTGCTTTTTTATTAAGTTGGGTATGTAAGTACGTGCTGTTCACTCATTTAACAAGAAAGATCTCAGTTTTAAAATATTTATAAAAAAGTAATACAGTTGTCTCCCGTAGGAAGATTGGCAAGTATTTATTAAAGATGCTACATTCGTTGAATCATTGCAATTGGTCGCTATGAGGTGCGTTGGCAGGAAGTATTCTCTTTGAGGGGCGTACATAGGGCATCTAAGCAACAAATGGGCCAAGTCCTCAGCCTCGTGTAAGTCGCACACAGTACATTCTTCATTGCTATTAATCTTGTACATTATTCCATTAAATGATATTTTAATTATCCCATAGCCGGAGGTTCGGATTTGTGCTAAAACTTTTTGCATTTTAAAATTAAGGCCATAATTAAGATAGTTAGTGGAATCATTCTTAGAGCAGTAGAGGATGTGGTAGAAATTATTATACGATGAATCTTGTATTCTTTTGAAATCTTCCTTCTCGAGTTTAGTCTTGTATTTGTTTATTATATCTCTTATTGTGATGTTATTTATTTGGCCGTTAAAAAGTTGGTCTAATTCATAACCACCTATATTATTCAAAATATCTTTGACCTGAGTATACCAATTAAATTTATTTGTATTTGACGGAACCTTGTCCAGGTATTTAAGCCGCTCGAGGCAGACTCGCAGGATATTATTTTCATCTAGCGACTGTACGTGGTTGTACCAATTTAGGGCTAATTTTAAAATATATTGTGAGATATGTGGGATTCCAAATTCCGCGCGAATCATGTAGTGAGGGACATTCCTTTTAAGAGAGAAGTAGTTTTTAAAAAAATAATTTTGTGCTGCCTCCAGATCTTCGAAATATCGTAGAGCCCAAATGGCAGCGCCATAAGTAAGTGTTGATCGAACACAACTATTATACGTTTGGAGAACAGCTTCGAATGATTTGTTCTTGGTGCGTGCCAGAGTTTCTCGTAAAGCTCCTGATGCGGCCCTACTTCGGGAGATAGATTGTTTTGCCGCTGCCTCAAATACTCCTTTTTTTGAAAAACAAACACCTAAGTAATTAAATTTAGTAACCTCTTCTAATTCTTTTCCATTATAGTTAATTTTTATATTTTTCTGTTTTGTTTTCCCTTTGCTAAATCGCAAAACCTTTGATTTGTCTAAATTAACTTCTAATTGGTTTTCTTCGCAATATCTATGCAGGACTTTAAGCGCTTTATTCATTTCCAGTTCCGATTCTGAGATAATTGTGAGATCATCTGCGAATAATAGAAGAGAGATTGACTTAGTGCCATCAACACTAACCCCTTTAATGCCGTTCATTACAAAGTAGTTTTCGATGTCTGCAATAAAAAGATTGAATAATAACGGCGATAAGATTTCGCCTTGTAATAGGCCTTTTGAGATGTTTATCGGATTTGAAATTTGATTATTGTATCTGATATTTGTAGAAGCACAATCATAAACATTCCTGATTATATTAATTATCTTCACATTAATTCCCATGTTTTTTAGTTTCATAAATAGCATATTGTGGTTGACGTTGTCGAATGCTTTGCGAAAGTCGATAAAAGCGGCTATGATCTTTCTCTTTGGGAGTCTAAGGTGGTTTTGGACGACAGTGTTTAAGATAAAGATATTATCCAAGCATCCCTTACCTTTTCTAAAACAAGTAATTTATACAATTATGTTAATAAATAATAATTTTTGCGATTTTTAGGAGAGATGCAAAAATGTATAGAGTGGTGAATTTGAAAGTAAAGATGATACAGCACTCAATCAATCTACTCATGATATTTTTTTAATATTACAAGAAATGTGTCTGTCTTTATTTAATTTAAAGGCCGTGATGAAAATCGCTCTATCTGAGAGGTCTTGGAAACACTCATGAAAAGAAAAAAACCCCTTGACTGACTTTCTACTACAATTCTATTGATCTATATAAAATAGTCTGCCAATTAGTGTGGCACATAGCTTCCTTGCGTCCTAATCCGTATGCTTTAATGATTTTACGCTTTTACAACCTATTATTTTCAAATTTATTTAATTTTCCCCCCGTTCTTTAATTCATTCGAAATTGTTTTGATTTTTTACATGAATAACAAAATTTAAATACTGCAGACGGTTGAAATTAATCTGGGGCTATCTACAGGCTACTTTTGACAAACCATCCAATTGTCATAAAAATCAGATGAGTCCTTTGCAGATATGTGCGTAAATAAAAAATGTATGTTTTTGGGCAGAGAAAAAAATGGGAGCAGAAGGTTGAAACTTATATGGGACCAACAATCAGCTTAATATGACCTACTATCAAAATCAAAAATTAAGATATGTCGGTTCATAAAAATTGAGCGACGGACAGACATAGAACCAAAAATGTTTTCTGATGTCTGAAACGGACTGCTGTTTCGGAATTTTTTAAATCAGAGACGTAAAAAATGTTCTCTGATGTCTGAAACGGACTGCTGTTTCGGAATTTTTGAAATCAGAGACTTAAAAAATGTTCACAACGATCACATAGCTTCCGTTACCTTCGATAAGCTCAAAAGAAATATTTTATTTGTTATAACAATAAAAATAGGATCTCATTAATTTAAAAAATAAATACCATCGTTTGTTGCTCCCCATCCTGAAATGGTACCATTGTAATTGTCTAGATAAGAAACATTACTCATTGATAATGATGGTAGAGATATTGGTTTGATGTACGGATATTCTAAAAAAATAAATAAACAAATAGATAAATAACAATTTAAAACAGTTATATGACCCATAATGTATATAATTACAAAATTCTACACTATTTAAATTTGTTCACTACTAGGTAACTATCAATTAGCCATTGTTTTATACTTACGGCTGAATGGAATAGATGAGTTAAGCCTGTAAAGACATACGTCATAGTCGTCACTAGAATTGACGTAGAGAGGATGAATTAAAATACCATCAGCATTAACGTAAGTGGTCAATACTCCGGTTAAATTTGTTTTATCAATCATACCCAGGTTCACTGTCACACGTACAGCACTTAAAACAGAATTTAAATTCAATAATAATTATATATAATATATATATATATATATATATATATATATATATATATATATATATATATATATATATATATATATATATATATCAAATGAGGATATCCCTACCGTCGATACTTGCTTGATCTGGAGATCACTAGACCGGTTTCGGCTAAACGCCATCATCAGCTGAGTCGAAGTCTCTCGTAGCACTCGACACACTCATCGAGTCTACATGAGAGAATGAACTTCATTCTCTCATGTAGACTCGATGAGTGTTTTGATTGTGTATACAATTCATTGCAAAGTATGCAAGCTTCCTCAGAGCTGTCTTCATCTGAATTAATTTTACATAATTTCCTAAAGTGGAGGGAAAAACCGGGTACCCTGTTTTGCCCCACACCTTGGTACCCGGTTTAACCTAACAGTTACTTGTTGAGTTCAATATGACGTGGGTAGGTGTACTCTAGGTGTATGAAATAAGAGTGAAAATATCCAGTAAAATATGCTTAATTTAAGTGCGCACTTACTTCTTTCTTGAGAAAATGTTATAGCAATTGAAACTCAGTAGACAAAAGTAACCACATTAAAAACTTTTTCACTAAAAACGTTCTGAGTATAAAAATACGTGGCACCGATGCTGTTTTTCTCTCTAGCTTCACAGAATGGCTACCGCTAATAGCTTTCTTGTTTACCGGAAGATAGAAGCACTAATCAGGGAAATATCGAGGTACCCGGTTTTGTCCGACTCTCCCCTATATGTAAAGTGATAAAGTAAACTTCTTTAGGCGCGGTATAGTAAATTGGATGGATGTAACGAAATTGCATGTAACAAAGTTTGTGATTCGAAACTCGTCTAGGTGAAAGGTTTTTTTATAGGTAAAACAACTGCCAGCACCAGCTTTTGTCGGCAGTTCAAAAATCTTTCACTTAGACGAGTCTCGACCCACAGACCTCTGATTCAGCTGGCATTTTTACTAACCCTAGCAGCACAGAGGTAGATGATTCTTCACAGAATTGGTATATAAGCGTAATATTGTAATATACATTATAAGAATATAATATACATAAATGATTTTCCATGTTCTTTTCTTCATTATTCACCATAATTTTATTTTTTAATTAAATTCCACATAGCCATTTTTTCTTTCTCGTATAAAGAGAAAGTATTGATGGCGCAAAAATTCGATTTTGAAATTTTGATAAATTTACTCTGGTTTTGAGGTCCCAAAAAAGTGATTTTTAAAAAATGTCTGCCTGCCGTCTGTGCAGACGCCTGGAGCCTTAAGTATTAACGATTTTGACGAAATTTGGCATACATGTTTAAAAAAAATCATATCCCGAGGCTAAATATATAAATTATTTTTAGCTCCAAATTTGGGGGCGCTACCCCCCAAATACTCTGAAAAAACGTGAAAAATATGTTTCTCGAAAACGGTTCTGACCATTTTGATTAAAATATAGCCCATCTAATTACGAATCTAACGATATATAAGCCTTTTCCCGGGAAAAATTTATTTCCTGAGAAAAAAGTTATAACTAGGATAGAGAAATACCGAGTTCAATTCCCCACCGAGAAGTTATTTTGATGAAATGTTCAATATTAATTATATGTACCTATGAAAACTAATAAACTTTCTCTCTCTTTAGTATTTTAAGCTTGGACAAGTAAGATATGTTATATATATAGAACTGAATTGTAGTTCATACCCTAAAGTACAATGAGCTGCACCTAAAATCCATGTGTCAGACAGTATAGTACCCCCGCAGTTTATTACATCACCTGATGTGCTTTTATGGCTAACTCTAGCCTGGAAGGGAAACTGTCCTCTCTCTGCATAATTGCCATTTACAATTCTCTTAAAAATACCTGAAAATATTGTTTCATTTTAAAAATCATGTCACTCCATTAAGTAGTACTATGTACCTTGGAACTAAAAAGTAAAACAACCAATATAAAAAATTCAAGTTCCATGATTGATTTTTTTTGCACATACCATATTTATGGTCTTAGATTAGACATTGGTAATTTAATTTGAATTGATGAAGGGCCATAAAATATAGGTTGTTGTTTTAATAAAAAGCAGACATTGAATAAGAAACCATCCACAAAAATCACTCATTTACGCCAAAAATTTACATTATTTATTTCAGTTCCAAGGTAAATGTTTTAAAAGATTTCAGAAATATTTTTTTAAATTTAAAGCTTAACTATAATTAAGTCATTATTAGCCTATTATGTTCTTAGAACATTACAAGAATTTAGCCTTTTTGCACGAGAATGCTATCCAGTTTATTCTGTAATGTGTAGTTTCGAACCTTTTATATATAATTTTAATAAAATATTTTCTATTCTTGAAAATTGTTTGTTTTAATATGATAAATAGAAAACTTTTTCTTTTTATACTTGCTATATTTCACCCTCCCACGTTGGGGCTTCTTCAGGCTATAACATTTAAGAAAACTTTTGACAAATTAATAGCTTATTAAAAATACAATGTTTCATTAAAGAATTTTTAAAATATAAATATTAAAAATAATAAATATATAAAAAGTTAGTTTAAAATTAAATTAATCAACAATAATTTTTAACAATTACCTTTTAAATATTCTAAGTCACATGAGTCAAATAAAAAAAAAAATCCTGAATAGTAATTTATCAATTATTGATGGATGAAATAGGCGAAGAATAAACAATTACATGTTTGTGGAAAACGTTTCGACCCTCAGTCCATTTATTAACTAAAAAAATAATAAAAAGCAAACCATCATATCAATTATGTATTAAAATAAAGAATATGTTAAAATATAGAATATGTTAAAATATAGAATATGTTAAAATATAGAATATGTTAAAATATAGAATATGTTAAAATATAGAATATGTTAAAATATAGAATATGTAATTGATATGATGGTTTGCTTTTTATTATTTGTTTAATTAATAAATGAACTGAGGATGACCTTATTTAGAGTCGAAACGATTTATGCATTACTATTAATGGATTTTTTTCCAACTCATGTGACTTGGAATATTTAAAAGGTAATTGTTAAAAATTATTGTTGATTAATTTAATTTTAAACTAAGTTTTTATATATTTATTATTTTTATTTTTAATATTTCAATTTTAAAAATTCTTTAATGAAACATTGTATTTTTAATATGCTATTAATTTGTGAAACATTTTCTTAAATGTTATAGCCTGAAGAAGCCCCAACGTGGGAAGGCGAAATATAGCAAGTATAAGAACAAAATATTTTGTATTTATTATAGAAAAAAACCTTTATTTTTTAAAAAAAAAAAAAAAAAACCATATATGCTAAACAATTTTCAAGAAGAGAAAATATTTCATTAAAGCTATCCAGTTTATTTTTGTTTGAAACCAGTGGGAACAGTTCCATTGACATAGACCACTATGTGGGTCCTCGAGCAAACCCAGATTGCAGAAAATATTATCCCTTTAAATACATCTTCATTTTCTATTCCTCTAACATTTTTATTCCCTGACAAAATGCTATCTCCTTGTTAGTGGCAAGGGCAGCTCCAGAGATGACTGTCGGGGGGGGGGGGGATACCGGTGGTATTGAATGCCCCCAACCATATGGGGCCACCCCCCCCCCACTCTACCGGAGAAAATGTTTAAAATTTAATAACTGAAATCGTGCTTTAAGATATATATATTTTTTTTTTTTAATTTAAAACTAATGTTTCAACTATTATTCAATAAGAAACTCAATTTTTAAATTTTTGGTAGTATTCATACTACGGAAAGTTTTAATTTTAATTTAAATCAAATTATAATTATTAACAATGGGAGACAGACAGAGAAAAATAGACTCCAGCGCTTGGATTCGAACCTTGGGCCTCCTATACTTAGGTACAGGTACTAATTGTGTACTTTATAATTATAAGTGTTATTTCTCGGTCTAGTTCTACAATCCTAAATGTCGATTTCTAGACTTGTGGAAAAATTAAAAGCTAAATTTGGGACTAGGTACGTACATATATTCAATTGTGAATTACTAAGAAAACATCAGTTTGTCATTTTCAAAACCTTTACACTTGATTATATACTGTCTTTATTAGCTGTAGCTGACTTGTTATAAAATGAAAGAAGCAATCAACAAAGTGAAAGTTTGTTGTGAAGACTTCTATGATTTACTAATATAAATTTAAAACACTAGAAAAGTTTAATTATTTATGAAAAATTTTACGTGCAATTTAGTTAAAAGAAAAAGTTTTTAAAAACATTATACAGCAATTTTTCATAAAAAAAAAAATAAATAAATTACAAATTTAAGCCGTTTATTTCTACGGAGAATCGGTCATTAACTTTTTCAATATCAATGACCAAATCTTTGTGCCGACATGAAGTAAACACAACCCAAGGAGCCGATCTTCACTCATCCTAGTTTAAGCCATGTCTTTAACTCGACGTAATGACGGGAATGATCTTTCAGTAGAAGCGTTGCTTACTGGTAGTAGCGAGAATTTCAGCAATGACTTATAATTGGGGACATGTCTTATGCACAGAAAGTAATTAAATCAATAGGTTTGTCTGGGACTTCAGATTTTCCTAGTCCTCAACGTAGAGCCTTTGAAAGAAATCCAACACTCAACAAGGGGGATAGGGGCCATGCCCCTATCCCCCCTCCCTCTGGAGCCACCACTTGCTAGTCGGTTTTCTTTTTAAGTTTCTTTGGAGGAACCCTTGGCTCTCAAAGATCAGCTATGTATGATTAAGCAACCCAAGGCATTGGCTTATCAGATGTAAAGTCACACAGCCTACATGCTGATTCAATGATCAATTCTATAAGCTGAAGGTGCTTATTTAAACAGCAGTGACTTGATAAGAAACCCAACAGTTTCTGCCATGTTTTTTAGTTAGAATTAATGTAATTCTTCTGTCTTAGAAAGAGTCCTTTTATAAATAATTTGAATTCTCTCATCCCGGAAGATTTTCCCCAGGTTTGCTGAAATTCTCTGTCGAGAAACTTACGAATACACAATAGATACAAAATGTCGGCTATTTAAAGAAAAATAAGTAAATAAAACCGTATAAACTTACGTCTTTCTTCTTTTGAAAGAATTAAAGATGGCAATAAAACCTGCAATTAAATGAAAATAATACATTTAGTCTTTTTGTTACGCCAATTTGTTAAGCCTTCTTCTAAAAATACCTGTGGGAGGTGACATTGTTGTATTGTTGTTTTGTTGTGACATTGACATAGTCAAGTCTTGTGTTAATAAAGTAAGTTATCGAATTCTGAAACATGGTGGCAGCAGTGTTCTAAAACGATATAGACCCGTGAGTAAACAAAACAAATATGCTAGAATCCAAAGAGAATCTTACAGTATTGAATAACGTTAATCCGGGTATGAGCGCGCCTCCTATGTTTTCGTTTCAAGCAGAGGAGTAGCCCACTTGGAGCCGTCGATTTAACCGTTATCGTTTTTGCTCGGGACTCGTAGATCAGAGTGAAGAACGCCAAATTAACACGTTAATTTATTTAATGGGTGATAGGGTAGAAGATTTGCTGCTGTCATTTTAGCTGTCCGAGAAAGATGCCTCTTCGTTGAGCGAAGTATTTGGAAAATTCAACGCTTTCTTTTCGGGTAAACGCAATGTTTTATATGAACGAGTTAAATGCAATAAACGGGTGCAAGCTGAGGGCGAACCGTTAGAAACTTTTATAGAAGATCTATAAGACTCGAGTTCGAGTCCTTATTCGAGGGTCTTGGTAAGCTAGAAGGGGAGTACACAATTAAGATAGATAGAGAATTCATGCCTTATTCAGTCACTACTCCTCGTAGAATAGCGTTACCACTGTTAGAGAAAACAAAATCAGAGCTGAAGAAGATGGAAAAAGACGGCGTAATAACCAAAGTCAAGGAAGCGACAGATTGGTGTGCCCCTTTGGTTGTTGTACCCAAACCAGACAGGCGAGTGCGAATTTGTGTCGATTACACTGAGCTTAATAAAGCGGTTAAGCGAGAAAGAAAGGTGAAGGCGATAACGTCATTACCACGTCCGCTTACAACGTCGGAACTGCGGAGCCTACTAGGAATGGTCACTTAATACTTAAGATTTTTACCACACCTTGCTAATGTGATAACACCTCTTAGAGAAATTGTATCGGACGAGGAGTTATCTGGGTGGTCTGTGAGTCAAGATATTGCACTGGCGAAATTGAAAGAGACGTTGTTTCCAGCCCCGGTCTTAGCACTGTTTGACCCTAATAAGATGACAAGGGTTGCAGCCGACTCCTCGTCATTTGGGTTGGGTGGAGTCTTGGACCAGCAGGTATGTGGAGTGTGGAGGTCAGTGGCGACCAGTCCACTACATCTCTAGAACTCTAACAGAGACAGAACGCCGATATGCACAAGTCAAGAAAGAATACTAGCCGTCACCTGGGCGTGCGAGCGTTTCACAAACTATCTTCGGGGAATGGCCACATTCACGTTCACAGTCCTTACGGATCAGTACACTTAACATCATTGCTTGCGAGTAAACCCATATCGGAATTAACACCTCGCCTACAGCGTTTTAGAATGCGATGCGCTGCATTCAATTTCACAATTTAACATGTTCCGAGAAAAGACCTAAACGTACCGGATACGTTGTCACGTATGCCGCTACCAGAAACTGTTCCGGAAGAGGATGTGTTGGATGCAGAGAGGGAGGACGAGTGTGGAGTTTTGGGCTATCTTAAAGAGTCTGACCATGTCAGATCAAAGACTAAAAGAGGTACTAGAGGTCCAGTACAAAGATCCTATTTGTCACGAACTGAAGAAGTGTATTCGACAAGGATGGCCACGAAGATCCGATTTAACACAAAGTTTACGTGAGTTTTACAGTCGTAGAAACTCCTTATCACTTCTAAACGACTTAATAGTGTTCGAAAACCTAATTTGTATTCCTCGGGTACTGCGGAGTGACATCTTAGCAAAATTACATCAAAGGTACTTAGGAATAACGAAATGTCGAGCACGCGCTCGTGAATCAGTTTGGTGGCCCGGTCTAGCAAAACAGCTTCAGATATTGGTTGAGTCCTGCCCGGAATGTGTCGAGCAAAGGAGGAATCCGCAGGAGCCTTTGAAACTATCAGATCTACCGATTGTCCTTGGGTTACTGTAGGTGCAAACTTAGCAACAATATTTGATAGTTGTAGACTATTTTTCTAGGTATCCCGAGATTGCACACCTTCCAACAACCGATGCAAAAACGGTTATTGAACGACTTCGTGCTATTTTTGGAAGACACGGAATACCTCGAACATTACGAACGGACAACGGTCCACAGTTTAAATCATACGAATTGACTTGTTTCGCGAAAAAGTACGGATTTGAACACGTAACTAGTAGCCCCTACCATCCTAAGAGCAATGGAGAGGTGGTGGCTGCCGTTAAAACAGTGAAGATACTGTTTTAGGGCTGTTAGCCTATCGGTCAACACCTTTGGCCGGAAGACCTAGCCCCTCTGAACTTTTGATGGGTCGTCGGTTGAGAGGAACCGTTCCCATGACTCCTCAAAATTTGAAACCCGCCTGGCCGAACCCAATCATATTGATTGGAGCAAGCTTCTAACATTTAACAAAATATGCACCGTGTCTGTCAGTCAGTAATGTTTACATCAAATTATAATTACTATATACAAAGAGATACAGACAGAGAAAAATAGACTTCAGTGCCGGGACTTGAACCACGGACCTCCCCCTCATTTCCAGTGTGCGGGAGCTCTAACCAATTAAGCTACACTGAAGAATAATTTCCCCTGACGATATCGATACCTAATCCCGAATTAAGCTTTCAAATTTTTTTTCTACAAATCTTAGATCTAGACCGAGAAATACGCTTGTAATTATAAAGTACTCAATTAGTACCTGTACTTAGTAAAATCAATTATAAATTCAATTTTTATAAGTTTTTGGTAGTATTCATACTACGGAACGTTTAAATCCGTGGTTCGAGTCCCGGCGCTGAAGCCTATTTTTCTCTTTCTGTCTCCCTTTGTAAATAGTAATTATAATTTGATTTAAATTAAAATTTAAACGTTCCGTAGTATGAATACTACCAAAAACTTATAAAAATTGAATTTGTAATGTTTACATGTCTGACAATAACTTCTGTAAATGTTTACTGATGCATAATTATGACTAGATTAGTTGGTAGAAAGTAACACAACAATATTGTCACCACAATTTTTGGAACGAAGTTCCTAATGGCACGTTCTGGAGCCCGGGAGTAAATCCGAAAAAAAAACCGACCAAAATCACCGTAACAAAATCACCGTCACGCAAAATCCGTCACGAAATCTACCGATAACAATAACTTGATTAAAAGATCACCGAGTTAATTGAAATTTGGTACACATGTTCATTTTACAAATGCCCAGGCTAAGTTCATTGGATAATGTTATCCGCCAAGCGTTCACGCGCAACTCTCGCGTAAACGTAAGCTTTAAATTTAAAATTGGAATTTTTTGGACAGGAAAAAATTCTAACTTCGTCTATTTAATGAGACAAACAACTTTTATAAATATTTTTTTAGTAAAACGAACACCGGCACTTCTATGAAGTGATAAAGATCGCTAAATTTATTAAAGCGGACCTAAACGCTTTAAATTAAGGAAACAACGTTTTTACCGATATCTTACGTTCTATTCCTAAATCCGACTCTGCTAGGAACGATTTAACATCTTAATTATATACATTACATATTTATATAATTATATTATATTAATATGTAGGAGGAAACACAGACAAATTTTTCGGGGGGAGGTGAAAGCTCACCATAAATGTCTATATGCAGGATTAGCATACTCCATAATTTATTATAATAAATTTCTCCCCCTTTGAACACTCTAATTTCAATTTCTAACCTCATATTTAATAATATTAAGATCCCATGAGATAACACCTAAAAAATTGTTACACTTCTAAAAATTACATAGAGGCTTTAAAACTTTAAAAAAACTGAGATCTCAATGTATTGGGGTTTAAATTACTTGTAGTAATCAATACAAAACAATGTCACCTAAGAAAATAGTGTGCCAATTGGTGTGGCACATAGCTTACTCGCATATTATTTCGTATACTTTAATGATTTTATTACTTATTATTGTCAAATTTGTTTAATTTTCCCCAGTTTTTTAAATCTGTCAAAGTTTGATACTATGTTCTATTCAGAACAAATATTATGTCTCCGATTTCAATAATTCCTAGACAGAAATCTGTTCCAGTTATCAGAGAAAACTGATAACTGATCCCGTGTCTGTCTGTCTGTTTTGCGCCCAATTTTTGCGAACATATCTCAAAAACTACTCGTTTGATTATTAATGAAATTTGGATGGCCGATAATCAGCATATTTAGCCCATTGTTACAGTGGCGTATCCAGCGGCTAGGTCTGGGGGGGGGGGGGGGGGGGGGGCAAATATAAGTCAGTTTAGATTGGGGGGGGGGGGGGGTATTCGAAGTGGTAACTAGAAAAGGGAACTACTTATTCAAAAAGCTGCCCCCCCCCCTCTCCAAAAGAATGTACAACCAATAAACAAAAAAAATATAAAGAAAATCAGGACTGCGCAGAGAATGATGGAGAGGGCCATATTAAACATAAAAAGAAAAGATATGATAAAAAATCGCCAGAAAATGGAACTGGGCTGGACATGTAGCAAGAACTACTGATGATAGGTGGACCAAAACGATGATAGACTGGTACCTGAGAAACTTTACGAGAAAGAGAGGAAGACCTGGACAGAGGTGGGACGAGGAGATGAGAAAGGTTTGGGGGGAGTCACTTGGAAAAGGGTTGCAAATATGAGGCAAGAGTGGAAAAGAATGAGAGGGGTCTTCTTAGACGTTTGGTTCTACCAAAATTAACAATTAATAAAATTAGCAGGTAAAATTAATGTAAGTAAAAGGAAATAAATTAATAAATAAGTTAGCTAAAAGCAAGGAGCAACTTAAAACCTGTATAAGGTACCACGGCTTGAGCCGATTTGTGGAAAAATTTGAATTAATAATAAAAAGAAAAATATTTACATTCTTACTATTTTTGTATATTTTGTTTTCACACAATAAATGGTTATTACTATTCCTCCCCCGGAAAATTTTTGAAAATACGTCCTCTCAACGTACGTGCCCCCCTGGATACGCCACTGCATTGTTAATTTTTAGTCCTATACATATAAGATCCAACCTTCTGCACCCAAAAAAATTTGCTAATGAAATTCAAAATCCCTTATCCTATCTTTTTTCCAATTTAAGTAAAGTGTAGTATGTGTATCTTAATTCAATTAATTTAAGTTCATCGGCAACAGGCCTCACTTAATTTATTGTGCTTACCACCCAGACTGAGCCGTCAACCTGGCCTAATATTGAACGCATCCCAATTTATTTTGATGCTTTTATTTCCATCAACAAAATCCGGGCCCACCAGCAATCAGGCCGATTCATTGTACTCAACCTAATTCAATTCATTGCACTTTATTCTATAGCCAAAAATTTGGGCCCACCAGCAATTAGGCCGATTCATTGTACTCATCCTAATTCAATTCATTGCTTAATTCTGTAGCCAAAAATCTGGGCCTAGCTGTCAATCGAGCCAGTCTAGTTTACGAGTCCTAATTCAATTCATTGCACTTTATTCTATAGCCAAAAATTTGGGCCCACCAGCAATTAGGCCGATTCATTGTACTCATCCTAATTCAATTCATTGCACTTTATTCTATAGCCAAAAATTTGGGCCCACCAGCAATTAGGCCGATTCATTGTACTCATCCTAATTCAATTCATTGCACTTAATTGTATTGCCAAAAATCTGGGCCTAGCTGTCAATCGAGCCAGTCTAGTTTACGAGTCCTAATTCAATTCATTGAATTCAATTGGCGAAAAATCGGGCCCAGCAGGTAATCGGGCTGGTCTAGTTAACGTATCCTAATTCAATTCGGGGCGTTTAATTCCATCGGCTAAACATTCCGGGCCCGAAATGCAATAGGACTGATAAGCTTAGGAATCCAAATTTAATTCAATGAATCTAATTCCATCAGCACAAATACGGGTCCAGCCGACAATTGAGCCAGTCTAGTGTTTAATAGTTTTAGTTTCATCGGCAAAAATCTAGCTCAAGACGCCAATTGCTACTTAGTTTATGCTTCCTAATTTAATTCCATCGGCAAAATCCGGGCCAAGCTCATTTAGGGTGATTAAGTGTATACAGACAGACCCTAATATAATTAAATAATTCCGTTTATTGGAAAATGGAAAATATTTACAGAAAATTCGAATGCATCTGGACTGCGTGAGAGTTTCACACATTTTTTTTTTTTTTTTTTGTTAAATCTAATTTATCAACAAACGAATAACACATGAATCTTTTAATTGAAGCATTGAAGTAAATCATTGATTTCAATCCTGCAAGTTCCAAGTGAATAAAATTACCAAGTATATGATTAATTTGTGCTTACCATTAGAAATGTAAATAGAGGAACTCTCATTCTGAACAAAGTTTAACTAAAAATACTTATAAATGACTGATCTTACTTTAAAGAAAATCGTTTTTATATGCTAAGCATTGATATTAAAATTATCTACAAAAAAAAAAAAAAAAAAATCTTCACAAAATTCATTTTATTACTATAATGTTAATAAATAAGATTATATTGATTCTTCCAATGAGTATTATTTTTTATTTGTATTATATAACGATATAACGTAAAAATAATAAAAAAGGATTACTAAAAAACTGCAATTAAACGTTTATCTAAAAAGAACAATTTCATCAAATCTTTTATTTTTTTATTGCCGAAATCGGCACATGTTTGCTCAAATATTTACAGGTGATATCAAATGATACTACTGTCTCTCAAGATTTAGACGTCACGTTTTATTCAGACAACTGTGTGGGCAGCAAAAAAATAAATATATTATTGCTTGCTACTTGTATAGCCAACTTCAAAATAAAAAGCACCAAACACAAGGTTTTGGCACACCCAAAATAAGGGTGATAGAGTTAAATAAGTAGTCGAACTCAATATTAGTCTTTAGGTATATTTTCAAATACTAAATACAGAATATAAAATAATTACAAATTAAGGATCTTATTACTAGATTACGTCGAAGTCTGACTACTCAAAAGTGTCTCCTTGTTGCTGGGTAGGTCCTTTTATATGGCCTAGGGTCAAGATAGTGGGGATAGCTGGGTCACATATCTTTAGATGATTCATATGTCGCGTATCTTAGTGTGAGTTTCCCGTGTGACACATGTAGATATGACAGTGTGACTCATATAGATATAACTCCTCCCTTCTTAAGTGTGAAGTGTCCTCACGAACAGCAAAGAGGTGAAGATGAAGCTGGGAACTGTGGTGACGGTGCAGGATCAGGTGCTTTTTTTAAAGAAAAGCGGTGACTTCGTGAAATTTCTTTCACTATCCATTGGTTTTGCTGAGCTTCTCTGTTTATTTTGGAACAACTTGGACATTTTATCTAAAAATATCTTTTAGCCTACTAATAAAATTTGACGTTAACAAATTACACAGTTATTTATGATGATAACATATTTTTAATCTAAACCTAAATAAATTTATTATATATTAAACAAATTAAAATTTCAATTCCTAAATTATATTATTTATATACACTGGGGATCGTTTAAACGTAAATAGTGTATATATATATATTTTTTTTTTTACTTCTTATAAATTCAAAAAGAAAAAAAAATAAACAAATGAATAAAATAGAATTAAAAATATTCGATATAGAATATATAGAATTCGACATAGACTCATATAGATATAACTATAGTACCAATTCGATTATTGAAAAAAATATCTCCAGATCTTTCAAATCTGGAAAAGGGTCATGGAGATTTTAACGACTTTGAAAATGTAGCAGAAAAACATGTGTCAATTTGAATATTAATAAGAAAAATCAAAAAATAAACTTCACAGACATAGCAGCCATAAAAGTGGAGAAAGCGAACACTGGTAGATTCTAATATTAATTTTCTTACTCAGATTCGGAGTTTCAGTTCAGAAAAATTAATTCATCGAAATCAAGAAAATGAACACTTCTTGGAAGGAGTTTAAATTTCTAAAGCCTACTCATCTCCAGGACTCGAACCACGGGTCCTCCTATTAATCCGTTACAGGTGCTCTTACCAACTGAGATATACGGGAGAATGATTTTTCTCTGTCGTTACCGATACACATTCCCCGAATCTAAGCTTTATCTTATTCAATCTTATTCAACAAATCTAGTGAACCAAATATTCACGGCAATAGAACTAGACCGAGAATTAACGCTTATAATAAAGTACTCAATTAGTACCTGTACCTAGTACAATCTATTAGAAATTAAAATTTTTAAGTTTTTGGTAGTATTCATACTACGGAAAGATTAAATTTTACTTTAAATCAAATTACGGGAAACATACAGAGAAAAATGAATAATAATAAAAAAAAGTATGAATACTACCAAAAACTTAAAATTTGAATTTCTAATAGATTGTACTAGGTACAGGTACTAATTGAGTACTTTATAATTATAAGCGTTAATTCTGGGTCAAGTTCTATTACCATGAATATTTGGCTCACTAGATTTGTAGAATAAGATTGAAAGCTTGGATTAAGGGAATTTGTATGGGTAACGTTAGAAAAAAATCATTCTCCCGTATAGCTCAGTTGGTAAGAGCACCTGTACCAAACGGATTAATAGGAGTGGTTCGAGTCCCGGTGCGGGGGTCTATTTTTCTCTGTATGTCTCCCGTAATTATTAATAAATATATTATTTTTTTATGCTTATTTATAAACATTTTATCTAAAATAAATATATGAATAAATCAATTAAAAATTATTGCAATGACTGGCCGATTTTAAGATGGTGGATATTAATTAAGCATATATACTGGGTATAAGAATACAATTTGGTTCTCAATATCTCTGCTGTCTGCCTTAGGTGTTAAGGGTATATATAAAGTAAAACCTATTTTTTATTTTTCTATGCGAAAGTGCGATTAGATAACTCACAGTAAATTGACAATTTTCTCTTCGAGAAAAGTTTCTAAAGGTTTGTAACTTTTGAAATAAGAAAATTGATAGTTTTAGTGATAAAGGGAGTACCTGTCAAGTTTAGAATTTAAGATTATTCCAAAATTTCGTAGGAGTTTTTAGGATGGTCTAAAAGATTATTAAGCTTGATAATGGCCCAAGTGGGGCTGAAATATCGCATAGAGATATAAAAACTTAGTTTTTATTTTTATACCCTTAAAACCTGAGGCAGACATCAGACTTATTGAGAATATAGATTTATAAAAGCGTAATTCACTACTTTAGGATGATTTGGGTTTTCCAAAACTTAATAATGTAGTATAATTTTGATATTAAGTATTACTATAAGCGACTCTCTCAGTATTTAATTTTTTTTTTTATATTGCGACGTGTGTGGGCCGTCACAAAATTCACACTTGACGTCGCAAAACTACTCAAGCATGATTGCAAATTAGAATAATAATTTAGATTAAACTTTTTTAATGGGAAAAGTGTCCACGTTAGGACTTTTGCCCCATTCAGTCCGCGGATCTATATCTTTGCCCCATTTTATCAAATTATAAAAATATTGAAACCTATCGAAGGTAACTACATATTATGAAGGTAAAACAGTGTCTATTTCTGCACTACTTTAGCACCATCTTAGACCATTTTGGATTTTGGTTCCACTTTATCAAAAATACGAATCTAGATTTATAATAATTAATAATAAACTTCCAAAATTCTAAAGAAGATAACTCGAAACATTAAAAAATAGACTTACCTCGTGTTTCTTGGCAACAGTCCAAACGAAATCAAAATAACCTTACAGGAGCAAAGCCTCAACTTAAGGAATGAGTGTTGCCAGTCCCCTTCAAAAAGTAATTGCCCTGCTATTTATAAAACAGTGCGGGCATTTACCCCATGCGGACCTTTACCCCCGCCTACCCTTCATAATATAAATTTGGGTATTTCAAAGCTTAATAATGTTGTACACTCCATTATTAACTTAAAGTGAACCTAAAAAATTAAAGAATAAATATTAAAATTACGACGTTTGCGAATCGCAATAACTCCTTAGGCATATATACATGGTATTAGAATAATTTGGGTATTCCGAAGCTCAATAATGTTGTATAATTTTGATATTAAGTATAAATATAAGCGACTTTCTCAGTACTTAATAATTTTTTAATGCTTAGTGAGCCGTCGCAAAATTCATACTCAACGTCGCAAAACTACTCACTCATAATTGACAATTAGAATAATAAGTTTTAAAAGCATTTCAGGGTAGTCCAATTTTGCAATATTGTATTAATGCCATTTATAAATAATTATTTCAAAATAACGACATGTGAGCCGACGGAAAACTCACAATCGCAAAACTAGTGCAAAATCTTGGTACCTGTTTGGGTCAAATCAGCCGATGGTGGACTCCAGCGTTAATTTGGAGTGAACCTTACAATTTTTTAAAATAAAATATGGAATTTGCGACGTTTGTGAACCGTCGCAAAACGGCACAAAACTAGTGCAAAACGTTGGGACCAGTTTGGGTCAAATCGGCTGATGTCCACTCCAGAGTTATCATGGAGTGCACATTTGACTTGTGATTAATCGCGATAAGGAAGCCGTCGCAAATTCAAACTGATGTCGAAAAACGTCGCAAAACTAGTGCAAAACTTTGGTACCAGTTTGGGTTAAATCAGCCGATGGTGCACTCCAAGTTAACGAGTATGTTTAAGAATGCTAATTCAATTCAATGCATTGAATTCCATCGGCTAAAAATTCCAGGCCCGGAAGGCAATTGGACTGATATAGTTTAGGAATCCAAATTCGGCAAATATCCGGGTTCAGCCGGCTATAGAGTCGATCAAGTTTAATGTTTTTAGTTCTATCGGCAAAAATCCAGGCCTTGTCAGCAAATGAGCCAATTTAGTTTATGCAGCCTAATTTAATTCAATGAATATAATTCCATTGACAAACATCTTGGCCCAGCCGAAAATCGGACCGGTATAGTGTTTAATGTTTTTGATTACATCGGCAAAATCCTGGCCGAACTGGTATTTGGGGTGATTAAGTGTATACACACCCTAATATAATATTTAATTAATTCCTTTTATTGGCAAATATTAACAGAAAATTCAAATGCATTTGTCATTACTGTATATGTTTGGCTTTAAATGCATGGCGGAACCTTATGTACGGAACCGGAAAGGTTGTGTAATCATTTCGGAGGAGAGGCACCACCCCCCCTGCTTGCCAAATGAACACTTTTGTAATGCAGTTGACAAGAAATATCTCTGTAATTATTGGGGTCGTTAGTGTTATTTTTCTTAATCATAATGGTTTGAATTTGGGACCAATAATTAGCTATATTTTCTGTGGGTATGATTTTATTGAATAAGTTTGCTATACAGAGAATCCAGTTATCCAGTAGGTTTTAGTAAAATACATTAGAAACCGAATTGCATCCTGGAGTTTTATATTTTTTAATACTGCAGTACTTCTATCCCTTCTTCTTCTTTCTATCTTCTTCCCTTGTGATATCTTTATCAGGCTGAATCCCTGTAGTACTAATGATCCATGAGAGTACACCCGAGCTTCCCAGGTAAGCATATTTAACTGGGTCTGGATTTTCGCATCCTCGTTGTGAATTCCATGAACTAGCTCCAACAACTCTTAGAACTCCGTCTTTTGTTGTCACTGCTAAAGGACCACCGCTATCACCCTGAAATATATTTATTTAATTATCTTTACAATATATTCAACAAATGCGTCTAACACCTTATATCGTCGGCACCATGCTAAACTCACGAATATGAAAACCCTACTTTTCAGGAGAGCGAAAAAACGAAAAAAATGTTTTGGATGAAGTAGGCCCTTTCATATACTCTTTTATTTTAAAAGACTAATTTTGTCTGTTTTAAGTGCAGTTTAATATTCTAGGGTAATTTTAGTTTAAATTTTAATAGGATTGGAGAAATATCATATTCGTGACTTTACAACGCATACAATTTTTTTTAAAAATATTTGCACTTTTTAGTGTAAACTAACGAATATGCCGCATATTCGTTAGTTCATTGAAACTTTTAAGTAAAAACAAAATATTTTACAATGCAAACTAACGAATATGGCATATTCGTGGGTTGGATTCTTCATCGATATAGTAAACTAACGAATATGCCACATTCGTTAGTTTACCTCACAAAAGCGAAATTTTAAAAGGTAAATTTTAACGAATCTGCCACATTCGTTAGTTTAAAACTAGGGAAGCAAAATTTTACAAGGTTAATTTTATCGAATCTGCCACATTCGTTAGTTTAAAACTAGTCAATGATTGTGAAGAAATATTATCAACAAGTAGTTATTATAGAAGTAGAAGAACGATTTAGACTTGCACTCAACAAAACCTTATTGCATACTGAATTAAAACAAAGAAGGGAGTGAGGTCGGAATTTAATTAGAAAAATAGGGAGGCACTGATTTCTAGAAGGATTCACATTCTGAAGAAGTAAATGGCTAAAACAGCTACCTTAGTTTAACCCTAGAACGCTAACCATATTTTTTAACCTCTTAAGACTAACCTTGAGTCATATTGACTCCCAAATCTATTATACCTAGTTTTATTAAAATATAAAGGCCTAATATGTACAACATTTTTTACTTTCTCATATTACTTTCTCATATAAAGAGAAAGTATTGTGATGGCGCGAAAATTCGATTTTGAGATTTTGAAGGATTTACACGTTTTGAGGTCCCCTGAGTCCAAAAAAGTGGTTTTTAAAAAATGTCTGTCTGTCTGTCGTCTGTCGTCTGTCGTCTGTCGTCTGTGCAGACGCCTGGAGCCTAAACTACTGGGCCGATTTTGATGAAATTTGTCATACATGTTCAGAAAAATCATACCCCGAGGCGAAATCGAGAAATGAATTTTAGCTCTAATTTCGGGGGCGCTACCCCCCAAAAACTCTGAAAAAACCAGAAAAAAAATTATTTCTCGAAAACGGTTCCGACGATTTTGATTAAAAAATTCTAAAATGTAGTCCATTTGAATACGAATCCAACAATATAAGCCGTTTTCCCGGGAAAAATCTAGTTCCTGAGAAATTAGCTTAAAACGCGGATGGAGAGAGCCCGGGTTCGATTCCCCACCCAGGAGAAGTTATTTTTATGATAAATTTTGATGAAATGTTCAATAATATTTAAATGTACATTTGAAAACTAATAAGTGGAAACACTGGGCTAAGTAATTATGAACTCATATATGAGAAAGTTTGTCTGAGTTGTCTCGGACCGATTTTTTAACACGTTTTAGTGCTAGTTGAAGGGACACTTGGGTGCTTTGTTTCCCATAAAAAAATTGTTTTTTCCTTTTAATTCCGGTTTTTCAATCTGGACTACTATTACATATCCGGTATTGTTATCTACCGAAGTGGTTTTATTTACTTTTTTTTATGTAACTTTTTTCTTTCCTTTCCTTTCGTAAATTGTTTCAATTAATTTATCATTTTCCTCATCATCGCTGATGGGATCAAAAAAGGCATTTTCTATTTTCAAATCAGGGTCCAAATCACAACCGTCACCATTATTGTCGAATACGCTCTTTTTCATAATCGGTATCTGAATCGGTCATTTCCTTCATCGAGTGATAAATGTCGTTTAGATCCTTGTATTTTTTCTTCATTATTTGACTATATTCATATTCTATTAACTTTATATAATTTAGACATATAACGACAAAAAAAAATATAACAATTTATACTTATAAATGAATAAATTACAATTATATTACCTTTAATTTGAAATAATTATTGAATTAAAAGTTATATAATATTTAATTTATAAAATTTAAAATGCCAAAATAAACAATAACACGACAAACTATTCTAAAAAATACTATTCTGCGTCAAAATGACCTACAAAATATTTACGTGTAAGACTAAACAGGAGTCAAAATGACTCCGTGACTGCAGAAAAACAAACGATATGTCCTCTTTGAAATCTGAATGTGAGACTGATAGAAGTGTAGAAGGGTCATTCAAGGGTGGGAGATAGCATAGCTAAGATGTGGGAGTTCTGTGTTTTACAGGCACCGTGCATTCGTAGTTGAAAAAAAAAAATGGGAGTCATTTTGACTCCAGGTTAGCTTTCTAGGGTTAAAGGAATTATGAAAAAAAAACAAAGAAAAAAAGAGGCTATTATAGGATTGATTTAAACAGAATTTTAGCCTCACATGAGTATTAATTGTAGAATAACCAAGAATTAAATGAAATTAATTCTCAGAGTTAGTTCTTAAACTTACTATTTAAAAACTCTATACATAGAATTTGGTCGGTTCTACTCTACTACAAATTAAAGATTGTCTTATTCGTTACTTAACTCTCACTTTAAAAATATCCTCTAGCACAGTTACGGTTGTAAAGAAACGAACATGGCACATTCGTTACTTTTCACCGCACTTTAATCAATAACTCTAGCATACTTACTGTTGTAAAGTAACGAACATGGCACATTCGTTACTTAACACCGCACTTTAATCAATAACTCTAGCATACTTACTGTTGTAAAGTAACGAACATGGCACATTCGTTACTTTTCACCGCACTTTAATCAATAACTCTAGCATACTTACTGTTGTAAAGTAACGAACATGATTGATAAAGTTTTCTTACCTTATGGAATCGCTTATTTATGCCTTGTCCACCGATGAATTGGGTATATGGCAACTGGGCGCTGGGCCATTTCTTTTTTGTTGACATGCCAAACTTGCCCTTCTGCGGGAACATTGAAAAGAGATAGATAAAGTTTTGATTTTCACAGGATCGTTGAATGAAATTATTTCAAAAACAGTGGTAAAGGTGGCCACCGATAAGAGTGGGCCGTTTGGGATGACCACCAGCCCAAACATATCGCTATGCGGGGACGTTGAAAAGAAAACGGCCCACTCGTATAGGTGGCCACCTTTACCGCTGTTTTTGAAATAATTTAATTAAACGATCCTGTGAAAATAAAAGCTTTATCTATCCCTTTTCAATGTTCCCGCAGAAGGGCAAGTTTGGCATGTCAACAAAAAAGAAATGGCCCAGCGCCCAGTTGCCATATACCCAATTCATCGGTGGACACGGCATAAATAAGCGATTCCATAAGGTAAGAAAACTTTATCAATCAGCGACTCACTTCTTATGGTGGCCTGTGGACTATAAATAGTTGTTAAAATGTAAAAAGGAACAGTTTAAAAAAAACCCGAAGTCAATCGGACAATTATAAATAAGTGGGTGCTCAAGTGCAGATTTACCCACTGTTCTCTATTTAATGTAATTTTCAATTAAAAGATTAATTTTCTCAAAGAGAAAATACGTCTTGAGTGTATTTATGATAAGACTGATAAGTGATAAGACTGGTTGTTTTTATGATAAGAGATCTTACATACTAAAATTTGCTTTACTTTTATGTTTTTCTTAATTGCCTACCATATCTTAAGTTAGGGGAATTTTCTAAATAATGTTAAAATTCTAACTATATATTAATCTAAAATTAGTTTTTTCCATGTTATATCTCAATATTAATTTTGTATATTAATTTGATATTATTATTATTATTATTATGATACTTCTTTCTTTCTATATTCATTTAATAACTATTTATCTTTGTATCGTTTATTTATCCTTTTTATTTGCCTGGTTTTATATCTTGTAGGATTGACTTTCGTGTCCGTTTTAAAATTCATGGACTTCTCCTCCAATCTAATATGTGCTGCTTCTAAATATTGTCTTTTATACGTATTAATCTCTTTGTTCCGAATAATAGTATTTTCGAAATTCATTTTGTGTCCTTTTCGTTTAACATGGTCAACCAATGCCAGAGTGTTATTATTATTGGGAGTTTCTATTCCTTCTGTATTATTTTTTAAATGTTCATTTTTATTTTTATTTTCTAGGGTTATTACATTAGCCATATGTCCTTTTAATCTATTTTTTAACGTTTGTTGTGAGTGTCCTATATAAACCTGTTCACAATCATTACATGGGATTTGATAAATAATATTCATTTGATCGTTCTTTTGAATTTTATCTTTTGTATTAGTGTAAAATTTATTTTGCATTTTATTCACCGGTTTCATACTAAAACATATTTCGTTGCAGTCAAAATCTCTAAAGGTCTGTTTAATTTTGTTACTTAATCCATGTATATATATGTCAAAGATTTATAATATTGTTTAGGCGTTCTTTCATCTATTTGGTTTTCTGGTTTATCCTTTGTTATATTATCTAATTGTTTATACCAAAGTGATTTTATTAGTTTAAGTGGGTAGAAGTTAAAAAGTAATTTTTTATATATTATCGTCTTTACTTCTGGTAAAAAAAGTGGGCTGGGTCAGTTTAATCGCGGTTTGAATTAGATTTGCTGCTGAGTTTGACTTTTGATATTAGTTTCTTTGTCTAACGATAACTGGCGTAAAAATTGATATATTTCAACGACATTTGGCACATAGATGTCCTCAGCATTTGTGAGAACTGTATAGGTTTTGGAAATTCTATACTAAATATTTTCAAAATGGCGGACAATATGGTGGACGACTAAAAAAAAGGTTTTAGTCAGCATAATGTGTTGTACATCGTTTTAAAGGCCTATCAGTGAAGGAAACAAAATTGTAACTAATAAATCACATTTCATATTTTCAAGATGGCGTTCAATATGACGGAAGACTAAAAAAAAAAATGTTTAGTCAGTACGACATGTTATACATTAATTTAAAGGTCTTGGAGTGTAGGAAAGGAATATCTAACCATTCAAATTTCACACATAATATTTTCAAGATGGCGGTCAATACAACAAGAACTAAAAAAAGGTTTAGTCTGCATGACATGTTACATATCCTTTTAAAGGTCTATATATAAGTAGGAAAAGAGTAAATAACTATTAAAGTTTTTAACAATAATTTCAAAATGGTGGCCATATAATAAAAAGTTTTAGTTTGCATATGTTATAAAATCGTTTAAATGTATTTTAAAACCCGGTTAGGGCAATCGCATTGTTCAATAAAGTCTATACCACATTTGTCTTGCATTTGTATAGATAACCTTTATGTAAAAGTGTTTGCAAGCTAATTACGCCCTAACAGGCGAGTGCAGAGAGCCTGCACAAACTTTAAAATATATATGTCTATAAATGTAAGAAAAATATGATAAGGCTCAGCTCTCTAGAATGGCAAGCGCCACGAGCCTGCAATAACATTATTAAATAATTATTCTGCACAAATCCTGTAGTATATTATTAAATAAAAATTATGAAATGCAATTTTTAAGTTTTTGGTAGTTTTCATACTACGGAAAGTTAAATTTTAATTTAAATCAAATTATAATTATTATTAACTATACTGGAAATATAGAGGCCTGTGGTTCATATCCCGGCGCTGGAGTGTATTTTTCACTGTCTGTTTCCCGTAGTTAATAATAATTATAATTTGATTTAAAATAAAAATTATGGCAAATAGATTTTCAATAGGCGAGCCTGCAATACTTTTATTAAACAAAGATTATGTACAAATGCTGTAGAAACAGGCGAGCGTGGTGAGCCTGCAATAAATTTATTAAATAGGGGTTATGTACGGATGAAAGGAAAACAGTTTTACCACCCGAGAACTTGCGACTTGGTACGAAATTCGATTAAGATTGCGGTCAATATAAGGTTTTAAAAGGATATGCCAGGTTTTCGCCGAAAAATGATCCTGGTAGCCATATTATGAATATAGTATGGCTGGTATCAGACAATAATTCTGCGCGAGTTCTTAATGCACCGCATCACTAGTGATAGTATTATTTGGAGGAGTACGTATATAGATAATACAATAATGTTTAATCTATGTCATAAATCAATCGCTATTTATTACTACTTTTTTATTAGCCTGCTTTCTTGTTTGTTTGTTTGTCCGGTACAAATCTGGCAATCGATTTCTAACTAACTTCCCGAATAGCTAGACATTTAAAACTTTTAGCATAGCTCGGAGCACGATGACAATGCATTATTTTAATACTTTTAGCCATCTTTCAGCAGAATTTAATTGGTTTTCAGCAAATTTTGCTGTACGGAAAGTTAGTTCGGAAAAAATCCGCAAGTTATTTTATTTGTTTTTTCATGTCCCATATTTACGCAATCTTCATTTTGACGGGTCTCCAATTTGTGATAAATAAACATTAAATGACAGCAAAACAGGAAATATCGATTATATAATTTATCAATTGTATTATTTATATTATTTCAAATATATCGATGGCACGCTTTAGATTTGGTGTTGGGGAGATCCGTTGTACAAAGATTTGTCCTTTTATAGGTTTAAGATCAGCTCTCTAGATGGTTGTCATTTATGAGAAGTAAATACATTCGGAACTATTTTTTTTTTTTTTTTTCACTAACATTATATATTATATAAAAATAACAATTATATTATCAACATTACATACGATTCAACAGAAAATTTAAAAACGTAGTATATAAAAAGTTCTTTTTATCTTGAAGTTATAACCTTAGTATACAAGGGTTTTGGCTGATTCACCAGCTTCGTTACAAGCTCTGTAGATTTTTTTTTTTAAATTATTTCGAAGTATGATTTGGTTACACAACAGTACAAAATATCTTTTTTTGAGACATGCACCGATTTTGAAAGGGTGGGGGGGGGAGGTCATCAAGGTGATACTTCTCCAGGGCGCTTCTTACTTAGTTACGCGTTACGCCACTGCTCCACACAGTTGTCCGAATAAAAAGTGACGTCTAAATCTTGAGAGACAGTAGTATCATTTGATATCACCTGTAAATATTTGAGCAAACATGTGCCGATTTCGGCAATAAAAAAATAAAAGATAATAACGGGTGATTATTAAATAGATTTTATGAAATTGTTCTTTTTAGATAAACGTTTAATTGCAGTTTTTAATAATCCTTTTTTATTATTTTTACTTTATATCGTTATATAAACCAAATAAAAAATAATACTGATTGGAAGAATCATTTTATCTTATTTATTAACAATATAGTAATAAAATGAATTTTGAGAAAGATTTTTTTTATTTCTTTTTAGATAATTTTAATATCAATTCTTAGCATATAAAAACAATTTTTTTATGAATAAGATCACTCATTCATAATTATTTTTAGTTAAACTTTGTTCAGAATGAGAGTTCCTCTATTTACATTTCTAATGGTAAGCACAAATTAATAATATACTTAATAATTTTATTCAGTGGGAACTTGCAGGATTGAAATCAATGATTTACTTCAATGCTTCAATTAAAAGACAAAACTTATTAATTAGATTTAACAAAAAAAAAAAAATGAATGATGGACTTAAATTAATTGAATTTAGATATGTATACTAGACTTTACTTAAATTGGAAAAAAGATAAGATAAGGGATTGTGAATTTCATTAGCAAATATTTTGGACCAGGGTTCTGTGCAGAACTCTACGTGGGTCCTCTTGTCTATGACATTCCCCAGGCATGCCGACTCGAGCCGGAAGTTTTCGTCGACATTAAGTTTGAAAACAGAGGCAATATAAATAAATCAGCTAACCATATTGTGATAAACTTTGTCATATTACATTGTGAAACTAAATTTAAATTCATAAAGCGTCCAGAAAACATTTGATGTTGAATGTCCCATAGCGAACGGTTCTTTTGTTTTGCAATAGGTATTTTTCTATCTTAGAAAATTCATAGTGAGAAATTCTCTTTTAGATAGAGATTTGGAATTCGTATGGGCAGACAACAGGGTACATTTTGGGTCCCGTATCTGCCTTTCGCTATTTATTGAGAACCAAGATATGTTAAAAGCTATTCGTCTGATTTATATGAAATTTTGATGATACGCCATAATTTGCCAGGTCATAACATTTGCTGGTCCCATATAAGTTTCAGTCTTCTGCACCTATTTGTTTCTCTTCCACATGCGCACCGACAAAAATGTATTTATACCTATATCTTCAAAAGTACTCATCTGATTTTTATGAAATTTGAAAGGTTTGTTTAAAGTAGATTACCTCAGATTAGTTTCAACCATCTAAGCTCTTAAAATGTAGCTACATTGATACTCTAATTCATGTAATATAGTCTGCCAATTTGTGCATATAATATAGCTTCCTCGCTTCTTATTTCGAATTCTTTAATGATTTTATACTTTTACAACGTTCTATTCTCAAATTGATTTATTTTCCCTCCGTTTTTAAATGTGTCAAAATTTGTTTGATTTGTACATGATTGAAAGTATCAATTTAGCAACATTTAAACAGCGCAGGCAGTTGAAATTAATCTGGGGCGATCTGTGAGTTACTTTCGATCAGCCAAATTTCATAAATATCAGATGAGTACTTTTGAAGATATAGGTGTAAATAAATGTATGTGTGTGCACATGGGGAAGAGAAACAAATGGGTGCAGATGGTTGGAACTTATATGGGACCAACAAACAATGGGCTAAATATGCTAATTATCGGCCATCCAAATTTTATTAATAATCAAACGAGTAGTTTTTGAGATATGTTCGCAAAAATTGAGCGCGAGACAGACACGGGATCAGTTATCAGTTTTCTCTGATAACTGGAACATATTTCTGTCTAGGAATTATTGAAATCGGATACATAATATTTGTTCTGAATAGAACAATCACATAGTATCATATTTTGACAGATTTAAAAAACTGGGGAAAATTAAACAAATTTGACAATAATAGGTAATAAAATCATTAAATCATTAAAGAGGAAGCTATGTGCCACACCAATTGGCACATTATTTACTTTGGTGACATTGCTTTGTATTGATTACTACAAGTAATTTAAACCCCAATAATTGATATTTGAGTTTTTTTTTAAATTTAAATTTAAATTTTTTTTTTAAACTTTTTAGTTTTTTTGTAAATTTTAGAAGTGTGACACTTTTCTAGGTGTTATCTCATAGGATCTGTGCGACTGTGTACCCCAAGGGGGGTGGGTTGAATCGTGACCTTTTTGTGAAGTCATCGCAATAAGTGGGTCCAGGGGCCTCCCGAAATTTGATAAATTTTTAACCTCTAACACACACACACATTCACACTCAGTTTTACCTGATTTGGGGTCGTGAATTTGCTTCATTCAACCCCTTATTTTATACGTTTTCATTTCAAAAGGCCTGCAACCATTTACAAAATCTTGGGTAATTCTTAAACATTATATATCTTAGTTTTATGTTTAAACTTTAATTTTTGATATGTAAAATGAATTAATTCCATTGAGAACTTATCTTTTATATCCAAGAATAACATATTAAAAAGTAGAACTATTAAAAACTTATGATAAGTGTTTAATAGTTCTTAATTTATGTTAACATTATTATAAATAGTAATTTTTCAATTGATGGATGAAATAGGTGTAGAAAAAACATTTATATGCCATATTTTGTTGCTGTCCCCTTTAAATTCTACTGATGATTTTAGAAAAAGGGTCTTCAGGGAAGTTTTAAAAAATAAAAAACACTAAGTTTTTTGCAATATTTCGTCCCTCTTTTGGGACATTTTCAAGCCTGAAAATTTTTAATTAAAGATTAGAAAAGATCTTTACATATCATTTAAACATTTATCTAACATAATTATGAATTGTTTGAATTAATAATTGATAATTTCTATAAAATTTAAAATAAATAATTAAGTAATAAATAAAATTAAAAATAAAAGAATACATAGGTGGTACTGACAATATACTTGGTGTGGTTGATTTTATCAATATGAAACAGTCTACATCAATTAGAGAAGTGTAATTTTTATAAAAATAAAAATACCATCCCACTTCTTAACCTCGTCAATCTTAAAAATAAATTAATAAAAACTAAAAGTTATTATGGTCACATAATTTAAAATTGTTATTAATAAGTATATGTTAAAATTTTTTTACAAAATGTTTAAAAACTTACGGTAAATCCATAATATAAATTTGAAAATTTATATAAAAACAATAACTGTGAGGTGAGTCATGGTCAGAGACTGAACTATGACTAACAGGCTAGTATAAATGATTGTGGAAAGATAAATATACCCAGAAACCCAGATTTAATTACATTGAATCCTTATGCATATAGTATCGTTTCTTAAATTGTTTTTTAAAATTCATTTAACACATTTTTTTTTTTTTTTTTTTTTTTTTTTTTTTTTTTATTAAAAAACAGTTTTTTTTATATAATAAAAACATTAACAACAACAAAAATTTTTTGATTAACAATAAAATAAGTTATTTAAAACTAAACAAGTTAAACTTTAAAGATGATATGTTAATTATAGCATAAAATATACAATAAATAATAAATTAATTAACAATTTTTTTTTTTTTTTTTTTTTTTTTTTTTACAATTTACTATTTAAATTTAAATTTTGGAAAATTGCTGAATATACTTTATTTAATTCTTTTGTATCAGTTTTGTAATTAATACTGTTTGTGCAACCAGAAATAAATGCAGCCTCCAGAAGTTTTCTTTTAAAATTATGTTTTTCTCTGTCAACAATTTTTGCATTCTCGAAATCAAACTGATGCTGATTTTCTAAAGCATGTGAACTCAAAGCAGTTTTATTAGTTTTGCATCTAACATCTCCCTCATGTTGTGTCATTCGGTTTTTAAAAGTTTGTCTAGATTCGCCAATGTATTTACTATCACAATCATTACAAGGTACTGAATACACAAATCCCATTTCCTCTTCCTTAGGTATATTGTCTTTAAGTTTACTAAAAAATTTTATTTTTCATTTTATTTATAGGTTTCATGCCAAATTTAATGCTTTGACAATCAAATTTTTTAAAAGTGTTGGTAATTGTTTCAGTGAGGCCTTTAACATAAGTAAGTGAATAATATTTGTCTATTGGTGCATTTGAATTTATCCTAATTTCTTCTTTACTATGTTCAATTAGCTGTGAATTCACAACTTTGTACCAAATGCTTCTAATTAGTTTAATTGGATACATATTTTTTAGCAGTTTATTAAAAATAAAAGTTTTTACCTTAAATAAATGGATGGGATCTGTTAGTTTAACTACTTTTTGAATTAAGTTAAAAATTGCAGTTATTGTTTTTATATAAATTTTCAAATTTATATTATGGATTTACCGTAAGGTTTTAAACATTTTGTAAAAAAATTTTAACATATACTTATTAATAACAATTTTAAATTATGTGACCATAATAACTTTTAGTTTTTATTAATTTCTTTTTAAGATTGACGAGGTTAAGAAGTGGGATGGTATTTTTATTTTTATAAAAATTACACTTCTCTAATTGATGTAGACTGTTTCATATTGATAAAATCAACCACACCAAGTATATTGTCAGTACCACCTATGTATTCTTTTATTTTTAATTTTATTTATTACTTAATTATTTATAAGTTTTCTAGATGTCCCTATTTTATCAATGTTAATACTTAGTTGGGTCATATAGGGTGTAAAAATATGAAATGCCTGTTTATGCAGTGATCTTCATATTTTTACACCCTATATGACCCAACTAAGTATTAACATTGATTATTTATTTTAAATTTTATAGAAATGATCAATTATTAATTCAAACAATTCATAATTATGTTAGATAAATGTTTAAATGATATGTAAAGATCTTTTCTAATCTTTAATTAAAAATTTTCAGGCTTGAAAATGTCCCAAAAGAGGGACGAAATATTGCAAAAAACTTAGTGTTTTTTATTTTTTAAAACTCCCCTGAAGACCCTTTTTTAAAAATCATCAACATTTATATGTTTGTGGGAAACGTTTCGACCCTACATGAGTATACTAGTCTGTAATCAGGATGTTTTTTTATTGTTAATAGTAGATTGCTAAATTTTGTACCTGTTTTAATTGTTTTTTTGTTTTTTTAATAATGTTAAAATTTTAAATGTTTATTTTATTGTTCACTTATGTGATTTAGACACACATTAACTTGTTGGAAAATGTTTTCAAAAATTTTTAAATTGATTCAAATTATTCTTCGACTAAATTGACGCTCTCCCATAGAGGAAGTAATTTTATTTAAAAACTTCACAATTTAATAAATAGACTATTATTTATAAAGTTAACATTATTTTGTATATATTAGGTATTAATGAGATTATATAATTGAATTTATAATTTTATTATATAGATAATAATATGTTGTTTTCTTGAATAAATAAAAATATTGTGACGATGGCGGCACGGCGCGGCGCCGGCAGAGCTGTATGGTTACTACAGGTTTGATAGGGCGAAAGAGCTTTAACCCATTGAATGTGTAATCTAACTCATGAACCTACCTTAGTGACTGAATAGAATCTTTAAAAGTTTTTTAAAAAAAAAAATTAAATAAAAAATGTTGATCCCCTGTGGATACAAACGTCAGCGGGCCTGACGGAGCCTTGCAAGATGGTTCTACTCGAGGCACGAAGAATAGAGCTACAGAGGGCTGAAAGGGAAGGGCGTGGATCCACCCGCCAGGCGTGTTAGCACGGCATGGATCCACAGTGGATCAGCCCGCATTGAATGGGAAGCTCATCACGTCACCATCTTCATGTTAAAACTAGCTGGATACCCGTGCTTCGCTACGGAGTGTTAATTTAATTTGATAAGTTTATAAAATACCATCAACAAACATTAAAATTATTTTACGAGTTTACAATGCCACCACAATCAGATAACTTCTCAAAATCAAAGATAATAACTTCTTAATGATAACTTCTCAAAGATAACAACTTCTTAAAGATAACTTTTCAAAGATAATAACTTCTTAAGCCGGCGGTAGATAAAAATCTATAAATAGGCGAGTCTCGAAACACAAACTTCGTTACTTGTAATTTCGTTAATTTCACTTTATAAATCTTTCACTTGGACGAGTCTCGAAACACAAACTTCGTTTCATCCAAGCCTATTTACTCTACCGCGCCTAAAGAAGTTTCACTTCAAAAGAACTTAGATAACATTGGTTGAAGGAACCAAATTTCAACTGCATCAGTAAACATTTACAATAGTTATTGTCATATGACAATAACTTCATGTAACATGTAACATTACTGACAGACAGACACGGTTCATATTTTGTTAAATGTTAGAAGCTTGAGTCAATCAGTGGGTATTTTTAGAAGAAGGCTTAACAAATTGTCAAAAGACTAAATGTATTATTTTCATTTAATTGCAGGTTTTATTGCCATCTTTAATTCTGTCAAAAGAAGAAGAAAGTAAGTTTATACGGTTTTATTAACTTATTTTTTTTAAATAGCCGACATTTTGTGTCTATTGTGTATTCGTAAGTTTCTCGACAGAGAATTTCAGCAAACCTGGGGAAAATCTTCTGGGATGAGAGAATTCAAATTATTTATAAAAGGACTCTTTCTAAGACAGAAGAAATATATTAATTCTAACTAAAAAACATGCCAGAAACTGTTGGGTTTCTTGTCAAATCACTGCTGTTTAAACAAGCACCTTCAGCTTATAGAATTGATCAATGAATCAGCATGTAGGCTGTGTGACTTTACATCTGATAAGCCAATGCCTTGGGTTGCTTAATCATACATGGCTGATCTTTGGAGGGCCAACGGTTCCGCCAATGAAACTAAAAAGAAAACCCACTAGCAAGTGGTGGCTCCAGAGGGAGGGGGGATAGGGACCATTAATAGCTTATTAAAAATACAATTTTTTAATGAGAGAGAGAGAGAGTAAAGATTTGATAAAGTTGATGAGGTGTAAAAAATGAAAACTCCTATTTCATAGTGTGAGACGTTTCGACCCTTAAAATAAGGTCATCTTCAGTCGTTTTTTATTTTTATCTTCTAAAATTAAAACAATAATTATAATTAAAACAACCTTCCTTTCAAATTTTTACATAATTAAGAAATCCTTACTTCATTTAATATTTATCTCTTAAATTGTATAACAGATTACAAATTGTTCATAAAAAATGTGAAACATACTTACAAAAATCATGGAACGTTGGTAATGGTTGTTATAAAACATATCTATCTCCATAGGAGAGGGTCAAATTAATTTTTTTTTTGTATATACAGTAAATTTAGAAGGGTGTACCACACAGATTAATAATAATTTATTTTATTATTAATTTAATCTTTTATACAATTTTTATTAAAAGATTTTTTAAAATTGAAATATAAAATATATATATATATATATATATATATATATATATATATATATATATATATATATATATATATATATATATATATATATCAGCAGAGTAATACCCTGTTTTTGCACACTGCAATAGGCTACACAATTTGCGAGAGATACCAAGGGATGTGCCACGCAAGCGTGACACATAGGAACTGTTCCAACATCAGACATAACGTCATTAAGATGGCGGTATGAGAGCACACTCGTCTCTGAAAAGTCCTATATCTGATCTTCTTGATCTAGTATAGGTCCAGAGTTGGGTGGGCATCGTCGAGCCCCTGATGAGTCGGACGCGACGAAACGATGCAGGACATGGCGTAATGCCGAGCCAACATCTTAATGACGTTATGTCTGATGTTGGAACAGTTACTATGTGTCACGCTTGCGTGGCACATCCCTTGGTGTCTCTCGCAAATTGTGTATATATATATATATATATATATATATATATATATATATATATATATATATATATATATAAAAAAAAAGTTAGTTTAAAATTAAATAAGTCAATAATAATTCTTAACAATTACCTTTTAAATATTCCAAGTCACATGAGTCAAATAAAAAATGTTTCCTTTAAAACAGTTTTTAAAAAATCACTAATACATGTGAGTGGAATTAATAACAAACTAAAAAACATGAATATATATAGTACTATATACAGGGTGTGGTTTACAGGTCTCCCCCCCCCCCCCCCTCTTTAATTATGAACGGTTTGAGATAAATTAATGAAACTTGGGGGATCTCTACTAGGCAAAGGGAAGTTTGTTTTCATGCAATCGCCCACTAGGGGATACCACCCACTTTGCCCCCAGGCCACCCAACTTCAAAATTTCGTAGTTGGGTGGCCTGGGGGCAAAGTGGGTGGTTGCCCCTAGTGCACGATTGCATGAAAACAAACTTCCCTTTGCATGGTAGAGATCCCCCAAGTTTCATTAATTTATCTCAAACTGTTAAAAATTTAAGAAGGGAGGGGGAGACTTTTGGACCACCCTGTGTATACAGGGTGGTCCAAAAAGTCTCCCCCCCCCCCCCCCTCACCTTTTAACTTTTGAACAGTTTGAGATAAATTAATGATACAATGGGGATGAGTACCATATAAAGTGAAGTTTATTTTCATGCAATCGTGCACTAGGGGCAACCACCCATTTTGCCCCCAGGCCACCCAACTTCAAAATTTCAAATTAGAGTGCATATTTTTGATATCCACTGTGAAGAATAATAAAATTTTACTTGTAACTATTTTTTCTATACCCAATATTTTGCCCCCTACAGGGGGGCAAACAGAGCAAAATAAGCCTTCGAAAATAGTGAAAAAATAACTTTTATACCGTTATAAAATCTAAACAGTTTGAAATGAAGTAATGGAATATGGGGGATTTTAATCATGTATAGGGAAGTGTGTATTTATCCACTCGCGTACTAGGGGCAACCACCATTTTGCCCCTAGGTTTTGAAATCTACTATTTTTATACCTTTGCCCCCCTCTAGGGAGAAAATGTTGGAGATGGAAAAAAAGTTAGAAATAAAAATATACACTCCAGTTTGAAATTTTGAAGTTAGTTTGCCTAGGGGCAAAATGGGGGGTTGCCCCTACAGCGCGATTCACAATTCAAGCATTTTTTATTATTATTATTATTATTATTATTATATATATATATATATATATATATATATATATATATATATATATATATATATATATATATATATATATATATATAGAAACAAACAAAACTCAGGTTTCGGTCACTATGTTACAATCCCGACGTTTCGGTTTTTACTTAAAACCTTCTTCAGGGGACTAAAAAACAAACGAAATACAAAAAACCCATGAAAAAAACACTCATAACTATCAAAACGGAAAAAGCTACTACACAATAAATATTAACCCAAGACCTAAACTCACCGTAAAACATCTAAAGAACGACTGAAAAATTCTCACGCGTCAAGACATATATATACGGAGAAAAACCACAGCCTCTTTGATAAAAAACTTTTCCTTTTTTTTAAAAAAAAACCCACAAAAACTTCTGCCAACTTCTTCCAAAAACTTTCTGTGGTTTCCCTCAATTTACTAGGCGAATGCCAGGCTGGTCCCCTCTAAAGCCAGTCCACAGACTGCCTAGGATACTTGTTTACTCCTGTAAATCTTTTCTAGGTTTGCCCCTTTTTTTCCTTGTCTATAATTTTAGGAATACCGGGGGGGTAGGAGAATTTTTCTTTTATGTTTTTTACGAAGACTGTTTTTTATTATAATTAAAAAAAAAAAAAAAAAAAAAAAATTATCAAGGAGGCTGTGGTTTTTCTCCGTATATATAGGTCTTAACGCGTGAGAATTTTTCAGTCGTTCTTTAGATGTTTTTCGGTGAGTTTAGGTCTTGGGTTAATATTTATTGTGTAGTAGCTTCTTAGTTTTTTCCGTTTTGATAGTTATGAGTTATGAGTGTTTGTTTCATGGGTTTTTTGTATTTCGTCTGTTTTTTAGGCCCCTGAAGAAGGTTTTAAGTAAAAAACCAAAACGTCGGGATTGTAACAGTGACGATTTTTGTGACCAAAACCTGAGTTTTGTTTGTTCCTGTTTATTTTTACGGTCAGAATTTAGCATTTATATATATATATACACACACACACACACACACACACATATAATATATATATATATATATATATATATATATATATATATATATATATATATATATATATATATATATATATATATATATATATATATATATATATATATATATATATATACACAGCGTGGTCCAAAAGTCTCCCCCCCCCTTAACTTTTTGAGAATGGATATATATATATATACACTTCAAGACCTTTGAAGTGTAAAATCGGAACATGTAACTAATATTAAAATATTATACCTAAAATTTTCAAGACAAAAAGAATCCGTTATAGTCAGCATGACATGTTATACGTCATTTTACAGGTCTGTAAAGGGAGGATATATATATATATATATATATATATATATATATATATATATATATATATATATATATATATATATATATATATATATTTTAGTTTGTAAATAATTCCACTCACATGTATTAGTGATTTTTTAAAAACTGTTTTAAAGGAAAATGTTTTTATTTTACTCATGTGCCTTGAAATATTAAAAAAAAAATTTGACATATTTAAATTGTTAATAAAAAAATGATTGTTGACTTATTTCAAACTAACTTTTTATATAATTTAATATTTTTATAATATTTCAATTTTAAAAAATTGTATTTTAATAAGCTATTAATTTGTCAAAATGTTTCTGAAATGTTATAGGCTGAAGAAGCCCCCCAAAAAACCCTAAATAGGCCAAACATTTTTCAAGAAAAGAATATATTTTATTAAAATTATATTTAATAGGTTCAAAACTACACATTACAAAATAAACTAAATAGCATTCTCGTGCAAAAAGGCTAAATTCTTGTAATGTTCTAAGAACATAATAGGCTAATAATGACTTAATTATAGTTAAGCTTTAAATTTAAAAAAATATTTCTGAAATCTTTTAAAACATTTACCTTGGAACTGAAATAAATTATGTAAATTTTTGGCGTAAATGAGTGATTTTTGTGGATGGTTTCTTATTCAATGTCTGCTTTTTATTAAAACAACAACCTATATTTTATGGCTCTTCATCAATTCAAATTAAATTACCAATGTCTAATCTAAGACCATAAATATGGTATGTGCAAAAAAATTCAATCTTGGAACCTGCATTTTTGACATTGGTTGTTTTAGTTTTTAGTTCCAAGGTACATATAACTACTTAATGGAGTGACATGATTTTAAAATGAAACAATATTTTCAGGTATTGATAAGAGAATTGTAAATGGCAATAACGCAGAGAGAGGACAGTTTCCCTACCAGGCTCTAGTTCAGAGGAAAACTTCATCAGGTCTAATTAGAGACTGCGGGGGTACTATACTGTCTGACACATGGATTATAGGTGCAGCTCACTGTACTGATGAGTATGAAATACAATAATGCAGTTCTACATATATAACATATCTTATTTGTCCAAGCATAAAATACTAAAGAGAGAGAAAGAATTTAGAATTTTACAAGACAAAGATAAACCCTAAGAAGTATTATTTTTTACATCTGGATCAACAAATTATTAGGTTATTACAGGACAGGGGATCCGGTCACTTTACTCATCTCCGTGATGATATCATCATTGCCTCACCTCACTGGGATTTGAACTCATCAGATATATCGGTGTTTTTACCTTGGTTTGTGCTAGTTCGCAAACCACAAGACCACACCAATCCCTGAAAGGCATTATTAATCTGAAAACAAATAATAAGTTTGTTGCTTTTTGGTCTTAAGGAAAAATAAAACGCTCCCTTTTGCGATATTTCGACCCCTCCTTGGGTCATTCTCAAGCTAGAAACAATTTTATTAAATATACTATTATTACATAGGCATTATCAATTTTACTGAATTTAACACATATTACAACATTAACCATTTATAACCACTACATTTAAATAAACAGGTCAAGTGGGTGCTAGTCAGCACACAGCGAGGGTCCGTAGGCCACTACACTGTATAGTTTAAGTAGTACCCTATTGATGGTGTTTTTTAAAATGCTAAAAAGCTTACTTTGAACTATCCTATGGGTCCGATATTCTCAAAACACATAAACAAACTTCCAATAAAGTATTTTTTTGCTACTGAACCGGACTTCAACCATATAAATACAACGAAAAGACCATAATGATAAAAAAACGAATTTTGTCAATAAAAACAGTTTTACAATTTACAGTGCCACCGGATTGTCGACTCCATCTCATCCTCCCTTGAGTGAAAACAGTATTGCACTGGTGTCTTCATAGATGAGGCCCAGGCCTTTGGTAGGATTTGGCACCAGGGTCTACTGTGGAAACTAAAGGGTGTCCTCCCCTTTACCTACTACTTTATCCTTAAATCCTACCTTCATGATAGACATTTCCGTGTAAGCTGTGGTTCTACCCGTTCGCCTACATGTCCTATTCTTGTGGGTGTACCACAAGGAAGTATTCTTGGCCCTTTATTATACTCCTTTTATACATCCGATATCCCTCAACTTCCGACTACCCAATTAGCTACCTTAGCTGATGATAAGTGTATATTCTCCATATCCTCTGATCCCAATACAGCATCCACTAACATCCAAAACCACCTTAATCTCCTTGAACCTTGGTTAAGGAAATGGAGAATAAAAATTAATGAGCAGAAAAGTGTCCATGTCACTTTTACTCTCAGGCATTCAACTTGTCCTCCAGTCATCCTCAACCAAGGAGTCATCCCTCAATCCTCTTCCGTAAGATACCTAGGTCTCCATCTTGACCGACGATTGACTTGGGCTCTGCACACCAAAACTAAACGTACGGACACTAACAGACGGTACAAACTCTTACTGCGACTCCTCGACCAAAGATCCCACCTATCCCTTTCTAATAAACTCCTTATCTACAATTCAATACTCAAACCTATTTGGACCTAAGGGGTTGCACCAAACGCTCAAATTCTTATAGGATCCAATCCCTTCAGTCAAAGATCCTTCGAAAAATCACTAACTCTACAATTTAATACTCAAACCTGACGGAAAAATTGGATAAGGGCCTCAAACCGGCGGGTTTGTTCCTAGACTTATCCAAAGCTTTCGATTCAGTTTCGCATACCATCCTAATAGATAAACTTAGACTAGCCGGTGTAAATGGAACATTTTTAAACTGGTTCATTAGTTATTTAGAAAATAGGCCACAGGTTGTTAAACTAAACAATACTCTTAGCCAGGAGTACTACTCTAGCTACTCAATACCCCAGGGCACAGTATTAGGTCCTGTATTATTCATAGTATATATAGCGGATATATTTCGATTTAAACTGTTTAGCACTTTAGTGGGGTTTGCTGATGACATCGCGCTTACGTGTTCAGGCATAGACTTACAATCAACAATACAGATGATGGAGGAGGATGTGATCGAGGTGAAGAAATGGCTTGACACTCACCTACTAACTATCAACTTGACAAAAACAAAAATACTCACTTTCTCACTTACAGCACGAGGACAAACACACGTCGACTATATCAGCTTACACGACAGAACTACATGCCTCACAACATTCCCACAACACTGTTTCTGCCCAAAAATAAAAACTTACCATCATGTGAAATATTTAGGTATATACTTGCATTGGTTTCCAAACATTTTTTGTTTCTCAGCACCGCCCTTGCTGATTTCCTGTTGCTCCAAGGGCGCCCTTCGTCAAATTCATTTAGTCAACTTTAATAGGTGTTCAATTAACCCATTCAATTGCATTATTTTCCAAACATTTTTTGTTTCTTGGCGCCCTTGCTGATTCCTGTTGCTCAAAGGCGCCCTATTTAAGACTATAACAATAGCAGCTACACACTTTGAAAATTACCAAATATATAAATATTAAAGTAATTACTGGATTAATTGAGATTGGTTCACAATCTTATTTTATTCTGGGCGCCCTTGATAATATCTGTTGTTCTAATGGCGCCCTTTGTCAAATTCATTTAGTCGACTTTAAAAGGTGTATATTAATCCATTCAATTTGCATTATTTTCCAAATATTATGTTTCTTGGCGCCCTTGCTGATTCCTCTTGCTCCAAAGGCGCCCTACGTAAGACTATAACAATAACTGCAACACACTTTGCAAATTAGCGAATATATAAATATTACAATAATTACTGGATTAATTTACATTGGTTTCCAATCTTGTTTGATTTTGGGTGTCCTCGATAATATTATCTGTTGTTCTAATGGCAGCCTTTGTCAAATCGTTCAAAAGTTGTAATGGAAATGAAGTAGGGAACACTTTTAATATTTCGCGAGGCTTGGCTTCCTTTCTGGGGCTCCCCACCCCAGGGCGTTGTAGCGCAAATTTTAGCACTTCCACTTTATTTTTTTGCAAAATTTGTTTCTAGTACAAAAATAAATAAATAAACCAGGCTAGCTCGGCGCCCACTCCAACCCGGCGCCCACTCCAACCCGGCGCCCCCACCAATCCGGCACCCGGGGCAGGCTGCCCCCCTTTTGATCGCGGCTTACCTGACTGCCTAAATAAACAAAATCTGAAACAAGTTCGACCTCCGAGTTGTTCAGGCAAATTAGATTAATGTCTCCTTCTGAATTTACTACCATTGCTTTAGTTTTGTCACGATTTATTTCTAAGCCTACTTCTTTTGTTCTTTCACATAAGTCATTTAACATGGTGCTCGCTTCGTCGCGACATTTTGCTATCAATAGAATGTCGTCGACAAACTCTAAGCAGTTGAGCCACTCTCCGTTCACTTTAACCCCATATCCGTTCCAATTTAACTTGTTCTTTACATCTTGCAATATTTTAATAAACAATTTACCTGATGGCACATCCCTGCCTAACTCCTCTCTTTTGGTTTATTTCCCTTTTTCTTGACTTATTTGAACCTCTAGTGACGCTGTATCATATATATATTTAAATATATTTATATATTTTTGCTCCAGACCGCTTCCTATAAGTGCTTTAATAATCCGATCAGTATAGACTGAGTCGAATGCTTTCCTAAAGTCCACAAATACTAAGATTAATTGGAATTTGTACTCATAGGCCCTTCTTAATAGTCTCAATACAAAGATATGGTCAAGCGTAGACATATCCCTTCTAAATCCTGTCTGAGATATATCGATATTTTCGTCAATTCTTTGGCTTATCCTTCTCGTTATAATTGACATATATACATACTTTATAGGTTACAGATAAGAGACTAAGTGGCCTATAATTATTCAAGTTCAATTGATCTCCATTTTTATACAGCAGCACAAGTTTTGCTTGAAACCAACTATCCGGGATTTGCTCCTTTAGTAAGCATAAGTTGAATTGCATAGTCGACACGCTAGCTAAGTTAACGCCTCCGGCCTTTAACTCCTCTCCTGCTACAAGAAATTTCCGGCACGTCATCATAATTCCAGCTTCGTATCTCATTTGTTAAGCCCTCTGTTCTTGCATCTGTATAAAGCTCACGATAGTACTCAGCTACTTCATCCGCTATTCTTCCTACATCTTTTTCTTTTTGTCCGTCTTTTGTTAGTACATTTATCATTTTCTTTTTACCTATTACCTGGCTCCTCCAGTATTTCCTTATATTTCCTCCGTTTTCCAACACTTGTTCTAAATCATTTATCTTTTTAGCATGGCTCCACAACTGTAATTTCTTCCTGATCGTCTTTGATATTTCAGTATATTCTATTTTCCTTTTGATATTTCCTTTTATCCTCCTTCTTTTTCTCATAAGATTCTTTATTTCATTTGGTATTTTCTGATTTTGATGTTGTACTCGATTTACCTTGCATTACTCTACTGGTTGATTCATTTATACACATTTTTAACCCTTTCTCAAATTCATTGATATCAGTTTCTACTTCTAAATTTCTATCTCTCATATTTTTACTTAGCATTTGTTCAAACCTATTGTATTCCGTCACTTCTAATCTTTCTTTCCTATTCTTCACATTTCTGTATTTTATTTTTGACGTGTCTATTTCTATTATTGCTTTTATAGGTCTGTGGTCACTGCCTATATCGATTCTTTGATCTACTTCCACATCTCTAAATATTTCTTTTCTATTCGAGACAATAAAATCTATTTCATTCTTAGTTAAACCGTCAGGACTTAACCAAGTCCACCTATTCTGGACAGGTTTACAATAAAAGGTATTCATAATGTATAAGTTATTACTCTTTGTGAATTCTAGCAGTCTTGTCCCTCTGGCGTTTCTGTTTCCAATTCCGTGTCCTCCGAAAGATTCGAAACCATCTACCTGGCCACCTAACTTTGCGTTAATGTCACCAATAATGAAGTTGTATCTACATTTATCTTCATCCAGCGCTTGTTGTAACAGTGTGTAGAATTCTTCGATTTCATCGTCCTCTGCATCCGAAGTCGGGGCATAAACCTGTATAATTTGTATTCGTCCACCTCCTTCACTTTTGTTTAATTTTTTATATCCCTTTACAGATCCTGTGGGTGTAAGACTTATACGATCTGATATTCTTTTCACTACGGTTATTAATTAAGAAGCCAGTTTCACCTTGATGCCCTGTTCCGTTAAAGTACAGCTCTATGTCTTCTCCAATGTCCATTAGTTGTTCTTCATCTCTTTTCACTTCGCATAGACCAATCACATCCCAATCAATCTCAGATACTTGATTTAGTAACTGGTAAAGTGATGAATTAGATCTTAATGACTGGCAGTTGTATGTGTGTATAATTATTTTCCTTGAGTCACCTCTAACGCTTGCTTGTGTCTTTTTACTTGGAGCATCACCCTTTTCTATAGTTAATGGCTATGCTGTCCCAGGTTTTCCTTTTTTGTTTTGTTCCGAGGTCATTTCATTTGCCATATTTATTTTTTTGGTTCTGTTATGTATCTTCTCTTTAGGAGACGTTTCTAGAGATCTTTTCTGTTGAATATTTCCACTTTCTTTCACATTCATATCTTTCACAATCAGCTGGTCATATTTTATAATGGCAAACTTACCGGCTTTCCTAGCTTCAAGCAATTCAGGCAATAACAGTTTTCTTTTCTCTCTAACTTCCTTCGAAAATCTTCATCTAAAAATATGTCAGTCCCTTTTAGTGATCTTTTTTTTATTAATAATTTCAATTTTCATTTTGTAAGTTACCAAGCTTACGCAAATAGGTCTGTTGTCATACTCATATTTACCCAGACGCTTAATATGGTCTATATCCCTTTCCTCAAGACTTAGGCCCATTCTATCTTTAAACATATTTAAGACTTTAGTTTCTAAATCAGTATATCTTTCTGGTTTTAGTTCAGGTATCCCGTGAATAATTAAATTTCTCTTCCTTGATTCTCTTTCAGCAATAGATGTTCTCATTTCTTGTTGTTTTATCTTTTCGCTGTGTTCATTTAGCTCCTTCTTTATAGTAATTAATTCACCTTTAATTTCATTGGTGCAGCCTCTTAATTCTTTAGATAGCTCATCAAATTTGAGTAATAATAATAATAATAATAATAATAATAATAATTTGGCTTTATTTAAATAATATAAAATACAATAGAAAACATTTAGTATAATTGAATTAAATTGCTATACCTGCATTTTTATTTAGTTTCAAGATTTAAATAGTTTTTAGGAGCACTATAAGCTATTTATTTTCAATCTTGTAGATAGTCTGGATTGTAAACAATCAATCGGTTCGATTTATACGATACGATGATTAAAATATAAACAAATGAAAGACGTAGTAACGACCTTGGCTACACCAGTTACCTAGCTCGCTGATTGGGTGTACCCTTTCCTCTATTACCTCCACTCCTTATCACCGACTCCACGATATCGTAAAACTCCTCGTATTTTAACTAACTATAAAACACACTTTTTATAGGGAATCACCCACTTTTAGATTTAATTGTCACTTCTTTTTAACTTAGTTTTTTCAACTGAAATTTCGTATAAACACAGATAAACTATTAAACTATCACTGTGCAAAAATACGCGCCGATTCGATGTTCTATACACGCTTAAACTTACTTAATGTACGGATCCGAAGTGCACTCTATGACTGTCCGACGACATCTCGGATAACAGCTGTAGAGCAGGGAAGAGATATATTTTATAATATTTTAAATGAATTGGCCGGGTAGGTAGAAAAGAGTCCTATTTCAATCCAAACTCCTTTAACAAACATACTCTTTCACTATAAACTCATCATGATCAACATTTTTCTTATATTTAATATATATTTATAGTAAGACGCTTGCTTTAATTATACAAATAATGATTTTATTTTATTTTCTTAACTCTGCCAGGTACAAACAGTTCGTTACTTTTCTAACTCCACCATGTATAACTAGTTTAACGTATACGTACTTAGTATTTCATTTATATTTAATGAAAAATGTAAGGAACTTCGTTCTTACCGGGTGTCCCGTTACCACACATAATTTTTTTTTGGGGAGGGGGGGGGGGGGGGGTAGCGCCCCCAAATTTGGAGCTAAAATTAATTTATCGATTTCACCTCGGGATTTGATTTTTCTGAACATGTATGCCAAATATCCTCAAAATTGGTCCAATAGTTTAGGCTCCAGGCGTCATTTTTTAAAAAGCACTTCTTAGGGACTTCAAAACCGCAGATTAAATCCATCAAAATCTTAAAATCGAATTTTCGCGTCATCAATACTTTCTCTTTATATGGAAAAGTAAAAAATGGCTATGTGGAATTTAATTAAAAAATAAAATATTTTCATAAAATTATGGTGAATAATGAAGACAAAAACATGAAATATCATTTATGTATATTATATTCTTATAATGTATATAATATTACTCTTATATACCAATTCTGTGAAGAATCATCTACCTCTGTGGTGCAAGTGTTAGTATAAATGCCTGCTGAATCAGAGGTCTGTGGGTCGAGATTCGTTTAAGTGAAAGATTTTTTACTTGTAAATCATCTGCCGACAAAAACTGGTGCTGGCAGTTGTTTTACCTATAAAAAACCTTTCACTTAGACGAGTTTCGAATCACAAACTTTGTTCCATACAATTTCATTACATCCAATTTACTCTACCCCACCTAAAGAAGTTTACTTTTTCACTTCACATAGAGGGGGAGTCGGACAAAACCGGGTACCTCGATATTTCCCTGATTAGTGCTTTTATCTACCGGTAAACAATAAAGCTATTAGCGGTAGCCATCCGTGCAGCTGGAGAGAAAAACAGCATCGGTGCCGCGTATTTTCATACTCAGAACGTTTTTTTTAAGTTTTTAGTGAAAACGTTTTAATGTGATTACTGAGTTTAGCTATACTACTTTTATTAAACATATTTTACTGGATATTTTCACTCTTATTTCATACTGTAACTGTTGGGTTAACCCTAATAAGTTAACCCTAAATTGGATGGCTGGTAATACTAAACCTTCGTCGATTCCACAAACATATGCAAAAAAATTTTTTTGGGTTGAAACTGCACTATTATAAAGAGAAAACTACTAAGAACTCATTATTAAATCTTTTAGTAAGATATACAAACATTTGATATCTTAGAAAATTGTATGGTATGTCATAATTAGCTCATTGTTGGTCCCATGTAAGTTTCAACCTTCTGCGCTTATTTGTTTCTCCTCCACATGAGCACAAACATACATTTATTTATACACAGCTATAGCTTCAAAAGTACTTATCTGATTTGTTTGAAACTTTTATAGTTTATCGAAAGTACCCCGCGAATATCCCCAGCTTAAAATGAATCGCCTGCGCTCTTTAACTTTTGCTTAATTGATACTTAAATTCATATAAAAAATCAAAACAATTTTGACACATTAAAAGACGGGGGAAACAATCAAACAAAATAGACAATAATGGCTTTTAAAAGAATAATACCAATAAAGTACGTGGATAAGATACGAGGAAGCTATGTGACACACCAAATAGCAGCCTATTTTTAAATAAAACTCTTCAACAAAATTTAAATATTAAAAAGAATCTTATAAATTAGGATTTATAATTAAATTTTAGTTTGTCTTCTATAAATCTATATATATATATATATATATATATATATATATATATATATATATATATATATATATATATATATATATATATATATATATATATATATAAGTATTATTTTGTATCAGCAGCGAGGTGGCGAGTTCGGTGGTGACTATGAAGGTGGACACGCAGGAGTTTTCTGACCATATGCCCATCGTTGTGCACCTAAGGACTGAAGTTAAGAAAAGAGATACATTGCAACTACCTTGATTACACAAGTTAGAGTGGAAATGTCAAAATAAAAATAAATTTATAGAAAAATTAGAAGATCGACTCACGATGGGAGATTATTGGAGTAACGGAATCGGATTCGATTAATATCATACGGTCAATAAAAGAAAGTTCCAGCATTACAACGAAAGGTAAAAAAGATTTATTTAAGCAGCCTTGGTACGATAAAGATTGCAATAATAAAAGAAGTAGAGTGTTTGCATTATTAAATTTATTTAGGAACAACAATAATTATTATATTAAAGATTTGTATCAGGATGCAGTTAAAAGTTACAAGCGAATTTGCCGGGACAAGGAGAAAGAATATTATAGAGCAGCAGTAAGTAACTTGGTTTATCAGAAGGACTCAAAAGTATTTTGGCAAAATCTAAGAAAATTTAAAAGGGCTAAATTCATCATACCTGCAGTAATTGAGAGTGAGACGTGGAAAGAGTATTTTAAAAATTTACTAAATCCGGTCACTCTTAGCCAGGAAGTTCAATTTGCAATGCCGTGTTACTATAATGTTTTACTTGACAACAATTTCACTATGGAGGAACTGGAGTTCTCGTTAAACATAGCCAAAAATGGAAAAGCCCCTGGTGCCGACAGGGTCCCGGTAGAGTTTTATAGAAATGCTGGTTCACTTTTATGGGAAAGACTTCTGGCGCATTATAATAACATTATAATACGGGTGAGTTCCCGGAAAAATATAAATATTCTATAATTTTCCCAATATATAAGAAGGGTGATAATAACCGAGTTCAGAACTACCGCGGTATATCTTTTATCGACGCCATAGCAAAATTATTTTCTTCCCTCGTTTATCAAAGACTGGTCAAATGGGTGGATGAATTTAAATTGATATCTGAGTATCAAGCCGGCTTTAGAAAAGGGTACTCGACAACAGATAATTTGTTTAATCTCATAAGTATCATCAGTATTTTACGGAAAGAAAAGAGAAGATTATATTGTTTTTTCGTTGATTTTAAAGCGGCTTACGACTCGATAAACCGAAATAGTCTTAGTTACAAACTCAGCAAATTAGGTATTTCATTTAAAATGTTAAATCTATTGAGGAATATGTATCAGAATACTACAGCGGGTGTGTGGTGTAAAGACAGCGTGTCAGCGAGTTTTGAGACTAAAAACGGATTGCGACAGGGGTGTTTATTGAGCTGTATACTATTCAACCTGTACATCGACGATTTGGTAGAGGTAATAGGGGGAGGTGTAAAAGTCGGAGATATCGAAGTAAGAATGTTATTGTATGCGGATGACATAGTGATACTAAGTGATGACGTTCAGGTACTTGGACGCATGATAAACCGGTTAGAGGATTATTGTAAAAAAATGGAGCCTAACGGTAAATTTAGAAAAATCTGAAATAATGATTTTTAGAAACGGAGGCAAGTTAAAAAAGGCCGAACGGTGGAAATTCGGTGAAGATCACATTGAAATAGTGAATAGCTACAAGTACCTCGGACTCTCCATAAACAACACTCTAAATTTGAACGGTCATTTGAAGGACAAATTAAACGTATGTAAAAATATAATTAACAAAACCGATTTGTTTAATAGTGTGGCGAGATCTGTGCTCTGTTACGCCGCCCAGGTATGGGGACACGAGAGATACGAGGCTGCAGAAATGTTACTGCGGTTCTTCGTGAAGAAAAGTCTGAAATTGCCGTACAACACACCTAATTATGTCATACATAGGGAAACCGGTATCAGCCCGATACATTTTTATACTGTGAAAGTGAGTTTACAATACCTTGAAAAAGTGTTTAGTATGGAAGAGGGCAGATTGCCCCACAAATTAGCGAGAGTGGTGGCGAATAAATCGTTATGGTGGTTCAATGTTTGGCAGGAGAGAGGGGAGGAGATAGGAGCGAGTTTAGAGGGAGGATTCGGCAACAGGAATCGGTGGATCAAGGTGATGTGGAACTGGCTGGAGATCAAGAAAGGTAGTTTTAACGACGAATGTAAACAGAGAATAGAACGGGCTCAATATCATCTGCTGTACAAGGAACTGGACCATAACGCTACACCTGACTACATAGGAAATAAGGATGTCGACAAGGTGTCACAAAGATTGATAATGCTCGCAAGGAGCGAAATGCTCAACCTCAATTGCAAGTTGTGGCTCAGAAATGAGGATTACAACTGTGTCAACTGCAGCAGAAATGTGAGAGAAGACGTCTTTCACTTCATAGGAGTGTGTCCTAGTCTAAGGCATTATAGGTTATAGGAAGCATTGTCTAGGTCAGGAATACTTAGATAGGCAGCAGGTTATTGACGTGTTAAATGGTAGCAACTCTTGGCAATCATTAGCGAAATATTTAAAATTAGCGTTGCCTTATCGCAATATATTAACTCAGGGCCAGGATTATTGGTAGTATCGTATGTTTTCTTTCTAAATGTATATAAGCAGTGGCGTACACAGGGGGGGGCCCAAGGGGCCCTGGCCCCCCCCGAAATGATTACATACCTAAGACCCGCCATACACTTAAAACAAAAAAAACACAGTAATGACAGATGCATTCGAATTGGCTGTAAATATTTTCCAATAAAAAGAATTAATTAAGTATTATCTTATGGTGTGTATACACATAATCACCCCAAATTAGCTCGGCCCGGATTTGCCAATAGAATTAAATTTATTAAACACTATACCGGCCCGACTGTCGGCTGGGCCCGGATTTTGCCGATGGAATCAAATTTATTAAACACTATACCGGCCCAACTGTCGGCTGGGCCCGGATTTTGCCGATGGAATTAAATTTATTAAACACTATACCGGCCCGACTGTCGGCTGGGCCCGGATTTTGCCGATGGAATTAAATTTATTAAACACTATACCGGCCCAACTGTCGGCTGGGCCCGGATTTTGCCGATGGAATCAAATTTATTAAACACTATACCGGCCCAACTGTCGGCTGGGCCCGGATTTTGCCGATGGAATTAAATTTATTAAACACTATACCGACCCGACTGTCGGCTGGGCCCGGATTTTGCCGATGGAATTGAATTTATTAAACACTATACCGGCCCGACTGTCGGCTGGGCCCGCATTTTTGTCGATGAAACTAAAACTATTAAACACTATAGTGGCCCGATTTTGGCTGGACCGAGATTTTTGCTGATGGAATTAGATTCATTGAATTTAATTAGGATGCATGAAATAAATCGGCTCATTTGCCGACTAGGCCTTGATTTTTGCCATTGGAACTAAAAACATTAAACTTGATCGACCCGGTTTCGGCTGGGCCCGATTTTTCGCCAATTGAATTCAATGATTTTTTTGTGGTTTTAGTCCAGTTCCGTAGCATAGGTTGCATTATAGGACAGCTTCAATTCATTACGAATCCTAATGCAATGAATTGAATTTGGATTCGTAAAAATAGACTGCTCCGATTGACAGCTAGGCCCGGATTTTTTGCTATAGAATTAAGTGCATTGAATTGATTAGGATGAGTACAATTAATCGGCCTGATTGCTAGTAGGCCCGATTTTGTCGATGGAAACTATGCATCAAAATAAATTGGGATGCGTTCAATAATAGACCCGATTGCCGGCTCGGCCTAGGTGTTAAGCACATTAAATTAAATGAGGCCCGAGTCAACTCGATCTTTTGCCGATTGAATTAAATTAATTGAATTAAAATATGCACACTAGACTGGCTTGAACGGGAAAATGATGGTTGTGGATTTCAGTAGAAAATTTTTGTTTTGGACCAGGATTGTGTGTAGAACGCTACGTGGGTCCTCTTGTCTATGCGGCATTCCCCTCTTGCTGACTCAGGTCGGACTAGTGTTCGTCGACATGTAGTGGGAAAACAGAGGCAATATAAATAAATCGGTTTATCATTTTGTGAAAAAACTGATTCATATTGCATAGTAATAGTAAATTTAAATCTAAAAACTCAAAAAGCGTTCAGAAAACATTTGATGTTAAATGTCCCATGTAATTACCCAGCGAATGAGCGAATGATTCTTTTGTTTTGCAATAGGTATTTAATTTTCTTAGAGAAGAATTCTCTTCTAGATAAAAATTTGAAATTCGTATGTGCTCCAAATCCACGTTTGCTTTTGCAGTATGGATCACGTTTTGCTTCCGAGCTTACCAAAGGAAACGGAAGATATGTGACAGTTCTAAAGAACTAACAATTTTTATGTCTCCGATTTCGAAAATTCCAAGACAGAAATCTGTTCAACATCAGGGTACAGTTTGGGTCTCGTGTCCACCTGTCCTTCAATTTTTGCGAACCAACATATCTTAAAAGCTATTCGTCCAATTTTATTGAAATTTTGATAGTAGGTCATAATTAGCCAGGTTATAACATTGCTGATCCCGTATAAGTTTCAATCTTCTGCACCTATTTATTTCTCTTCTACATTCGCACAGACATACATTTATTTACGCCTATATCTTCAAAAGTACTCATCTAATTTTTATGAAATTTTAATGGTTTGTTTAAAGTAGCCCGCAGATAACCCAAGAATAATTTCAACCGTCTGCGCTCTTAAAATATTGCTATAATGATACTTTATTCATGTTAAATTTACTCAATTTTCCCTCCTTTTTTAAATTAGTCAAAATTGGTTTGATTTTTACATGATTTAAAGTATCAATTTACCAAAATTTAAACAGCGTAGACAGTTTAAATTAATCTGTGAGCTTCTATCAGATAAGTTTTATAAAATCAGATGAATATTTTTGAAGATAAGGTGTATATAAATGTATGTGTGTGCACTTGTGGAAGAGAAATGGTGGCAGGTGGAGAAATGTGGTGGAGGGAAATGGGACCAGAAGATTGGACCTTATATAGGACCAACAATGGACTTTTTATATGCTAATTTACTGCCATCCGAAATTCATTAAAATCGAAAAAGTAGTTTTTAAGAATTGTTCGCAATGATTGAGCGAGAGACAGACTAACAGCCAGAAACGGGATCTAAAATGTCTGATAACTGGAACAGATTTCTGTCTTGGAATTATTGGAATCGGAGACATAATCGTTCTTTAGAACGATCACATCACATAGTGAGGTGTTACCTCATAGGATTTTAATTTAATTAAATATGAGGTTAGAAATTGAAATTAGAGTGTTGAAAAGGGGGAGAAATTACAATTATAATAAATTATGGGGTATGCTAAACCCGCATGTAAGTTTAATTAGGTTAGGCCCTGGGCCCCCCCCGAAAAAATTTTCTGTGTACGCTACTGTATATAAGTTCATTAATAAAACCAAAAATAAATAATTAAAATAAAGTATTAGTTAAAACAAAATAGAAAAATAAAAATAAATAAATAAAAGAAATTAAATCATAATGTATAATAAATTAATAGACGAAGGTTTAGTTTAGTTGTTACTTTGTATTTAATTCGTATAAATGTTATGTGTGTATTATATCCAGATGATAATGATATTTATGTTTTTGGTAGATATGTATTTCTATATTTCATTAATTTATTTATTTACTTAGTTATTTATTTATTTATGTTATGCAATTAGTTTAACTGTTATCTGTAAATAGTAGAAAAAAAAAAAAAAAAAAAAAAAAAAATATATATATATATATATATATATATATATATATATATATATATATATATATATATATATATATATATATATATATGTATATGTGTGTGTCTGTATGTGTGTGTATATATGTATATGTGTGTATGTATGTATATGTATATGTATATATATATATATATATATATATATATATATATATATATATATATATATATATATATATATATATATATATATATATATATATATATATATATATATATATATATATATATATATATATATATATATATATATATATATATATATATATATATATATATATATATATATATATATATATATATATATATATATATATATATATATATATATATATATATATATTATATATATATATATATATATATATATATATATATATATATATATATATATATATATATATATATATATATATATATATATATATATATATATATATATATATGTATATATGTATATATGTATATATATGTACATATGTATATTTGTATATATATGTATGTATATATATATATATATATATATATATATATATATATATATATATATATATATATATATATATATATATATATATATATATATATATATATATATATATATATATATGTATATATGTATATATGTATATATATGTACATATGTATATTTGTATGTATATGTATGTATGTATATATATATATATATATATATATATATATATATATATATATATATATATATATATATATATATATATATATATATATATATATATATATATATATATATTAATAGGATTAAGCCTAAAGGATATTTAGTCTGTATGGCAAGTATGGACATTATAATATAAGTTAGCACATATATTATGGAAATGTTTGTTTATGTAAGAAGTCCAACTCCAGGTAGACGGCCGTTGGCCATACCTCAAAATGTTTTGCTCTTGATTTACTTGAAATGTTCTTTATATTCTATGAATAAACATTATTATTATTATTATTATTATTATAAGTATTATTTAATTTAAATTCTGTTTCAAGTGCTGTAAGTGTGGTAGTATTATTAGGTATGATGGATAATGACAATACAACCGGAGTATTTGGCATTTCCCTTAATACAGATGAGGATATTATTATTCATCCTCGATACGACAAACCTACTTTCGACTATGACGTATGTCTTTACAGGCTTAACTTACCCATTCCATTCAGCCGTAAGTATAAAAAAATGGCTAATTGATAGTTATCTAGTAGTGAAGAAATTTATAAATAGAGTAGAATTTTGTAAATATTTATATATATTATGGGTCATCTAAGTGTTTTACATTGTTATTTATCTATTAATTCATTTATTTTTTTAGAATATCCGTACATCAAACCAATATCTCTACCATCATTATCAATGAGTAATGTTTCTTATCTAGACAATTACATTGGTACTATTTCAGGATGGGGAGCAATAAACGAAGGTATTGTTTTTTTTAATTGTTTTTTTCTTTTTAATTAATGGCTTCCTATTTTTATTGTTATAACAAAAAAGTATTTCTTTTGAGCTATGTAATAGTTCAGAACATTTTTTACGTCTCCGATTTCAAAATTTTTAAGACAGGTCCGTTTCAGACTTTCAGACATCAGAGAACATTATTGGTCCTATGTCTGTCCGTCGCTCAATTTTTGTGAACCGACATATCTTAAGGTCATAATTAGCTGCTTGTTGGTCCCATATAAGTTTCAACCTTCTGCTCCCATTTTTTTTCTCTTCTACATGCCCAAAAACATACATTTTTTACGCACATATCTGCAAAGTACTCATCTGATTTTTATGACTATTGGATGCTTTGTCAAAAGTAGCCTTTAGATAGCCCCAGATTAATTTCAACAGTCTGCAGTATTTAAATTTTGTTACATTGATTCTTCAATTCATGTAAAAAATCAAAACAATTTTGAAAGGATAAAAGAACGGGAGGAAAATGAAATAAATTTGAAAATAAAAGGTTGTAAAAGCGTAAAATCATTAAAGCATACGGAATAGGACGCAAGAAAGCAATGTGCCACACTAATTGTCAGACTATTTTTTATCTAGATCCATAGTACAATGGTAGAAAGTCAGTCAAGTTCCTCATTCTTCATCTATTCTCTTTCCAAAACCTCTCAGGTAGAGCGATTTTCACCGCGGCCTTTAAATTAAATAAAGACAGACGCATTTCTTGTGTTATTACAAAAAATATTATGAGTAGATTGATTGAGCGCTGTATGATCTTTACTTTCAAATTCACCACTCTACATATTTTTGCATCTATCCTAAAAACCACAAAAATTATTATTTTTAACATAATTGCATAAATTATTTCTTTTATTTATTTTTTAGCTCAAAATTTTCCTATTACTCTACAATGGGCGCCTGCTCATATAATGCCTCATGCTCAGTGTGTAGAGTTCACAAAAAATTCTTACAGACAGCCACCAGTCACGGAAAACATGATCTGCATTGATAAGACCGTTTTTTATACTGGCTCGTGTTATGTAAGACACCAATGAATCAAGATTTTTTAAGATTTTTATCAGTAATTTAATAAAATAATGCTTAATATCAATTACCACAAACATATAAGGTGTTAGGCGTATTTGTTGAATATATTGTAAAGATAATTAAATAAATATATTTCAGGGTGATAGCGGTGGTCCTTTAGCAGTGACAACAAATGACGGAGTTCTAAGAGTTGTTGGAGTTAGTTCATGGATTTCATACGGATGCGACAGTACACACCCAGTTAAATATACTTACCTGGGAAGCTCGGATATACTCTCATGGATCATTACTACTACAGGGATTCAGCCTGATAAAGATGTCACAAGGGAAGAAGATAGAAAGAAGAAGAAGGGATAGAAGTACTGCAATATTAAAAAATATAAAACTCCAGGATGCAATTCGGTTTCTTATGTATTTTACAAAAACCTACCGCACAACTGGATTCTCTCTATAGTAAACTTATTCAATAAAATCATAGCCACAGAAAATATACCCAAATATTGGTCTCAAATTCAAACCATTATGAATTACAAGAAAAATAACATATATGACCCCAATAATTACAGAGATATTTCCCTTGTTAACTGCATAACAAAAGGGTCCACTCACATTATACACAACAGAATTAACATGTGTGGGAAGAAAACAATGTCCTCCCCGAGTGTCAATACCACTTCAGGAAAAACCAATTGACACTTGACAATGTATTTACCTTAAATGTGCTGATACAATACCATATCAGGCTACACTGGAGATCTGTTTTTGTTACATTACATTGATTTTAAAGTCTCCTTTGATTCCTTAAGCCATAGTTACTTTTTAATAAATTACAGACTTTCGGACAAAGTGCAAATAATAATTAGCATAATTGAATTTTTATACAAAAAAAGCACAAATGTAAGTTAAAATTAAAATTTGAGCAAGAAATAATACAAATATCACTAAAAGTGTTTTAAAAGGTGAAATCTCCGCCCTGTGTTATTTAATTTATTTATAAATTTGTTTATTTTTACTTTTATTTTTCCCGTATTTATAAAAATTTTATGAGATTTAAAAATCAAAGTTGAGTTTGTAAACCATAATTATACAAATAATTTTTACTTTGTTCAAATAATTTAATGTGAATCTTTTTATTTGTATTATTTTCACTTAAGAATTGAGTATTATTTAGCAGTTGAAAAGCAAATTATGTTGTTATACTGTGTTACAAAATGTGTATGTTAGTGTATTATCATGGTGGTGGTGTGGCCCAAACTCTAATATATAAAATACCTTATTTGTATTTAAAACAATAAAACCTAATAATGTGTAGCATTCTTGTTTATACTTAATAATGTTCTGAAACTTAAATCCACAAGTTTGGTTTTTACTTTATACTGTCACTTTCTTTGAGTTATTATTATTCCATAAGTATTCAAATATAATATAATAGTTAGACCAAATATGATGTTTGACATGTTTGGCCTAAATTTGCCGACATCAGGTTTGCGCAAAATGTTTGATCGTGTGGGGGGCCTTTAGAAGGGTTGAGTGAGAGATGTGATAGATTTCCATTACTTATAACTTCATTTTTTACGATTTTGGTAGTATTTTGGTAGTGCTGGGATTTGAACCACAGGCCTCTATATATATTGAGGCCTGTGGTTCAAATCCCAGCGCTGGAGTGTATTTTTCTCTGTCTGTTTCCCGTAGTTAATAATAATTATAATTTGATTTAAATTAAAACTTAATCTTTCCGTAGTATGAATACTACCAAAATCGTAAAATATGAATTATTAATTTACTTTATCATTACTTAAATATTTTTTTATTATAATTATTTTACTATATAAATCGCCAGGAAGTGTAGTCACTGGACTATTTCTTCTTCACGTTGCTCCCGCCATGTTAAACAATAACATCATTATCACTTGTTACAATGAAATTATGTGTAGTTGTGTTATTCAATAACAAATTTAAAACAAAAAAAAAAAAAAAAAAATGGATCAAAAATCGGTTCGAGACGACTCAGACTAACTTTCTCATATTTATTATAATAAATAAAAACTTCTATTCATTTTGTCATTAATTTATAATCTTTCATTTGCATGATGAAATCGTCAATTATGTGCATAATTTATTATTTAGTCAGCATAATTGTATTATAATCTATGTTTGATTTTTTTATAAATACTCGCATAAAATTTATTTAAATATTTCATATCTACTTTATGATTCATATTGTTATTGTATAATGATATATACGTTGATTCTAAAAATTCTCTTTTTTTGTAACTTTTTCATTATATAAAATTTTAGTATTATCAAAATTTATTTTATGATTTTCTACTACTACAGACTAACTTACTCATATACGTACTACTAAGCCCAATGTTTTCCATTTATTAGTTTTCAAAGGTACATATAATTATTATTGAACATTTCATCAAAATTTATCATAAAAATAACTTCTCGGTGGGGAATTGAACTCGGTATTTCTCTATCCTAGTTTAAAACTTTTTTCTCAGGAACTAAATTTTTCCCAGAAAAGGGATAATATATGGTTAGATTCGTATTTAGATGGGCTATATTTTAATCAAAATCGTCAGAACCGTTTTCGAGAAAAATATTTTTCACGTTTTTTCAGAGTTTTTGGGGGGTAGCGCCCCCAAATTTGGAGCTAAAAATAATTTATAGATTTAGCCTCGGGATATGATTTTTTTGAACATGTATGCCAAATTTCGTCAAAATCGTTAAAACTTTAGGCTCCAGGCGTCTGCACAGACGGCAGGCAGACATTTTTTAAAAATCACTCTTTTTGGGACCTCAAAACCAGAGTGAATTCATCAAAATTTCAAAATCGAATTTTCGCTCCACCAATACTTTCTCTTTATACGAGAAAGAAAAAATGGCTATGTGGAATTTAATTAAAAAATAAAATTATGGTGAATAATGAAGAAAAGAACATGGAAAATCATTTATGTATATTATATTCTTATAATGTATATTACAATATTACTCTTATATACCAATTCTGTGAAGAATCATCTACCTCTGTGCTGCTAGGGTTAGTATAAATACCTGCTGAATCAGAGGTCTGTGGGTCGAGACTCGTTTAAGTGAAAGATTTTTTACATGTAAATTAACTGCCGACAAAAGCTGGTGCTGGCAGTTGATTTACCTATAAAAAACCTTTCACCTAGACGAGTTTCGAATCACAAACTTTGTTACATGCAATTTCGTTACATCCAAGCCAATTTACTCTACCGCGCCTAAAGAAATTTACTTTATCACTTCACATAGGTATAGGGGAGAGTCGGACAATACCGGGTACCTCGATATTTCCCTGATTAGTGCTTCTATCGGAAAACAATAAAGCTATTAGCGGTAGCCATTCTGTGCAGCTGGAGAGAAAAACAGCATCGGTGTCACGTATTTTTATACTCAGAACGTTTTTAGTGAACAAGTTTTTAATGTGGTTACTTTTGTCTACTGAGTTTCAATTGCTATAACATTTTCTCAAGAAAGAGGTAAGTGCGCACTTTAATTAAGCATATTTTACTGGATATTTTCACTCTTATTTCATACACCTAGAGCGAGGCCTAACCTACCCACGTCATATTGAACTCAACAAGTAACTGTTGGGTTAAACCGGGTACCAAGGTCAGGGCAAAACAGGGTACCCGGTTTTTCCCTCCACTTTAGGAAATTATGTAAAATTAATTCAGATGAAGACAGCTCTGAGGAAGCTTGCATACTTTGCAATGAATTGTATACACTATCTCGATCAAAAGAAGAGTGGTTTTAATGTATTTCCTGTCGCAGTTGGGCTTATAGGAGTATGAGGGTTGTACTAATACGATTCTCTTGTGTGTGACATTGGTCCTTAGCTGAGTTGCCCTAAATTTGTGTTTTTTTAGTTTGTCTTTTATAAATCAGTTTTAAGGATTTTTTCGAGCAATACTTATATATGCTGAATAAAAATACTTATATATATGTCCGTAAGTAGATGGTAGATGCCCCTATTTATTTAATTCTTATTTTTAGGTAGGTCAATTTGGGTATAAATAGTACAAGTTAACAACTCATAGTAGTTAGAACTGGCTATATTTCGTCCCCCTCCGGGACATAGTCAATCCTATATCATCATTAATAATATTTATAAACTCTTTGTGTCCATAGGGGTAAATAAAAAACTCATTTATAAGTTATGAGGTAATATTTCGTTCCTAAGTTTGGAACATCTTCTAACCTGAAAATTTTTATATTTCAACAATTACCTTTTCAATACAATCTTAAATACACAAAATAATTAGTTCAATAATCAATGTGGATAGTATACAAAATTAATTACATTTACTGTCGAGCGAAGCTTGAGACAGTAAATGTAATTGCCGCGGTAAAGAAAAAACTCATTTCACAGCCTAGTAACATAATATACTATTAAAATAGGTTGAGTAAGAAAAATAATAGAACAGAGGCAAAATTACGATTCTATCTTCTTATCTAGTTATTTTTGCATATAAGACTTTTGTGGCTTTAGGAATTGCCCAAGAGACCGGATTTTTTACACTTATAACGATTAGAAATACAATCACTGTGACAATTGCACTGTTGAAATCCCTGGCCTCCTATGTGAGGTTCCCGTCTAGCACACAAAAACAGAAATCTAACTAAATCAAAACATGAAAGATCTGGAGTCACAAAGCTATAATAGTCAGACAGAAGTTTAGTGTGTTTTACAGTCAGTGAATTACATATTATGTCTAGATAGGGGGTGACATCTCCCACTTTTATATCACTTTAACCACTTTGAAGTAAAACATTTTTCGTAATATCTAGATAAAGTGTGACATCTCCCACTCTTATATCACTTTAACCACTTTAAAGTAAAACATTTTTCATAATATCTAGATAAAGTGATTTATTTTTGATAGGAATTATTACTTTAACTATATTGTCCCAGCTATTATGAAAAATGACCAGAAAAAGTGAATAATTAATCACTTTGTTTAGTCATTTTAGTCATTTTATATAATATCTGTCCATTATTCATAATGACCAATTTAATACTTTGGCTGTAACATATGCTTAAGGAGTTTTTGCGACTCGCAAATGTCGCAATTTCAATATTTATTCTTCAATTTTTTAGGTTCACTTAAAGTTAATGCTGGAGTGCACTACATTATCTAGCTTTGAAATACCCTAATTTATATTATGTAGGGTAGGCGGGGGCAACGATCCGCATGGGGTAAATGTCCACACTGTTATAAAAATGGAAGGGAAACTACTTTGTGAACTGGGACTAGCAACACTCATTCCTTACGTTGAGGCTTTGCTCCTGTAAGGTTATTTTGATTTCGTTTGGACTGTTGCCAAGAAACATGAGGTAAGTTTATTTTTTAATGTTTCAAGCTATCTTTTTTATAATTTTTGCAGTTTATTATTAATTATTATAAATCTAGATTCGTATTTTTGATAAAGTTGTACTAAAATCCAAAATGGTGCTAAAGTAATGTAGAAATAGACTCTTGTTTTACCTTCAATGTAGTTACCTTCGATAGGTTTCAATATTTTTATGATTTGATAAAATGGGGCAAAGATCCGCAGACTGAATGGGGCAAACGTCCTAATGTGGACTCTTTTCCCATTTAAAAAGTTGAATCTAAAAATTAATTTATCTTTGTTACTTTTGATAAAAGAAATAGTTTTTAATTTTCAGAGTATACAAGAGAAAGAGAGATTGTTTGCACCCTTTAACCCAGCAGATCTTGATGTAGCGAAACCATTAATTAAAAGGGGTTTCTCGATCAAAGGTTTTTTAATTCTTTACTTTATATTGTACCTAATATGTTTTCTTTATCGTTCAATATACATGTTCTTTTATGAATTATTTCACTTTCTTGAATTATTAATAAATGGACACCAGTTGGGATAAAGCTCCGCAGTGCGGTCGTTTGCCCCAAGAAATGGGGCAAACGTCTGCAAATCATAATTTTAGTAAAATGGAGCCCCAAAAATGTTGACAAAATTTTTGGAGCAATGAGATGTTTTGGCCAACAATCCCCCGTTGGCCAAAACTCACAGATCATTTGGAAATAATTAAATAGAAGCAAATGCTCAAAATTAGCCCTAAACCACAAAGTGCGGACCTTCGCTCCCACCTACCCTATATATGTTTAAGGAGTTTTGCGATTTCAAGTGTTAGTTTTGCGACGGCTCACAAATTTCGCATTTTTGAAATAATTATTAATTTATGAATGACATAAATACATCAAGTTAAGAAGAAGACAGCTGACTGGCGCCCTTGCGGAGATTTTAGAAGACTCAACTCGCAGACAGTACCGGACCCCGGATCGTTATCCTATACCTAGTTTAAATTAATAATAAACAATCTAATGCCTAGTAAAATTGAAACAAAACTAAATCCATATTAATGTAAGCCTAGCCTTCCTTCCTTTCCTTTGCTGATGATAAGTGCATCCTTTCATCACACAAGAATCGCCTTACAGCTTCAGAAAACGTCCAGAACCATCTTTCCCTCCTAGAAACCTGGTTGAGAAAATGGAGAATCAAAATAAATGAGAACAAAAGTGTTCATGTTACTTTTTCACTAAATCATGGTAATTGCGAACCAGTATTTCTCAACCAGGTTTTAATCCCTCATTCCAGCTCAGTTACCTTGGTTTACACCTTGACAGACGATTAACATGGTCACATCTCACAAAAATAAAAAGTCAAGATACAAACAGACGCTATAACCTTCTTAAGGTGGAGTGTCAATGAAGCGGCCGAGACGACTCTAGCCTCGCGGCTGAGGCCGCGCGGCTTATAAACAAGACTCCTTTTAGGTGAATGAATGGATCTCTTTTCAATGACGCGGCTGTAGCCACGCGACTGAAGCGGCTCTAGAGAGGCGGCTCAGAGCCGTATGGTTTTCGAGCAGTCTAGCCGCATCCAAGGTGGAGTGTCAATGAAGCGACTGAGACGACTCTAGCCGCGCGGCTGGAGCCACGCGTCTCATAAATAAGACTCCTTTTAGGTAAATCAATGGAACCCTTTCCAATGACGCGGCTGCAGCCGCGCGACTGAAGTGGCTCTAGTGAGACGGCGCAGAGCCGCGCGGCTCGACTGCCCACACGAGCAGTCTAGCCGTATCAGTCGTCGCGGCTGAAAATATAGAGATGGGCAAAACAGTTATTTGGTGGAAACATGTTATTACTGTTCTGTTATCGGGAGCATATTTGAGTAACAGGTCCCATCTCTTTCGAGCATTGAGCTTTCCTTCCGCGGGTGGGATTGCAATACCGTCAAGCAACATTTTTTTTTCGTTTTGCTTTAATAATTTCGGGGGTAAAATGGCCGGCATTTTAGAAACGCGATATGTATTTGTGATCTACATTTCAATACCTTTGAAGTGATACCCCACTCAAAAATTACAAAAAATAAAATATATTGCGATCAGTTCGCAATTGCTTGCTGATCGAAGAAATATTGAGTGTTTAAGGTTGCAATATGTTTCCTGTTTTTGGGAAAAAAGTTTACTTGAATACCAAATTTCAAATCTCTAGCTACAGTAGGTCGGGAGATATACTCCAAGATGCGACGGACGGACGGATGAACTACCAAAAGTATAAGGGTTTTTAGGATGACCTCAAATCCCTAAAAAGGGCATTAGTATTAGTAATTTCTTTGAAGCCCATAAATATACGGCGAAATAAAGCTTTTTATGAAGTAATAAATTATAAGCCAAATTACATATTTTTGTGAATATCTCGCTTCCTCTGGCTCGGAGACCAATTAAGGACTAGACAAAAATTGAAGAATATAAAATTTCACACAAGAAACATTTTGTTCATTTTTTGGGGTTTCGTTGGTAAAACCAAAAAAAAGAAACCCTTATAGTTTCGTTCCTGTGTCTGTCTGTCACTCTGTACGGTTCCAATAACTTTTGAACCAAAAGAGATAAAAACGTGAAACTTTCCAGTATAAAAGATCGTTTAAACGCGCACACAGGAAAAATATAGTGAACTCAATATTATCAGCTGTTCAAATTCAAAATGGCGGATAATTCACATCGCATTTTTTTTTTTTTTTTTTTTTTTTAAATTTTGAGTGGGGTATCAAATGAAAGGTATTGAAAAGTAGAATAGAAATATATATACCACATAGGGATAGTGCTTAATTTTCAGCACCATTTTGTCAAAAAACATCGGCATTTTGCGTGTCCCCCCCCCCCCCCCTAAAATCGTATTTCCGCTATTACTAAAAATATAGAAAAATATGCAAAATGTGCGGTCTGCTGGGCCATAGAAAAAATAAGATTATCAATTTGATCTGATTTACTGGAAATCCAAGATGGCGGATAATTAATGTTATCCGATTTTTTTTTTTTTAAATTTTGAGTGGGGTATCAAATGAAAGGTATTGAAGAGTAGAGTTCAAAAATGTATAACACTTGATGTTAACATTTAATTTTGTAAAAAAAAAGAAAATCAAAATTTTTCTCCCCTCCCCCCTTACTTATTTTGTGTTCACAATACCAACGATACCCTTTTTACGTGAGATTCACGCCTTATTACGAACAACGAACTGTTTGGATAAAGTGCTTGGTGTAATAAAGTGCTCCGACGTTTTCGCACAAGGCGTATCAACGACCCATTCTTTTTAACCGCTGTAGTAGTACAATTAGTATCTCTTCTACTTCCTTCTCATCAAGAAGGGACCATAATAACATCCATGCTTCCTCCATGATGATATCGAAGCCTATAAAATTGAATTTGAAGCAAAAAATGCATTTTAGAGAATTTATAGAAGTGGCTCGGGCCGTACGACTCGAGTCGCGGGATTGAAAGTAAAACAAGCGACTCGGGCCGCGCGGCTCCAGTCGCACGGTTAGAGCCGTACGACTCGAGTCGCCAGATTGAAAGTTAAACAAGCTACTGTAGCCGTGCGGCTCTAGCCGCGCGACTCCAGCAGCGCGGCTAGAGTCGTCTCGGTCGCTTCATTGACACTCCACCTTTAAACGTTTACTTAACACACATTCCAAAATCACACTAGGTACACAACAAATTACTCATCTACAACACCATAATAAAACCCTCGTGGGCACACGGCATAGAACTCTGGGGCTGCACCAAGCGTTCCAATTCCTACCGCATACAATCCCTTCAGTCTAAGATCAAGAAAAATTGCTAACGCCCCCTTTTACGTGACTAACCATATCCTCCACACTGATTTCCAAGTTCCTTAGGTTCGTGATTTCGCAGTTTCCCGATACAAAACCTTCCATAGTTTCTTCTCCACTCATCCTAATCCTTTAATCCAGAATCAATCCTCTCACCACATCCCGGGCAATCCCCCACGACGCCTTAAGCGGCAGTGGCCAAGAGACTTGTTAACAGTGTAGTAAAATTTGATACTTATATCAATATCTATATTTATATCAATTAATGAATTATTTCTTATTTACTTATCTTCGAGATTTATCTATGTTTACTATCTGATTTAACACGCCAGTAAGTGCTGCCACTGGACAGAATCTTACATCTACTCAATTCATGCTACTACTCCCCAATCATTAACCATCTGTATTGCTTGTATTGTATATTATATAATGTTGCAATAAACGAAATTTAATAAAAAAAAAAAAAAAAAAAAAAAAAAAAAATTAATAAATAAAATTAATGTAAGCAAGAATAATGAATAATTGAACGAGCGTAGTGAGATCTTCATTTCATGCAGAGACTTGGGATTTGATAAGTTTGTTTGTCTAACGATAACTGGCGTAAAAATTGATAAATTTCAACGACATTTGGCACATAGATGCATCTCAGCATTTGTGAGAACTGTATAGTTTTTGGAAATTCTACACTAAATATTTTCAAGATGGTGGCCAATATGGTGGACATCTAAAAAAAAGGTTTTAGTCAGCATAATGTGTTGTACATCGTTTTAAAGGCCTTTCAGTGAAGGAAAAAAAAATTGTAACTAATAAAATGTCGCACGTCATATTTTCAAGATGACGGTCAATATGACGGACGACTAAACAAAACGTTTTTAGTCAGTATGACATGTTATACATCAATTTAAAGGTCTTGGAGTGTAGGAAAGGAGTCACTCTAACTATTCGAATTCCACACATAATATTTTCAAGATGGCGGTCAATATAACCAAAACAAAAAAAGTTTTTAGTCTACATTACATGTTACATATCCTTTTAAAGGTCTATATATAAGTAGGGAAACGAGTAAATAACTATTCGTTTTTAACAATAATTTAAAAATGGTAGCCATATAATGGGCGACTAAAAAAAAAGTTTTAGTTAGCATTTGTTATAAAATCGTTTGAATGTATTTTAAAAGCCCGTTAGGGCAATCATTGTTTAATAAAGTCTATACCACATTTGTCTTGCATTTGTATAGATAACCTTTATGTAAAAGTGTTTGCAAGCTAATTACGCCCTAACAGGCGAGTGCAGAGAGCCTGCACAAACTTTAAATTAAATATGTCTATGTCTATAAATGTAAGAAAAATATGATAAGGCTCAGCTGTGTAGACAGGCAAGCACCGCGAGCCTGCAATAATATTATTGAATAATTATTATGCACAAATTTATTATTATATTATTAAATGAAAATTATGGCAAATACATTTACAATAGGCGAGCTTTGCGAGCCTGCAATACTTTTATTAAACAAAGATTATGTACAAATGCTGTAAAACAGGCGAGCGCAATAATTTTATTAAACAAAGATTTTGTACAAATGCTATAAAAACAGGCGAGCGTGGTGAGCCTGCAATCAATTTATTAAATAAGGATTATGTACGGATGAAAGGAAAACAGTTTTACCACCCGAGAAGTTGCGACTTGGTACGAAATTCAGTTAACAGCATCTTTGTTTTTTTGACTACTTTAAATTTAAGATTGCGGTCAATATAAGGTTTTATAAGGATATGTCAGGTTTTCGCCGAAAAATGATCCTGGTAGCAATATTATGAATATAGTGTAACGGGGAAGCCAAGTCTAGAATATTCTAGGAAAGCAGTGTAGACCTTAGGCTAGCAAAGACTCGAATTTCTGTCTAGTGGTGCTTTCCCCCACCAAGAATCTAACAGACTAAGCCCTAGCATAGAGTCACACGGGGAGTCCGATCTTAGCTCTGGAGGTGTACACATCTTACAACAATAACTCACACACAACCATATACAAATAAATATATATATAAAACATTTATTATCTACTTTATTCCACTCACCAAATCCCCGTTACATTGGTGGCAGCGGTGGGATTCGAACCCACGCCTCCGAGGAGACTGGTGTTGGTTGGTGTTGGAAAAATGTGCTCAATGTCAGGGTCTGTGTGGTTACCGGAATATTTGGGGATGGCTTGAACTAAGGTTAAATTTATTTGTTGTGGTGATATGAGTTGGTTCGAGTAGGCTTTGTGTGTAGTTTGAGGTTGTGTGTGTGAAGTTTGAGGTTGTTCTGAGGGTGTTAGTGTATATCTTCGCGCATTGCGTTCATGTATGTCATCTAAAATTACATGAAGTGCAACTTTTAAACTAGCTATTTCCTCCTTGGTTTGGCGATAGTCGGTTTTGACCTCTGCGATTGCAGCAGCGACATTAAACTCATTGGCCGTCATATTATCGACGTCCTTTTTGCATTTGGTGCTATTTCTTGGAGAATTAATGCCCAATTACATAATCTAGAATTATTGGAATTTCGAATGGACGACAAAAAGGAAAGTGGTTGGTGGTCTGTACGGATTTCTATTGGGTAACCCTGTACCCAATAACGAAAATGTTTTAAACTGTCTATTACTGCGAGCGCCTCACGCTCGGTGGCACTGTAACGTGATTCTCTAGGTGTTAACTGACGGCTGTCAATTGGACGTTCTTTGTCAATATTTTGGCTTAATATTGCACCTAGTGCAATTTGTGAACAGTCTGTGGTCAAAATAAAAGGATAGTTGTAATTTGGGAATGCTAAAACCGGTGGATTTATTAATTTTTCTTTTAAGGTTTCAAATGCCTTTTGACATTCTTCCGTCCAAACGTATGCTGTATCCTTACGTGTAAGAGCAGTTAGTGGAGTAGCTATTTGTGCAAAGGAATTTACATGCCGTCTAAAATATGTTGTCATACCAAGAAAACGTCTTAATTCTTTTAAATTTTTGGGTGCTGGATATTTCTAAATGACTTCGATTTTCCTTGGATCCGCCGATATACCATCTGCCGTAATTATGTGGCCTAAATATTTAATTTCTTTGAGGAAGAATGTGTATTTTTCTAGTTGGACGTACAAATTTGCTTCTTTAAATTTTTCAAGTGTTTCTACAAGTGATTTTAAATGAGGGAAAATTCCTCCACTCGAGTGAATAACTGCATCGTCAAGGTACACAAATGCATTTCGTCCAATTTGGTTGGCTAATGTGCGGTCCATATATTTTTGAAAGGATTTGGGCGCACTAGAAAGTCCCATAGGTAATTTATTGTAGCAATAGCTTTTGCCTAAGCCTGTGGAAAATGAAGTTTTGTCTTGAGATTCTTTGTCTAAAGCAATTTGATGAAAACCCGAAACTAAGTCTATTGTTGAGTATGTGTCGGCCTTATTTAAGTTACTGAGTGTCTCTGTAATGTTCGGTATGTCGTGTGCTTCATCTAAAATTTTTGCGTTTAGTCCTCGTAAATCTACAACTAGTCTATAAAGTCGTTTAATGTCTTCTAATGTCATGTCTTGTATATCTAATGTCATTGTCTATGTGGGGGCCTTCGAAGGCTTTTGGTATTATCCTACAAGGTGCCGACCATGGACTTAGAGATTCTCTCAAAACTCCTGAGTCAACTCCGTCTTGAATAAGTGCTTTCATAATAGGGATTTGTGAATGAGCCAATCTATATGGTTTTTTAAAGACAGGGGTTTCATCTGTGGTATTAATGTGATGGGTGTACCCTACAGCTGTTCCTAATTTGGGATAATTTTCATGAGAAAACACAGAATAAACTGGTTCAAGGCCCTTAACTGCTATATCTTGATCTGCTTTGGATAAATGATCTAGTTTCTTTCTAAGGGACTTAATTAATGAAGCTTTTTCTTCGCTTGACATTTTTATTATTGAGTTTGCTTTGTGTTTGTTTGTAGTTGTTATATTGTTGACAGATATCGTGTCAGTTTGCATGGCTTTATCCGATTGTAAATAAGCCTCTGGAATTTGTTCAATATTGGCTATTGGTGTGCGCTTTCTTAAAACTACCTTATAATGATTTGTGTTATAAATTTGAATTGTGTATTTAAATGGGTCATGGACAATTTGAATAGAAGGAGAAATGTATACTCCACTAGGCAAAGTGTCCCCTGATGTTAAAAGTATCGTTTTGTTTGTCCAGTCATTTTGTAACTTTCTAACCTCTATGGTCTTTACTATTTCAGTGATTCGACAACAAACCAACAAAAATCTTCAACAACATTGACTGACGCCCAAAAATAGAAAACTCCCACTAATCTTACCATTAACCTTATCCTTGGTAACCTACTTTCACTTTACCCTTAACCCATCGGAGAAACTCAATTCTGCTTGCATTGGTTTCACCGATGTACTTGCTGGTCCAAACAGTTAGCGTATCACACAACACAAAAATACAATAGAAACGAGAGAGAGAGACGTGATATCAGCATGCTCAAAAATAGCCTTTCCACAATCCTCAAACAAGCTAGTTAAATAATAATACATTCAAATTAATAATATAAGAATAAGTCTAACATATATACAACCCCCTGTGAAACTCACTGACTGACTGATGTATACTAATGTTTACCCACTTCCGCTATAGCTAGAGAGTTGGGGTTTTCGCCATTCGATGCGGAATGTGTGGTTTGTGAACCCGAAAAATTGCCAAAAGTTTAGTTTTCCTTCGTCTTCCCCCCCTAAGATGAGAAAAACCGTCGTAGCTGTGTTGGCATTTTTTAAAAATTAACAGTTTGTTGTAGCGAAAAACTGATTTAACAAACATGTACTGATTTTGCAAGATCTACATTTTTGTTCATAGGTCATTTTGTCGTATCTCTGTTGGTTGTAGTCTAAATGGGGCTATTTTGGTTTTTTAATTTTCCATTTTTGTCTTTGAACGCTCATATCTTTGGTAATAATTGACCGATTTAAATTCTGATTTTTAGGTTCAAATCTCACACTAATGCCCTTTAAAACAAGACCTTGATATGTTTATAATTCGTCCTATTTGCTGAGAAATTGAGAGTAAACTTTTTCCCGACTGTGCCGTGGTTACGTGACGTCACCAGACAACTTTTTTCGATTAAAATATTCGTTCGCATATCATTTAAAAGCTCTTGACTTGTAGATTAAAGCTCTTTTATTTGTTTATTTTTAAAAAAATTGGTACATGTACTTTTGTACTGATTTTTATAAATGTCAATTGTGTCATTTTTATTTTTTATCGAGATAAATTGAAAATCATTATTTTTTAGTTATTTCTTGGATTTGCTAGATTAGTTTATGGTTTAAATGGATAAACAACCCTCCCCCCCCCCCCCTGAACATCTTGGTGTGTACTCAATTGTTTTATTAATATTTTTTCTTGAAATAAATTGAAAAAACTGTTTTCTTTAGGGTTTATGGTTTTCTTTCTGTTAGTTTATGGTTTCAAATGAATGACCCCCCCCCCCCCCCCCCCTGCACAACCCCTCTCTAGCAATCCTGCTCATATACTTAGATGCTCTCCCCCCTTCATTGGAATCGTGAACTCACATATCATTTATAATTTTCTTAAACCCTATACCAAGTGACCACTTTTATCCGATTTAAATATTGGTTCGTATATAATTTGAAAGCCCTTGATTTGTACATTTAAACTATATTATTTATTTATTTTTAAAAAAATTGGTACACGTTACTTTTGTACCGATTTGTATGTTTGTTGTTATATAATATTTTTTAAATTTTAAAAGTGGTTTATTATTCTTTATTTGGTTATTTAAAGCCTTTTTGAATTGTTTGTTTATTGAAATATAATTTTGGTACCCCCGGGTACAATGTTACAAATGCCAAAATTAATATTTTAAATAATGATGTATATCGTAGAAAAGCTCTTGAAAAGTGTAGTAAATATTGTTATGTACTGAATTGTGTTAGTTCTTTTTTCTTGAGATAAATTGAAAAAACTGTTTTCTTTAGTGTTTTTTCAGATTTCTTTGATTAGGTTATGGTTTAAATGGATGAACACCCCCCCCCCCCCCCCTCTGAACACCCCCTCTCTAGCAATTCTGCTCATATTCCTAGACACACTCCCCCCCCCCCCGCTTCATTAGAATTAGTAAACTCCCATATCTTTTATGATTTTCTTTAACCCTCTACCAACAATTATAAGTAGTAACATATTGTTAGCTCAATTCTCCCCCCCCCCCTCTTCTATTATTTCTTATTACACCATCACTAGGAAACCCCTTTGTACTCCCTATTTCTTACATATAAGTTGTAACATATTGTTAGCTCTATCCCCCCCCCCCCCCTCTCCTATAATTTCTTATTACACCATCACTAGGAAACCCCTTTGTACTCCCTATTTCTTACTTATAAATAGTAACATATTGTTAGCTCTATTCCCCCCCCCCCTCTTCTATCATTTCTTATTACACCACCACTAGGTAACCCCTTTGTACTCCCTATTTCTTACTTATAAATAGTAACATATTGTTAGCTCTATTCCCCCCCCCCCTCTTCTATCATTTCTTATTACACCATCACTAGGAAACCCCTTTGTACTCCCTATTTCTTACTTATAAATAGTAACATATTGTTAGCTCTATTCCACCCCCCCCCCCCCCCCTCTCCTATAATTTCTTATTACATCATCACTAGGAAACCCCTTTGTACTCCCAATTTCTTACATATAAGTAGAAACATATTGTTAGCTCTATTTCACCCCCCCCCCCCCTCTCCTATAATTTCTTATTACATCATCACTAGGAAACCCCTTTGTACTCTCTATTTCTTACTTATAAATAGTAACATATTGTTAGCTATATTCCCCCCCCCCCTCTCCTATAATTTCTTATTACACCATTACTAGGAAACCCCTTTGTACTCCCTATTTCTATTGAACTCCGTTGTTGAAATTTCCATTAATACATAATTACTAAACCTAGTGTTTTACCATTTACTACTTTTGGTGGATACATTCAATTACTATTGATTATTTGATTAAAATATATCATAAAATTGACTTCTCCTCGGCGGGGAATCGAACCCGGCCTTTCTCCATCCGCAATAAAAAATATTTTCCTTTTTTTTTAAAGCAATCTATACTCTCTATTTCTATTGAACTCCGTTGTTGAAATTTCCATAATTTCATAATTACTAAGCCCAATGTTTTTCCATTTACTACTTTTGGTGGATACATTCAACTACTATTGATTATTTGATTAAAATATATCATAAAATTTACTTCTCCTCGGTGGGGAATCGAACCCGGCCTTTTTCCATCCGCAAAAAAAAATATTATCCTTTTTTTTAAAGCAATCTATAACATCTTAGAATGTCGTAGAACCGTCACTTTAGATAATTTAATTTTCTCCCTAGCAAAAATACAGATTTAATACATATTTTTAATTGCTAAATCTTACTCAGCCTTAGATCTTCTTAGCTTTCCCGTACACCACACCTCAGATCATATTTCTAGAAGGTAAAGCTATGTAACCCCCCCCCCCCCCCCCCCCCTTCTAATCAATATGAATTATTCAAGTTCTTTTTAAGAGTGCACTTATTATATTATATCATATCATATCATATTATGTCATATCATATTATATCATATCATATTATATTATATCATATCATATTATATTGTACCAGCTCCTATACAAAAACCAAACCCTATACAAGTACCAACTCTTATAAGTACCAGACCTATACAAGTACCTGGCCACTCGTCGGGCGGAGTTCGGCCGTAGGCCGAACGACGACCCGGCGAGTTTAATCTATATAATTAGAAGAAATAATTTTATTAAATATTATAATAAATAAATGTATATAACCTAATAATAGACATTACAATTGTAAGAAATCATTCATTAAAATAATACATAACTAAAATGTAATACTAATAATAAGAAATACTTCATAACTACTTATAAGAAAATTGATGTAATTTTAATTAATAAATTTTAATAATTTTTAATATAAATCAAATTATAATTATTATTAACTACGGGAAACAGACAGTGAAAAATACACTCCTGTGCCGGGATTTGAACCACGGGCCTCTATATTTCCAG